>VWZX01005120.1:1199560-1286115 GCA_013399015.1 Galbula dea | reverse complement strand
AAGAGCGCGAGTGTGGGGAAAGAGAACAGAAGGAAAGAGGGAGATGGAAACCGAGAAAAAGCAGTTGAGGGTGGAGTTAAGACCTGGCGAGGGCATGATTAACAACGCTCCTTGCCTTACAGTACATTTTAATGCAACGTTTTATTTTAAGCTTTCTCCCAGGTCAGCAGAAACTCCCCGCTCCGTGCTTCTCTCACTCTCCAGTCCTCTCAGAAAAAGATCAGTTTCCTTGGTGCCTATCCCTCTAACACACAACCTTCAGAAAAGAAAGATCAACGCGGGGGGGGTGGGGGGGGAGCCCCCAAAACCAAGCAGAGCCCCTGGCCTCCCAAGTGTGCTTAGCCCCACGGGCGGGGGCGAGGCTGGCCCGTAAGGAGCGAGCTTCTCTACGCGAGTTTCCAAGTTTCCGTATTTAGGCCGCCTCCAGGTTTCGCTGTTCTTTAAGCCACTCTGAGGAATTAAACAAGGGCCACTAAAACCCGAAGGGTGGAGGTGGGGGCAAAGGCGGCCTTCGGCAAGAAGAAGCCGCCTTCCATTTGCCTCGGCCCCGTCCTCTGAGGGGAGGAGGGTGTCTGCCCTCAGCACGCAAACCTCCTCAGCGTTTATGTGGATTTACAAAGGCACATCTGTGCGTGTTGGAGGGCCAGCCTGACGTGTTTTCTGCTCCTAGCAGCTGCGGTTTCTGAGGAAACAAGGCCGATTTTCTAGTCAGGCTGGAAAGGCGCTTTTCCCCCCCCTCCCCCCCCCTCCTTCTTCCCAAGCGCCTACGTGCGGGGGAGGGGGAGCGGGAACGGCGGGGGGAGGAGATGAGGCCGCGCCGCAGCGGAGCCTCCGGAGCAGCGGGGGAGGGGCGGTCGGGGCCGCGCGGGGCCTGCCGGGAACCTGCTGGGGCTCGGGTTCCCAGGGCGGTTCTCGGTGTTGCAATCGTTCTCCCCGGTGGCTGTGGACTTGAGTTTCTTTAACTCGACCTTTGTCGGCGCGTGAGCGCTCAGAACTGTTAGGGGGTGCCTCACATCATTTGCCAAAAATCCCTCTTAATCCTGCCAATTTGGAGGAGAGAAAGGGGTGGGGAGAAGGCAATCAAGCAGCTCTTTTTAACCCAGTCCTCGCACTTCTCGGTGCTGCGGGGCAGATTTTCACGTTCCCTCCCTCGCCCTCCAAGGGGACTGGCTCCCCGAACGGTAAACCTTAATGTAAACCACAACCACTGCACTCATGTAAACCGACTGCAGACCTGCAACACGGGTACCGTTTTGCAAGGGATGTCCTTCCTTAGGTTTCCCTAGTCCTTCTTCAAAACCAAGGCCCTGGCAACTCAACACACCCGGGTAAACTCCCGTGCCGATGAATGATTAACCCCGGCGAGAGGCGGCGGGAGCAGGGCGAGCAGCGAGCGAGGGGCCCGTGTGGGGAGGTGCCAAACGGCTACCACCCCCCTCCTCACCATCGCCTTTTCCATCCATCTGTCCGCTTGCCCAAAGGGGCCTTCCACACACAGGTTCGCCTTCACATTGAATTTTGTAAGGTTTGTGCTACCTGCGTTGTGAAAAAAGACGGAAATTTAATTAAGCTTTAAGAGCAAACCAGAGGCCAACAAGGACATACGCCAGGCGAGATCAAAAGTTCCAAGCTAAAAACGAGCGCGGCCCTTCAGTTTCCCTGTCCTACCCGCCCCCAATAAAACTCCTAATAACTAGAAATTAAAGATTGGCGGGGAGGACAGAGGGTGGGACTACTGCTGTTGTGACAAGGACGGGCAGAAGAAACAGGAGACCGGATACAATGCACATGGAAAGACTTTTGCGAAGTTCTGTAAATAAAGTATTAATTGTAATAGGCAAAGGGAGAAGATAAACGGTTGTGCTCTTTGTTCTCACACTAGAAGTGTCAGATAAAACTTGTAATCCATTGTAGCTGTTTGCTTTTAAAATATCCAAACACTTTCCTGTGCACACACCATAACAAATTAATTTCACTTATGTTTAGACTTGAGATCACCATAGACAAGCAAAGAATTGATTCTGAGATATAAAAGTTAATGTTACAAATTTTTCAAACTTGATTGCCTACTATTAGGCACCTATGTTCATATTTAGTCACTGAAATAATTGGCCTAATTTTCAGAAATTATGAGCAGTCACATTTTCAATTAATTTCACATCTCTGAAAATTAGGCCATTACGTATCTAAATTTGACCTAGGTTTGAAAATTCTGGTTGTATCTTTGAAACAGAAAAAAATGAAATGGTTACGACCAAATACTGGCATAATTACTTAAATGTGGAAAGACTAACAAGGAAAATTATTTATTGGGTAATGGCATCTAGTGCTACAGAAGCTATGTGACAATTGCATTAAAAATAATCAAAACTCTATTTGAATCTGATACTTAGATTGGTTTCAGTTATCACTGTGGAAAAAAAATTGTAAACAACTCCCACCCTAACAGAAAACAAAGCCCACATTTACATATTGTCAGTACTGACCCAAAACGTTTAGCCATATAAATCACACTATGCACAGTTTTCCCACAAAAGAATTAAAGAAATCACCTCTGCTTTAAAAAGGCTAACTGGGTAAGGACCGCATGTGCATACACACCTCACTAAATCTGATTTATTTCTAACTGTACAAGGGATGTTTTTCCCACAATTTTAAAATAAACTCTTCTCAAGTTTTTGCAATGTGCAGGGGTGGCTCTAAGAGCAGCATTAGGAATAGAGGGAAAAAGGATTCTCAAGAAATGCCAAAAATAATCATGTTTCTTGCTTTCTGCCAGAACTGGAGTCAGTTTTACCAAGCGGAAGCACTCAAAAATCCTGTGTTTGGGCTCAAAAGAAGGAAAACAGCTTTACAAGACACAAAACTTTTAGGAAACAACTTTGGATTCTTTTTACACATCTAGCTTGCGAACCTGTAGTAGGTACTTAGATCATTATTCTCACATGCCTCCCCCTCCATTTTACAAGAGCTAAAAAATGCCCCCCTACAAGCAATGGAATGTGGAGGCTGAAGGGTTGTTTCGTTGTTGTTGTTTTGTTTTCTTAAATTACCCAAGGAACAAAAATCCGGCCTCTGTTCCCTCCTCATCCCCTCTATGCTCCCTGAAACAAACTCCCAAGGCAAAAGAGAACGCAGCCAGGCTTCTGCCTCTGGCTTTACCCCCATACAGGGCAGCAGCAAGGATGGCTCCTTCCTTCTGCCGTGCTAATAACAAAACAAAACAAACAAACAACAAACAAAAAAACCCCCACCAAAACAAAAACAAACAAAAAAACCCAAACCCACCAAAACCAACAAACAAAATCTCAACCAACCAAAAAAACCCACCAAAACCAACAAACAAAACCCCAACCAAACAAAAAAAGGTGGGGGGAACCCAGGGCCCTGTTATGATCCTTAGGTAGTATCTTTAGCTGGATCTAGGAACTTTGTGCAAACGAAAAAAACACTGCAGTGTCTTTAAAAGTGCTAGAGCTCCTCGTTGTTAGCAGGCCTCTTAAGCACATAGATTGCACGAGACCATTTACGGGCTTCTTCCAGGAATCCCGTCCCAGCCCCACCGCAGTCAGGGGAACGCGGCAAGCAAAGGCAGGCAAGTTGTGCACTGCGTCTGGGATGGCCAGCATTAAGGTAAAATTTCTAGCCACAATCCTGTAGTTCTCAAATGATTTAACAAAGTTGAAATTCTAAGAGGAACCTAAAGGTTACCTTGACCTGCTAAATTGTTTGAAAACCCCAAATTATGTCATCCTCATCATATTACCTCATGGTGCTTAACTTGCAAAGAACGCTGCTCTTTGACGAAAAGCCCTTAAAGGCACAGTGAAGAATCTCAGCCACTGTACTTGCTTTCCCCTACGAGCTTTGGGAGACCCTACAGGAACGATGATCTCTCGCTCTGTAAGCCTCCATTGGCTCTTTAAAACTATCTCTTAACTAATGGTCAGTGTTACGGGCAAGGGGGAAGGGAGAAATAAATAAATAAAGCTCCAGCACCTCAAAGTCACAGAGGAAATAAAATCTATTAAGCTTCTCTGATGTAGAGGGAAAACCACAAATGAATGGCCACTGTCTTTTGGAAAAGAACACTTTATCAGTACTTTAATATGGACAAGTGTTAAGTTCAAACAGAATGACTTGTAAGCAGCAGATGTGATTTTAAGCAAGGCAGAAGTTTTTTTTTCAGTGTTGTACTTTGTGGGCTGTAACAACAATTGAAAAATCATGCCACCAGAGTTCATGTACAGAAAGCAAATGGTCTGTTTATACTTGAAAAAACCAAACATCTAATATATAGACTACATTGGCTTATGTCCTTTTCAAATGAAAACACTAATGGCTTTTTATGTAAATTTCCTAGAACTGATAAAAACACCATTATGCGATAGAAAGCATAAAAATCAAATGCCATTCCCTTCAGTGCCCATTAAACAGAAAGTGACCCCAATTCCTTGAAACTAAGCTTTCCAAAACTCTAGGAAACCAAGAAAATTCCCTTGCTGGTAACTAAATCTCTACTTCCAAATCTTCCAAGATCCAATAGCAACATTTAACGCACAATCACAAAGCTCTGAAAATGTTTTAGAAAGTTCTAAGACAGCCTGTGCTGCCTCAGAGGAATTATTCACATCTCTTTCCAGGCTGTGGAACTAACACTTGAAAGGCAAAGTAAGGTATATATGCATAAATATTTGACATACTGGTTCAATCCTCTTAAAACATATGAAAATATAGAACATGTGAAAGGAGCCAACCTAGACGAATGCCAGCAAAATTAGATGAGTGCTGCCTTCCATACCCCTCCTTTTACCACTAAATGAAATTGTCATTAGCATAGTGTCAGTCCCAATATCATCAACTTAATAAAGCAAGATTGAAAGAGGAGACTAAGCCAGTTAATGCAGTCCTCCAAATGCAACTCATATCAGAAGAGAATGGTTTGAAAGGCACGCTGCTGCTTCCCGTAGAGGAACTAATAATTAACAGACTGGACAACAATTCTTAAGGAGGGGAAAAAAAGCAAAGATATTTGTTTCACTGTCCAGAATGCTGAAAAAATAAATCCGATGAAGTTACGGGTAAAAAAGAAACACAAGAACAATACAGAAATAGGTTATCTACAGTTCAGTTTAAGTATCTCCAGAGTCTTTAGGAAGAAATGATCAGCAGACAAGCCACTAGATACAATCTTGGGCATTTAAGAGTCTAATATTGAGATGAATTACCACTGCTCCTGGATATTTCCCTTTATTTCCCCCAACTTCAACTGCTGTCATCAACACTGTTCACACAGGGGTGGGAAACAACCCCAAAACAAACCCAGTTAAACTACTGATCACACCAATCTGCTGTATGCAAGGAAAATCCTTATACAGACTACACAGACTCCCTAAGAAGGTTTCTCTGCAAAGAGACCTCCTATAGTAGATGTGAGCAAAAGCGATAACTCACGGCAACTGGAGGAAGTTGGGGTTTTTTCAGGGACTGGAAACTGGGATTGTTTCAATACTGTACAAAAAACACGTACTCAAATCAATATGAGGAAAGCCAAAAAGGTTTCAGCTTAGTGATTCAACAACCTACTGAAGTTCTCATCTTGTACCATGCATCAAGAGATTTACAAACAGAGCTCTACATGCTCCACAGCACAATGGGACCAATTTCTGAAACAAGAAACCTGTAACAAAGCTAATTTATTCCATTAGAATAAAATATCCTTCATTCCCTACCACCTTTCATAAACATGGCCTTTATTTGAAAATATTTGAGCATAAAATTATTCAATATTTTTTAAACTGTATTTTACAGCTATAGATAACTGTTCTTGTGTAAATGTTGTCTATGTGTACATACATGCTCACTGTAAGTGAAACCATATGCAAGTACAGAAAGCCTAAGAATTTTGTTTTCTCAGCAGTATCTGCAGAGGAGGGAGACAAACATGACCCCCTACACGTGACCTGCATATGGCTATGTAATCAATGGTGTGTGCTCCTCCCCTTCAGTTCCAACCTGAGAAATTGTTTCCTAAGAGACTTCAAGGAGAGGGATAACAGGCTTGTTTGTGAAAACAGAGGAGAATAACACACCTTAGAGGTGGAATGGCTACAAATAAATAACCTTTCCATCTCCTTTAAATGCCTCTCCATGTGAGCTCCAAATTATACTTCCCACAAAATACCATTTACCAAAGGAGGATTCCAGAGTCCATGGGAGATAGAAGCTCTGCTCTCCCAAAACCAGCATCAATCAGCCAGACTCCAACAGGGTGCAAACCTTGGTAAGCATATGATAAAAACCCCTCCAAGTACAGTGCTGAAAACAGCTTGACAGAAAACGTGCTGGCATTGCCCAAGCTATGGTGGAGCATACCTGTGTCATCGAATGCCATCCACTTTCCTAACTGACCCTCATAGCATCATTTACCTAGTGACAGTCTCTGTGTTGAAAGCACCAAGTGATGAGTTTTTTCCACAGATCCAGAAAGCTGAGGAAGTCCTTCTGATAGTATTTTTTTTGTCTTGATCACAAAACATGTAAGACATAAAAGGAAGCCTCAAGCTCTTAGAGGAGAATGTGAGCAGGTAAGGTGTGGAGATTCAAATGGAGTTTAGACACGGCCTTAGGGGAAAACAGCTTGTGTCCTAGAAATTACCTTGTCCTGAAAAGTACTTAATTAATGGTCCACCACAAGGCCTTGGATCTTTCCTTTCCTTTTGGGCAAGATTATACAGACATGAAAAAAATTACCAGCTTCTCTGTGAAAATAACAGAAAGGATAGGTAGACACTGGCTGTAACATGAGTAATGAAGAAGGTAAGACTGATACTGACATTTCACTGAAAGACTGACTTGTCAGCCAGAGAAGAGCTTGCATGGATCCTTCAGCCATCTCTGGAGAGTGGGGTGAACTAGCACCAAGAAAATCTCTACCTGTGAGTTCCAGACAGAGAGGGAGACCAAGTGCAACCTGAGCAAACTTAACAGAGGCCCACTTCTTTTCAGCTCAAGCAAGTAATCCAGAATACTGGGCAGAGCAACCTGAAACAGGGTCATGTTTGTTTTGTTCCTTTGCAGATACTGCTGAGGAAATAAAATTTTCTGGCTTTCAGTGCTTGCATATGGGTTCACTCAGAATTTCAACCACCCACTAAGATGAAAAATGTGGTTTACTTGGCTATATACATCCATTTAATATATATTCCCAATCTCCAGTGATTTTTAATTCAACACTTTTTGAACCAGAGGTCACACATCTTTGTACTAAATAGCATTTGATAGAGTTTTCTTCCACTAATATGTCCAATCTTTATTTTGAACTCACATTTTTTTTTGTCATCTGCAACATCCTGAAGCTAAGATATCTATAGCTTAACTTGGCTCTTTTTGTTTACTTTCAGCATGCTACCTCGCATTGGAAGAGACAGAACTGAAATGGCACCTCAAGACAAGACTTCTGCACATGCACGTTTGGTTCCAGAAGGCAAGAACATGACTGTAAGTCCTCAAGCACTCCATATTCTTCCCTCAGAAATGCCCCCTCTAAGCTAACCACCCAAATACTGACACTGATAGATATAGATATATATATACACACACACACAAACACACACACACACACACATATATATATAACACGATAGCTTTCATGATCAGGGGACCTGTTCTCTGTAGATGTTAGCTGGGAATCAGAGGATTCCAACTGCACTACAGTTCCTGCATCTGTCACTTGTTTTCTTACAGAAATGGACCACAGCAATAACTGCAAACACCAAAATTGGCACCTTGACTCTTTGGTGCTGCTATTACAAGCTAACAATGCCCAAGACACATGCCAAGAAGCTGTTAACTTTTATCAGGAGTTACTGCTGTAACTTCTTTCGATAGGTCAAATGAAATAGGAAGAAAAGAAAACTTGCTCTGGCTTCTTCTTGTGTTGCTTGTCTTTAAGGAGGCTGCTGAATATGAAATATATCCTATACGACTATATCCTATTTGAAAGCAGTAAAATAACTGTTAGGCTCTATGGCCAGACTTCCTGGGCTAGTAATGAAGACAAGCTCCTCAAACCAGGAGTAAAATACAAGACAACTTACTACAGAATTGCTGTTAATTCAAATCCAACTATGACATCTCAGAGCTATCAGGCAGATGTCTTCTCTTTTCCACAGCATTACCATCTGTGTGTGTCTATATATATGCTTATAAAACCAATTTCTTAATGCATTTCTTTAACAGAAACTACCATTCAAAGTACTTCACAACTTAGAGCATATTTTAGGCAGGGAAGGATGATGACTACAAAGGTGAGGGACATTTACATTAAATTTGGCTTTGGATCTCACAAACTACCCTTCTGTGGAAAATCATCTCTGTTCTCCAGGGCACATAATTGACTTGTCTTCACAAAAGGCAGCTGACACTAACATTACAACCACAAGACTCTGAGTCTCAATTACAAGAATTAACTCCATTTGGCCTGGCTAGATTTTGTTCCCTAGCCTCACTGCAGCCACATCTCAATGCAAATTCTGAGCTTTGTCAGAACACAAATGATAGCAAATGTGAAGTTACTGGTAAAATAGCTTTCTTTATGTATACATACATACACACAGAGATTTATGTAGTTCTCCTCAACAGACCTCAATTAACAAGATATGCAAATCATCACTTTTCAAGAGACAGAACTTCTGTTGCACCTCTCAGTACCAACCGTGTAAGTCCACAATGAAAAACCATCCAGACTTCCATGTCACATAGGCAGTATCTCAAAACCGCAAGAAGCAGGATGATATCCAGAGTTCTACAACAGTTAGCATCATCCTTAGTAACAAGCTGTAGCCTGCAAAGTGTGCATGTCCCAGCACACACTGCACCTCAACAGCACGAAACATTAGGACGGCTGCACTAGATTACTGCATTGTTCAAAAAAACAGCAGATAAACACTATGCTTTCTATGGAGTTTGCATGTTATGGCCTTACTGTAAATCTGTGTAAGAACTGATTTTGTTTGCAATACAGGGAAAAGCACATTTCCAATGAACAGGCAAGACCCCGAATCATGTAACCCACTCAGCTTTCAGGCAGAATGATGGGAAAACCAATTTTCACAATTAATCACAAAAGGAGATATGTTTAAAACAAGTGGTGTTCTCAAAGTGAGACAAAACACAGCAATATTATTAAATCTCTTAATACCTGGCATTTCTTTTATGCTTTGGTAGGTATTAAAGGAATGGAATACAGCTCTGCAAGATGGGAGGATACTGAATTTCCCATTTTATATCTCCAGTTCTGTGTGTGTACGCATGTGCACGCACAGAACTCTCTTCTACCCCCACCCTCAATGACACTCGCACAATTCATAAGTGTTTTGCCAAATAAAGACTGAAGAAAATGTCATTTCCCACACCCTACCCCCCCTGCCTTCACACAAGCATCAAGAAGAAGAGTAAAACAAGGAAGGAAGGTTCTGCTAACGATCTAGTTGGCTTCAAGTCATCAGCACTTCAATTTTCATTTCACAGACACTCCCCAGCTGGTGCGCGTAAGTGACCAGTACACAGCACCCAGTAAGGCAGTCCGTTAATGACGAAGAAAAACAAGGAGAAAAAAGGTTAAGGGAATATTGCAACTCATTCATACTGACTTCTCAGCAGCATGTTAGAAAATATATTACCATAAACAGGGAAATAATAAAAGTTAAATGCTTAACCACAAACAGAAGAGGACAAAAATATTTTTGGTGCAAAGTGACAGGCTATTGCATGGCTCTGTTTGTCTTTGGAATTAACAGAATAATCACAGTATCTGAGCCAGTACCTGAGCTGTACATATATGCAATTAATAAAAGAAAACTTGCTGGCAGTTAAC
Source organism: Galbula dea (assembly GCA_013399015.1). Classification (NCBI taxonomy): domain Eukaryota; kingdom Metazoa; phylum Chordata; class Aves; order Piciformes; family Galbulidae; genus Galbula; species Galbula dea. The sequence continues at coordinate 1,276,238 of VWZX01005120.1, read as the reverse complement.
TCTCTCCTGAATTTTTTAAGTACTCTTCCCAAAGTCCCAAAGAAAAACATTTCCCTAATAGTTTAATATTCTGACAATCTCTGTGCCTGAAAAATGTGCCCTATTCTACACTTGCTGTACAGCAATAATTAAATGAATTCTTTAGGGCTAAACAGTACTAGTATTTACCTGCACTTGTGCCTACAGCTGCTACAGACAGACTTCTATGGAACCAGTCCTGTTAACACACACTGTTTGCTAGACTGAAGGCTCGGGAGAGAGCTCAGTTCTAAACTTCAGTTCTGTCTACCCTACATGAAAGAGCCAATGTAAATCAGCCTTGCTATGCCTTGACTTCTAGAGCCTCCATTTCTAAAAATTACAGGAAAAAAAACACAGCGATTTGTCCTTTATCAGAATGGGGTTTGGGAGGCTTAATTCCTTACTCCAGTAACTTAAAAAAACCAAACCAAACCAAAAAACAATAACCAAAACCAACCAACCAAAAAAACCCCAACCCAGCACCATAAAAGAATTCTCACCTTGGTATCTCCCACAAAACAGACCCAAAAGTAGTCAACTTTAGAGCTGTGTTGCATCAGCAAATAGGCAGGAAAATGAAAAGAGAAAAGGGAGCCAAGCTAGTACCATACATACTGGAAGAAGAAAGTTAGCTCTAAGTGGCATGTTAGCCTTGGGGCCTTCTTCTGGCTGTGAAAAAAACAGAGCAATTAACAGATAACCAAGCCGAATGTTTTGTTTGCTTGTTTGGGGTTTGGATTTTTTGTTGCTGTTGTTTATTTTTTAATACTCAAGAACAGTGATTATTCATAATTTGCAGATTTCCTCAAAAGCCAAGGCAGCCAAGTAATATAACACTGTTATTTGTACTTGTTAACAACAGCAGCAGCAATAACAAAACACTGGAAGAGAAGAGACAGTAGGGAAAGGAATATGATGTTTCCTTTCTTCCCCAGCATTTGGAAAATGGCCTATAGGGAAACACCACTGATTATTTTTCATAGAAAAAACCAACAGAAACCGTGCTTAGTCGCCCACCACTGAGGATTAGCTGCTCAGAGAAAAGATTTTTCATTTTCACACATGCACACGCTTCCACACACGCTTGGTTTAGATAAATTTGCACAAGCTGCTTTAACTAAACTGATGGGAAGCTTCGCTGCATCTGAAATACATGGTAATTCTCATGAACAAGAGGGTGGGTACTGCATGCATGTTGTTCAGAATTAGACAGCAATTTAGGGCTTCAAATTGATCTGGGAAGAGCAACCATGCTTTTATTCAGTCACTTACTATGAAGCAACCAATACCGTGACCATGGTAATAAACTCAGATGCAAGTGTGTGTGCAGGTGGAAGGAGAACATCCTGTGATTCTTTTCTCTTTTTAGATTTCAATAAACACAAATGATTTCAATTTTGACATGGGTAAGAGTTTAACTGTTTTGGTTCACCTGAGGTTCACCTTCTCTCTCCTCTTTCCCTTCTCCTCCCCTTCCCCCCTTATTTGTTCCCTCTTTCCATCCCTCCCTTACAGTCAGATCTGACAAAATCTGAAAATTTTATTGTAACATCTTTCATAAGTCACGTAAGAAATATGTTTGAAAAACCTCCATGACTACAGAACCAGAGCTCAGAGGGAAATCACCTCATTCAACCACAGCTCACTAAGTTGTCATGTTCATTTTTTCTTTACTAATTACCCTTACATCTCTGCAAAAATACATTAAAAAGAAAAGGAAAATCCAGCTCAGCAACTGCCTTTTCTGTTGTTTGCCAGATTTAAACCAAAAAAGCCCAATGATGGGTTCAGGATAAAGACTCCACTCATCCTCCACTGGTAGAAGTAGTCCAGTGGGATCAAATTGTGGGAGAAAAAGGAATAATATCCTTGGCAACTCAAGTACAAGTCTGATGAATGCTTTGAAACACTACTAAACTACATTTCTGAAGAGACACTTACAGACACTGTAAGTCACATATGCTCTCTATTAAATGTAACAAAGTAAGCTTTAATCTTTGACATAGTCTAATGCTGTAATATGTGAGAACATACTCTTCTGTAAGAATCTTTTTGCTATTGTACATGTTTTGAACTTGAACTAGCCTCCTCTCTTAACTATATGATATATACATTTTGCTTAATTTTCAGAAGCATTCCTCTTTGCATGTGGTATTCCCAAGGAAGATTAATAGCTTCCTACAAAATACATAATTCAGCTCTCTTTTGCCCTCTGCAATACTACCAAACTGTACCTCAGTACACAATTTCTGAATATCTTAAAACTAGTAGCATTCTTACACATAACATTTTCCAGTTGAAAAAACAACCCAAAACAGTTTGGTGGCACTCCATATATAATAGTAAACATTTTTAAGTTAATGCAAAGTCTGTTATCAGTATTAAAGTAAGTATGTGAGAAAGGTTTTCCAGAACAGTTCCTGTTTCTGTATATATGCTTTTATTAACTAATGCTTCACAATTACATGAATGCTAAAAACCTAAGCACCCATTAAATTGTTAGGCAAGTTCTTGACAGATGAAGAAAAGAAACTACCAAGAACTTAGGCGAAAGGTAATGTTATAGGAAAAAATTAATTGCTGCACCTAGAACTCCTGATGCTTACCAGCAGAAAACTTCCATCCTCAACTCCACAAAAACGGTAACTACTATCCAACCTCAAAGTAAACTGTTCAGCCTCTTCCTTTTACACAAAAATCCCAGTTCTCTGTACACTGGACAGCCTGTTTATAAAGATACTGCTCAGTAGCAGCATGATGCATCCTACTGCCAGGCGTTCTATTGTGGGAACTCCTCTCCTAGAGTCTAGCAGCACAGAGTAACTGTGTGTACAACACACAGAAGGAAGTAAGAGAACCATACCTACCTGTCATGGTACATTCTTCTATTACATCTATTCATCAATATATCAAACTCAGATGCTGAAGCAACCTGCTATCTTCCGGTTTAGTTTATTTTAGAACCTATCATGACTACGAGTGGCCAGGACTTTGGCTTTACATCTCATCTAAATGACAGGGCCAGCAAAAGGTATACTGTCCCTTGATGCACTGCTGGAGCATTGATTCCGCATAGGTTTAGAGCAAAGAGTGTCACCTACTGAATAACAAATACCACTTGCTAGAGCAGTTCTTCTATGTGTCACATCTAATCAGCATAGCACAATTCTCAGAGCTGCTAGGAAGGCTGATAACATTTTCTTTCAAGGAACTTATAATTTAATTTTATTCAGGCAAGATACTAACATTGCTGGAAAGAAAGGCTTTTACTGAGATTTGGAAGAGAATTAACAAAATGTTATAGGGCCATATGGTATTCTGGCCAAGCTACAGACCATTTAGAGATAGTCTGAGTTGTGGAGGTAGTTTCACCACAGTGGAAAGATCCCTCTTTGTAAGAGTGCAGAACTGATAAATGCAGAGATGGATAACACACTCAGTGGCATATCCATATTGCTCATCAGATCTCGTCTTTATTTTTTAAAGTAATAGCCAGACATTTTTTTAGATCAAATCTGCTATTCAGAACAACTGAACATGAATGTTCTTTTAGTATTAGCGATAAATTTGCACAGCCTCCATGCAGCGTGGAACACTGAATCCATGTGGCTAAAAAACTGGTTATGCAAGCAAGGCATATGCTTGAGGGGATGAAGGAAAATTGGCAAGATACAGCTTGCCAAGGCATGCCACACATTAGCTCTCCTTTAAAGCTGTTAGGAAATTTCAGCATTTGCAGTTCATTTTTCTCCACAGATATGGAGAACAGGATGCTCAAGAATCATCGCAAGATGCTCTTCCCTACCCGTTTCTCCCCTATTTTGATCACATCTCTTCGCCATCCTTCTCAGATTGGCCATCCTTCTCAGATTGTTATCTCTGAGCTAAATAACACCATGTCCTTCATTATTTGAAATTAATTAAACAAAAGCAAACAATTTTTGTAAAGCAATTACTGCACATTTGTGAGCATACTACATTGTCTTTGGAAACAGCTCAAAAATTTTACAAACATGTAAAAGAAAGATTGTGTACATGGGATACTGTCATGTTATTTTAAGGAACTGCTTTACCATCAATTGCTTATCTTTTTTTAAAAATTAGTAGTAGTAGTAGTACTAGTATTTTATTCTTAACCTGTGTTCTGAATTGTTTATAATTGTAATCATGGGGGTTTGGAAGAGTGAGGGGTGGAATCAGACAGTACCAGAAATCTGAAGGAATAAGTATCACCTACAGTGTATCTTAAGTAAATCTCTTACAATGACCAACCAAACAAAATATGTGCTGTGCTTATAACATGGGAGAAACTAAAGTGTTAGAAAAATGTTAAGTTTCTTATACAAGTAATGCAGAAAGTAGACGTTAGGCACTGAACCAATCTATTAATGTTTACCACAGCATGGGGAAGTGTAAAAACTTGCAAAGTAAAAAGAAGTACAGAAAAGAAGCTAGAGAAAACACAGAAAGGGAGGAAAGGGGAGGAAACTGTCTGGAAAACAAAAGACAATTACAGTAAAGTAAGAGATGAAGTGTCAGATTAAATCACTGAATTTCAGTGTTTACATTCCAGTCTCTCTTACAACAATAAAATTCCCACAAAGTTTTAGAAAAACTCTGCAATTTAAATGCATATTGAAAAAGTTAAATATAAAGTAATAGGCTATTAAAAATCCTGTTCAATACATCTAGACTATTTTTCTCCTCCCCAAGGTTACAATTAGCTTTCTGCTAACCTCCATCAACGCAGTTAGCATAATTATTGAGCAGTGTTATATTTAAGTTTCTGCTTTCAAACTGACCATGTATATTTAGAGCACTGCACCTGGAACCCTGCAAGCAAAATAGGAAAAACAAAACAAGCCCCTCAGTACTTTAGATTAAAACACTGCATTTAACCAAATTCCTGTCTCCCCAAGTATCTTCTGTGTGTTCTTTTAATTTATATTTAACTTTTTTTAAAAGAAGTTAATTTCATTAACAGTAATGATGCAGATCTTCTTTCTCCTCCCTCTCTCCCGTTATCATTCTTTTGAATATAGACAGACCAATTACTGTGAAACAGATTTTGCCCCAAACTTTCTGGAGTTCTACTCACACTGTAACTCTGTCAACTTATACTCCATAAGCAAAGCAAAGTGCAGGGTATCTTCCACGTGATCCCGTTATTTTCTCCCCCAATATTTGTTCCCAGAAGACAAAAAATGACTCATATAACATTTTTGGGGGTTGCAAAGCTATTACCCTTACTAAACACTCAGCAAACATGTAATTTGCCAGGCAGCATTAGACAGAGCACAAGCTCTTGCTAGACACGCATTTAGTATCCCAAGCCCATAACACTTCGATGCAAAGCAGGCCTCCTGAGAAGTAAACTAATGCTAATCAATAGATCTGACTCAGTGAAAAGCCTTAGTCTGATAAAAGAAGGCATCAAACATGAAGACAGATCATTACCTTGTCTAGCAGCTGTCTGTCATTTCCACTGAGATACAAAACTTTTCTTGAAACCACATTTAACTCAGTTCAAACTGAAACACTATTTCTGAAGCAAGGTTGGTGGTTTTAGTGCCACTATTTTGTTAAAATTGCTCAGATCCCATTTTGCAACTGCCAGAAACCACTGTTGTTAGCACTGGTCAAAATACTTCCACAAAGGCTGTTTTAAGTCTCCACAGAGTGACATTTGGATATCCCCTTTTAAGTCAAGTACTGTAAAGGTTAAAAGAAAAAAAAAAAAATCTTTAAAAAGGCAAAGAGTTTCTTGCTATACACAAGGCTGTAGTCAAAACACATCAAGTTTTCTCCCTTTGCTCTCTGTAACAGGTGTTAACAGAGACAGCATGCAACCCTTGAGCCCAAATTCACTCCTGATATAAGCATTTGCTTCAATGAGTTTTCAGGGGCACATATTAATTTGGCTCCCACTGTGAATAACAGCCTCTTGCTGGAATATTTCAGATATTTAAAATTTTTATTAAGAAGTGAAAGAAGCTACATTAACATTTTGAAGGAAGAGAAAAAAAGCTTGCAAGAAATCCTAACATTTTTTAAAAAGGTTTCTTTCCGTGCCAAAGTCCTACTGAAAGCTAGAAAAGCATGGTATTGAGATTCAGAGGTAGCTTTGAAAACAGTACCAATAAGTCTAAAAGTAACGTTGAACACTGAGCTTTCCTACCTTCAAAAACTCTTAGTAACCCCATTTGTTGTAAATTAAACCTCTGCATCAGTTTACAAGCACTTTCAGAGAAACAGCCAACCAAAACTGAGGGTTTACAATATAAAAATGATGTCTAGCTCTCATGAAGGAAAATGTCATATATATTTGCCTCGGATCGCAGTCACCCTATTTCAATGAACCCTTCTGTCCAAGAAACTACACAAATCTCAAGATGTGACGTGGTTGTTCAGAATATGTGCACTGGAGGTCATGGATGTTAAAAGTATGTACTTCATGAAGTACAGGCTGTGTTTTTACAAATGCTTATACAGTAAGGATATTCTACCTTCTTCCAAGGTCAGTTATTTTTAACACCCCTATACACAGAGCCCTGTATGTTAAAACATTATATTAAGTCACTAAAATAGGATCTAAAGTTAAGATGTGAAAATTGAGGTTGCCAATGTCAACTCAGATGTGGTCTTGTTTCTCTGTCACCTCCCATTTGTTTGTCTCCTAGTCCTGCTACTTTTCCTGTGTGAAGATCTTTGTCTTACTCTCGAGGTTTCAACTCTCCTCTCCTCCGAATTTCCGTCCCTTCAGCTCCCAGTCTCTGCTTACCCTGCAGCTCCTATCCCCAGGGAGTCAGGCCCTGCACTCCCCCTGCCCTCACACGCTGCCACCCCTCCTCCTTCTCTGTGTTCAGCCTTCCACTGCCCTTCCCTGACGCCAGCATCACTTCCAATGCTTATCACCCACTTGCTCCTGCCCTACCACAGTGGAGGTCCAGCCTGCCCATGGCTGCTCATCAGACCTTGCGTTCTTCCCCTTCCTCCAGCCAATCATCCTCTCTTCTTGCCCCCATAATGAGTTTCATTCCCTTCCTTCAGCTGCTAAGAATCCCTCTGTACCACATCTTCAGCTGAGGTCTGATGCCTCACCTTGGCTTTCAGAGCAGTGGTTTATAGCCCATTGCTGCTAGCACAGGTGAGGGCATGATGCTGAAAGGCTCTTTCAAGAATTTAGCTACACTCCAGGACTGAGCAGGTGATGTTACAACCTCAGATCTGCGGCTGTAGATAACATGGGCAGATTTATGGCAATGGCAAGTGACCTACCCTGCACGCCAAGCACTGTGTCAATTCATTTTTAAGTTTCTGCTACAAACAACAGGACTGCAAGGTCTGTTTAAAGAGAAGAGATCATGGTATGGGGTCTTCTAATGTCTAAAACCATTTTTCTTTAAACCCACTTTCTAAAAAAGTTGAGCTGTTTTTGTTAAATTTTCAACATTGTAAGAAACTATCTGTAAACAACTTAAGACAGGTTCTTAAGCCAGGAAATGTCAGACATCCTGAATATTACTGCTATCATGCCTGCCCATAATAATTTCCAAATTAAATTCAGATTCTATGGTATATCTTCATCTAAGCAGATTTTCATAACCACCAACCAGTAACTCTTCTTTTAATTCAAGAATGCTGTGTTAGATGAGTTTGTTCCCAGACTCAGTCTGTAAGGCTAGCATCCCAAGAGACACTCCCACCTCTTCCTGGGGATAAACAAGCCAGCCCTGGGAACATGAAACAAAAAATAAAATTTTAATAAACTGAAACACAGGCTTTAAAGCTTGAAATTTTTTTTTTTTTTATTTACTACTACCCTGAAGTGAAAATGACAGGGGGCAGAGTATGTTTTGCATACACTTTAAATATATAAATATAGCATAGTATATTTCCTACCTATCTAACCTTTTTTGGTTTGATTTAAGTTTTGTGGGGGGGTTTTTTTGTGTTTGTTTTTTTTTTTTAATCTACAAGAGCAATATATCTACAGTAGGCTTCACAATCCTAGCAGCTATTTTTCATGGTCATTCTTCACTTTGTGAACCAGGCAACTAAAAGCAAGTTGTGTCACTACCATTGCCATTTGGATCACCATATGTAAGAAGTTACTGTTCTACTTGGAAACTGATTCTGGAATCTGTCCTCAGAACTGCTTTTTACGCCTTCTCGCATTTTTAATATTATTGAAAACATTAATCTCTATACTTTCATATATTTCATCTAAGTAAGCAAGTTTTGAATGTGCCTGAATACTTAAATTTACAAAGGATATGTGTAATTAGAAAGATCATCTTAGCTTGTTTTATCATTGCATCACTAACATTTATAATATATTGCTGTGTTACACAAATGTGCATGTAAGGTATATACTGCTGGGTGGGACAAGACAAGGGGGACATGAGGGTAGATGACATAAGTATCTTGGAGAGAGTGGAAAACATTAGATTACCAGGAAATTAAATATATATTGCTAAAACTGGGTTAGTATCAGTTTTTGAAATTCAGGAATTGCTCTGCCTTATACATGGGAAATCAGGTGACTACAGACGATAATTGCTTCTCTGACCTTAACCTTCCGGTTTAAGCAGTCAGAAAAGAAAACTGTAAATGCCATTAGTAAGAACGCAACACATCTGAAGATCTCAAACTATTTCACTGTACTCTGGGTCTCCAGTGACCCATACTAGGATTTTTTTTTCCTGAAATGGGCTATCTCCTCCCATCTTTGGCAGGCTGAAAAACTCTGAAGAGAAAGCTGTCATCTCAACATCAATACTTGAGTTGTGTTTTTCTCTCTTTATTCCCCCAGCTACCACTCCTTATTCACTCTACATGGTGGAAGAGAGTCTCATCTCTTTGAACTTGTCTCTGCTATTTTCAAAAGTGATGGGGGGCAGTGGAAAAAAGAAGAGAGCGAGGGAAGAAAAAAGAGAAAGACAGAGAGGACACATCAAGGTGAGTTAGATTTCCACATGATTTATCCTACAAGAAAGTACATGCTTTAATCTACCTTGAGCCAGACACAGGCATTGTTAGGGCTGCATTTTGTCTACAAAGCTAAAGTAGCAGTGAGTGTAGTAATATGCTGCTGTGTCAGTCTAGTTTGACCAGTTTCACGGGTTCACTAGAAAAGGAAGTGTGACATTTTCATTTAGAAGAACACCGAGCGAAGCTTAGAAACATGGCTAGGCATGCTGGCATAAATGGGATGGTGTGTTTGTGAACAGGAGAGAACCTTGTTTATAAATCAACTGAACCTTTTAACAATCAATGACAGATTTGCCTGAACTCAGAATGTGAATGCAAGAAAAATTCACTAAGGATACTGGGAGCAGAAGAAGAGAGAGATTTCAAGAGGAAAAGAAAGGTTATGTATTGCCACTCCAGTTCTTTGATATCTAGGTACAGCTCATAGGTATATTCCTACAGCAGGTACAGATACACCCTGTCACTCAGGAATAGATGCCCTGCACCAGTACCTATCTGGCATACCAGTGCAGTCCTCCCACATGCTTGCTCTCCTGTGCATGGAAGCTGGAGCATGCGCCGTACCACACCAGTTTTTAATCCGACTGCAGTATCCTGAAGACAGGAGTTTCAAAAGGACTTTCAGGTGGGAGAGGGAAGCTTGGGGAAGAGAAGAATGCAAACCATGAATGTTCATGTGGTCTGTGCGTTGTAAAGAACATCAGTTACCAATAAGTAATACCTGTTCTCAAATCCATGTTTGCATTCAGGAAGGGCAAATGCAGAGAGATCCAGGAATAAGCCCCATTCACACTCACAAATGTCATAGTGGTCCCAGAATCTTTCAGATGAAGAACTGTTGCAGGACCTTCTTTCTAGAGTGCCTTGTGCATTGAGGTGATGCCCAGCAGGATCTGAGCTCCATGAGGTTTTGGACAGAGTTCCAGGTGGATACTTCAAGGACATCAGGAATGGTGGTACTCCACAGTGCTTAAGCATCCTCTGATGACTGAAGGGACCTTCACCCCTGTAGTCTTATAAGAGTTTTTAATGCATCTAATTATGCAATTGAACAGTCTCTCCACAGAGACATGGTTATGCTCTTTGTCCTTTCATTAGTTGCTACAAATATCCTTAAGGACTGATCTCCTTTGCTATAGGAAGAGCAAACCCTTTGATACTGAAGATCTGAAGAGGCGCTTTGGCACTGGAAGCAAGTGCTTTGGCTATAAACACACAGGTTGACAGCTGGGTTCAAGAGGAATTAAAAAAGCACCTTGCAGGGAAACTCCAAGTGGGGTACAGGAGTACTCTGCCCAGCCAGAGCATTGTCTGGAAAGGGTCAGCAATAAGGACCTCAATTTCTTCTACCTTCTTAGAAAAGGTGATTGCAAAAGGAACATCACCTTTGCAAGTAAGGCAGAAGAAACAGATTCTTGTGGATTGAAGGTCAGGCCAAAGAGAACTGAAAGAGAGTACTTGAAGGTGGGTTTATTCATCACCACATGAACTAGAAAAATTTTAAAATAAGCCAGAAATACCCATCCCTTTCATGTGATCCTATCATCATAAGCAGGGAGAGGAAAATTCTGTTCCTGCAGCCCTCTGTATACACAACAAAAATATGGTCACTTGTTACAAATTAAATATCTGTCATAATGAACAACAAATCTCAGCCAGACAGAGAGGAAGGGTTTCCAGTGTTAGGGCTGTCCAGCCCTGAAGAACAAAACTCCTTGCTGAGACATGAGCCAATTGTCCACAAACTGAAATGTCTCTGCATACTATGGGAACCAACTGTTCCTTACAAATTAGGAAATAGTCTAAACCCAGGATTTTAGGTTTCACATCTGTTTATGAAGCTAGACAGTTTAGAAGGGCTGCAGAGAACCCTGCTGATTAAAAAAAAAACCAAACAACAACAACAAAAAATAGGCAGGACACCAAGAGAAGCAACACATGGTCTAACCCAAAACCTATGCTGCTGCACAAAGACTTCTGAGCCACTGAATCCAGATTCTCTACAATGACCTTCAAAGCCTGGATGGCCCTAAACTATTGTGTTTTGCCATTTATCTTTATACCTCCAGCTTGTAATGCATAAAATGCTTCTACAGAACATCTTCTTTGATCAATCAATTCAGATACAATGAAGAAGACAGTGAATTCCACTGAGACAGGAACAGCTTTGTCAAGGTGCTCACTGTAGGAGACAATTTAGAACCAGGAATGTCTTGCCTACCCTAAGACAAAGAAATAATCTCTCTGATGTTCTCACAGCTGTATGAGACCAGAAACCTCAAGATCAAAAGACATGAACCAGCCTTTTACCTCAAAAGTCAAGAACCAGAGTAGCTAGGGTAACTATTTTGAACTTGGAACTTGCAAATTATGGTGCTTAGTTTTTCTAAATACAGGAAAAAAAATGGCACCTACTGTTTCTCAATTCCATGAAATACTTGATTTAGGTATGCCACACATTTCGTAGTGTATGAAAATTATCTGTAGGACAACCTAGCATCAGTAAGGAACTTACTATTTATGTGAAGTAATGCTAATAAAATAATCAAATGGTTAAAAAAAGAAAGTTTTGGGGAGGCAAAACATACAGAATAACTTCTGATAACTGTGTCCTGGACCCATGAGTCTGACACTGAATATGCTCCTCAAAAAAACTGGTCTTCAGTGATGGAAGTGAGAAAATGCTCCTAAGGAGCAGTGTGACCTTTCAGCCACGAAGCCAAATGCAAGGAAGTCCCTGTTTGGAGCAAGGTAATGCAATGTGCTATGCACAGAACTAAGTAACAGGTCTTGTATGATCATCTGTGATTCCAGCTTACAGGTTCCTCATCTGTCCCATGTGCAGAGCTATTTCATCATCAAGGAGTGTGCCTGTATGTGTCGCTGACCTTGTCACAATGTTTATTTCAAAGTGAATGTATAAACATCAGCAAATTAGCTTGGTTTCTTTCTCCTTTTCTCTCTTCCTTTTCCCTTTTTTGTTTGGGGTGGGAAAGGAGGTGGAAGGGTAAGAGGGCAACAAAGAGAAAGGCATGGAGAAAAAAAAAGCTAAGCAGCAAATACAGAAACACAGAACCCGAATTAAAGGTAGTATTTCCAGAATAGAATACAGTTGTCTATACTACTGCAGACAAAATACATATATTTTTTTAAAGTAATATAAAAATGAAACATACAGCTACACTCTGTCAGAGACAAATGCAACCTCCTAAACAGTTGTGAATGGTGAAAACATTTGTGTTTCAGCCTCAGGCTAAAAACTGAATCTATTTCTACTGTATCAGTTTCCTTTTAAAAACCAGTAAGAAAAACACAAGTCCTGGGTGACTCTTTGAAAGACTTGATGTTTCTGCTTCTGTTCACCCATTTGTGTTGTCTCTCATATTTCAGGTTAAAGACATTTTGTTAATTATGCAGCAGGATAGGATACATTTTCCATTCACGTGCTTTTAATTAAAAAACAAACACACAGAGCAATAAATAGGTTTTTCTAGTCATTTAAGCCTTTAAGCTCAGGTTAATGCCTGCCCACCAAATTACACAATTATGTTTTACTTCCCTGCACCTACTTCGTCACTGCAAAAGAAAAGCTGGTGATAAAGAGTTTTCTTCACATACTGCCAAGGAAATAGCGACTGTAAGGCCAGAAAAAGAGTGCTGTGGTGGCACAGAAGTGCACTAAAGACAAATGCTCATCTGCAGCATACCCCAGAGTCTAACTGAAAAAATGACTCATACAAACATAGGAGCATCAAAACACCACTATAAAATACGTGACAAATGCTATCTTCTACCTGGATGGCAACTGTAAACACACGGTCATTTTGTTACTGAAATCAGTTTCTACCACGCTACATTTGGTGGGAATCTGGGGGCAGGCAATGCTCAAACATGAGCACCACCACGCCATGTGGCCAGCTTATGGCAGGTCACAAAACAACTCAATAAAAGCTCTGGGGTGTGAGCACTGGTGGTGGCACAATTAGGAAAGGTTTTGCAGAAACATCTGCAAGGCCAGAAACTCTGAATTATCCAATATTAGAAAGCAAACGTACAGAAATCCTCAACGCCAGACAAAATTTATTAATCCATAAAATGGGAAACAATTTTATCTGACAACTTCATCAACCAATGCCTCATCTCCCATCTCTCTTTCATCAGCAAGATTGGTAAGCATGCTTCATTCACTATGCCTTTCTGTGTCTACATCTCCTTTTCACCCTCCACCTTTTTCTAAAGAAACTGCTACTGCTGGATCTAGGTTCAAATCCTTCTTCCCAAGAAGCCCTTTGGTCTTCATCAGAGCCCCAAACATTCCCATCCTCCCTCACCCGTCCCAGCAGCCTTTCTCCTGAACCTTTCTCCAGCTTGCACTTTCCTGGAGTCCATCCCTTTCCAGTGCTAACCCCACCTCCAGTAACAATTTCTGCGTGCTCCTTGGAGACCCACTTCCAGTCTTCTGTCATCTTTCCAAGAGAGATCTAGAAGCCTTGGACACAGCAATTCACACCAAAGACTGATCCCTCAAGGAGAGGAATACCACTGAGCCAGGAAGACAAGTAAGGGAAAAGTAGCCAGTATTTTTAGAGAAACACAACTGTCAAGCTGTATTTGTATAAATCTTACATTTTTCAGAACAAACTCTGCAGAACATGGCATTCACAGAACACTCAAAATTTAATCCTTGGCATTGATATTAAGTAAAAGCCACTGTCAGAGCTGTTGCTCCCATTCCAGTCTCACTATAAGGACCGAAGATAAGCACAAATAAGGTACATGGACAAGCTCAGTGGGAAAGAACTCATGCACATGTATGAAAAACCATACTGGGAGAGACATCAAACCACTAAAAGGGAGGAGGAGAACGTGCTATTTTCAGTTGGTTTTAAATTTCTTTATTACTCCAAAAGTGTCTTTTAGCTCCTCAGTTAGGTACTAAAGTACTAGGAGGTTTGACTTAAGAGTAATTTTAAAAAAAATTCCACATTATTTGATTCATTCAGAAAATGAATCCAGAAAAATAATCTGTTGTCATCAGATTTTACCATGACTTCCTCTTGCCTCATGTTACATATCCCCCCAAATATTTCTGTTTTAAACTTCTAAGTCCTGATACCGGAATGTTAAACAAAACTAAACAAACAAACAAATAATCCTTTTACTGACTAAATGCAAGAACTTAGATTTCAGTAGGAACTACGGCACTGCTTCCATGGTGCAATAATAATCAGAGTTAACATAATGAAAACCTAGTAAAACGACTATAAATTCACCATATGAGTGCATGTGGATATGAAAAAGGAAATCAAATGAGTTCTCAAAACTAAAATTAGATCCAAAACAGAACAGTGTCCCACAGAAATAGCACAGGCCTAAAAAGTCTGTATAAATTTACTATGCCAAATCCGATTTTATTTAACGTTCAGTTTCATCTACCCATGCTTCCACAGTGTATTTAAGGTAGTGAGAGTTTAACTGTTGTAAATCTGGACTGCAGTGTAGCTACTATAGATATTCATGTTTGAAGCAAAACAGAACTAGGTTCTTAACACAGCAACAAAACCATGCAGCCCAGTCCACTGACTTGTGAATGTGATTTTTGTAACCAAGGTTCTGCTCTGATATTTTTGCATTGCTTGCTCTTTGTTTTCTGTGCTACTGTCTTCCTTTCTGAGGTTTTCAACACAATGATTCATTTAAAGTAGATCTTCTAAAGAGTGGTCTCATCATAAGAAATGAGAACAAAATCCATTTATTCTCTGTTACTGTATATCTATTCATCTAAATGTGCTTTTAAAGCTATTCATCTGTAAAGATCAGCCACCTCTCAGTTCAAATAAAGATAGTTTCAAGTATGATATTGCTTTTCTTTTAGCCTCTGCAACTTCCTGCCACAAAACTTTGGTGTAAAAAGCTTGTGACAGACCTCAGAGCAGTTTTTGTTTTGTTTATGCTGCATCCTCCATGTCAGTTCAAATTGCTGTGTCCTGCATCTTCTAACATGTCATATGCACTGAAGGTCATGTCAACCATCAACTGGGGAACCAAACCAAGCAGCAGCAGTGCGTCCATTCTTCTTCCAGACTGCCCCAAAGGTGTTTGCTGCAACAGATGCCAATCATTAGATTGAGATTCTATGAAACACACAGGCACTTCTTTTGTGGGCTAAAATCAATTTCTTCTGAGCTGTTTAATTACCTTCTGACTTCCGGGATTTAGCTTTTCTTCAGAGAAGTCATCAAATAAATAGAAAAGCAACACATCTATTGATGCAGTTGCAAGAGACACACAGAAACTGAGGATGTGCTGCTGCTTCTGACTGGGGAACCACGACAGGGGACAAGCCTGTTAACCACTCCTGTGTACATCTTTCATTTTTTATTGTTCATGTCCACGGCCATCCCATGTTTCATGAGCATCCCAAAATATTCAGGTCCTTTTTAATATAAGAAAGAACTTCTGCTTTTAACAGATGATTGAAGATTCGCATCCCTCACCTACAAGGTCTTACTTGCCAGCCCATTTTACAGCATTTAGACTGCTCTGCCACGCGCACACTCCCCCGTCATCTTTCTATTCCTGTTCTCTCTCTGAACTTTTTATCTTCTGCTGTGTCTCCCATTCTCAACAATCCACCTCTCAGACTTTCCAGGCTCAACGACAGATTTTGTGCACAAAAGGCTGTAAATTTTTAGGGCAGGAATTATCTTGCTACTTTTGTTAGTTAACAAGCTATGTAGCCTTGATGGGGGAGGGAAATGCAACCTACTACATGGTTTTAAATAACCACTATACTCATAAATTATTTGTAACAGCAATAATACGCCTACACCAAAAGGCAGTAGGAAAGATCACATACAGCCGTGGTCTCTCAGTCGTCGGTGCCATCTGGAGCTTTGAGCGGCTAACTCTGCTTGGTGGTCTGGGTGCGTAGGAAAATATTTCAGGACTTTACAGTTCCTTCTCAAGTAACACATTAATAATCATCTTCCACCCCTAGCCAGCACTTCAACCGAGAACACACTGTTGTTGACGAAGGTACAACAGGTCTGCTGGGAGGAGAGTGACCGTCTTTGTCCCCAGTACAATGTCCTAGAGCTGCCACACATGCCCCTCACTCAGGTTGCATGTACCCTATCATTATACTTGCTGACAGGTCCAGTGGGACGGCTTGGGGGCTACAGCAGCTCTCTGAGGTCCACAGGACTCTGAGAAGGGACAGGCCACCTTCTGATCCACAGCTGGGATGAATGGATTAGTAGTGAGCCGAGCCAGCTGCCGCAAGCTTTTATCAGTGCACAGCCCTGACAGATGGGAGCCCATTGGAGAAGCCTCCTGCCACAGCCCGCGTGGCCCTTGTGCCGGCCTTCTGCTCACCCTGTACTCATCAACAGGAAAGCTGATGCAAAATACACAAAAAGGGGCAAACTTGAATTTAAAGATATATGCACCCAGTTTGGGATGCTGCTTAGGTTGAGCAACACCAAGTGAGCCTCTCTGGAAGAGTGAGGTGGTTTACTGCAGTGAAGCTACTTGGGAAAAATGCTTCATTTTTGTTTGAATTTCTAACACCTGACACTTGTTTCCACCAGAACCAAACTTCCTGCTGGCATCAGAACTGCATGTATCAGGACTGCAGTAAAAGACACACAAAAGACAGAAGGTACTATAAACTGTAGAGATGAATTCAAATGAATTTAGTTTGTCCTAGGCTAGTGTGTATGTGTGTGTGTGTCTGTATATAAATAAAAGTCACAGACAGTGGGGGGAAAAAAAAAGGAATACCCCAACTCAATCCAGCAGAAACTGGGAATTCCATGTTTTCGACACAACAGATAATGTCCATTTGACTTTTAAGTCATGAAGCATGTGCCTACTCCAGAATTATTTGGTCTTTTATCAGAGGCAAAGGGCTGCAACAAGACCAAAAACATTGATGATTTTTATTGCTGTAATTTGTATTTATGAAAATTAAGTATCCTTTAAAAAAATCACAGAAATAGAAAATCATCTAAAAAAGGTTACTGCTGACTATGCCACACTGAAGTATGTGCTACACTTACACACAGCAGTATAAAACCCCAGCAAATCACATTGCTTCTATTTAAGAAAGAAACTCTCTTGACAGATTGTTATATAGCCGGATAAAAGCCCAGCAGAGTCAATGGCAGTCCCTGCATTCATTGCAAGGGACTTTGTACCAGACACTTCGTATCAATATACATAGTTTCTCTGATGCTACATCTTATGAGTCAACAATTCACTTCTTTCTCTATTTAGAAAGAAATGCTACAATTTACCAGCCTGGTATGTAAAAGCCACAATTCCCCCCTCTCCTTGCTTCTTGAAAGGGGTGTCACATAAAAGCATATTTCAACTTAAGTCTAAAGCTGTTTCACTGCAGGAGAAAAATTTTGCAACTCAAAAAAGCTACTTATCTCTGAGCAAACAAAGTATTTAGGTTTTATTTATACGAGTTACACTTGTGCACCATGTGGAGTATCAATGTTAATTTATAGTTCTGTAGGTATAGTCTTATTAGAACCAACTTTGTAACAACAAAGAAATCTTTACATCAACACACTCTTGATTTCTGCCAGTGATCTCAAAAAGATAGTCCCAAACCAATTAATGTAGCTTCAAACTTATTTCACAACTTCCTTAACAGGAAAACAGATATAGTGCACAAAAGTCAATACACAACGTTAAGAAAAAGGAAAGCTAGTAACTAGCAGTGCAATGAAACTTGTCTGAATTTTCACTGAATCAAGATGCATAGAAGAGTTTATAAATTACTCATCCAGCTCAAAACTGGCTATTTTATTTACAGTTAAACACAGTGATTTCTGTACTCTAATATAAGCACATGTTGAGGACAGCTTTCTTATGATGCCTTTTCCAAACATTAAATGAAATAACTGTCATCAATATATGGAAAACAGACTACAAGTCTATTCAGGCAGCACCCAACTCCATAAGCAAAAGAGGCCATTACCTACTTCTAGAGACAAATCGACACTGCTTCAGCAAACTACATCAAATTGTATACAAACAACTTCTGAAAAATAAAATCTATTTCTCATCAAGTATTTCCAGTAAGCATAAAATCAAGATAAAGGAGTAAAGAACTTATTGTAACTAAGTCTTAGACCACAAACAGCAAAATTCTTTATGGTATACTCAAAAATCAAAAGCAACACTTCAATATACAAAAACACAGGCATCTAAAGCCTAAACAGCATTTGAAAATACTGTATTCATAAAAGAAAACAGACTTTCAAAAATTGTTATCAACAGAAACTTGTTCATCAGAAACACAACCAACCAGCCAAAAAAAAGTCAATGATGGTATTCTCCCTAAACTTTGCATTACTTCACTGCTGCAACATGGACACTTCTGTATCAGGAAATACAAAGACAGAGGTGCTCTCAAGACACTTTTGTTCTTTGTCATTCAGTGAAGGAATCTCTTTTAAGGACTTAATTACTTTAAAATCCCCTGGACCAGATAAAGACCAGTTAAAGAAGGCAAACAGCGATTAGGATTCCACACTTACATTTGTGAGACTTCAGTTAAAGCTGAACCCCATGTCTTACTTAAGAATTCTGTGTGTCATTTATAAATGTAGTTTCTGATAACTAAATGAACTCCACGTCCATATGTAAGTGATTTCTGAAGAAATGTGGTATCTGTAGACCTCAGTCATTCACTTTATAAAGTAGACAACACAGAAACTATCAAAGGAATTTATAAATACGGCCAAGGAAATAAATTCACATGGAAGCATTTGGGGTTTTTGTTTTGGATTTGGAAGAGGAGGGGGGGATATTAAGTGCAGGAGGCATTTGTACATCCACCACATTTCATGCCATGTAGTACACTGTAGCACAGTAGCACACTGACCTAGTTAAATCTGACAGCAGCACAAACAAATATGGCCAACAAATTCCACAGAAGAAGAACACACACCTTTCATGAGTAAACCAGGACAGAAGAACAACAAAAAATACAGTTAGCTCTCACTCACTGACACATCAAACATCCACTGTTGACCAATACAGCTGCATCACTTAAAATGCTCAAAATCCAGATGCACTCTTAATTCCTACTTGTTACAGAAACCTAATTAGTATTGACAGACAACACCTCACAGCGAAGGCTGCAGAAAGTCTACTTCAAAGACAAATGTATAGAAAGAAAAGCAAAAACACCAAAGAGTTGGGTTTGGGCAAATACTGGAGCAGCTATCCAAACAGCAGAGCAGGGGAAGGTAAGGCAACCAGTTTTAAGATGGAGCTCAATCAATCTGTGAAAAGGTCTATATGATTTAGAAGCCTACAGTGGTCCTTGGGTTCCCCTTCTGCTACAACAGCTAGTTCAACGTGTCCAAACATGACATCCTCATGCTTGAGTGTCTAAATGGATCAAAACAGGCTTTTTGTGTCATTTTAATAGACTAAACTTCTGGAAGATCACACAAAAACGAAAGGAAAAGAAATAACAGAGAATGAAATTTCTTCAGGCAGCTCTAAAGCTGCTCTGTTATGTGGCAACTTCACCAGGTGCTCCATCACAACCAAAGCTGTACAACAAATGAGCAGTGGCAGCACAATGACGTTTCTCTCTCTCACACCAAGTTCACTGTGCCTTGTGACTACATTTGTATAGAAGAATCCAAAGAATTCATACATATTAAAAAAAATACAAAAGAACACACCCTTCCCAAACTGGCTGAAGAACAGTTGGTAAAAGGTTGAATGAAAATGCAAATATATAATCAGAAATTCAACTGTAGTGGAGATTGTTGATGGATAAAATACAATGACTGGACAGAGAAATGGTTGTGTCTAGTTCATCTTCCGGGCAAAGTTTGGAAAATTTCTTCCCACTGGACAACATGATGAGCACTGTATCCAGGTGTCCTGGGGCAACAGAATGTTGCTGCTGATGTGAAGCAGCTTTATGTGCAGTCATCTCCTTTGCAGTGAACACTTTTCCAGCTGATTAAAATACTCTGACAATCTCAAAGCTTACTAAAACCAGGAAAAGTAAACATATGGATTGCTTTACAGAAAAAACCAGAATATTTCCTTGTGTGTGTGTGTGGACCTTTTGCCAGTGGTCCTCTGATGCATCAAAAATATAGCTGCCACTACCACCAACAGCTAATTGACATTAACACAGTACAGGTGGTACATGATGCTCAGAGCAGACAGCACTTCTCTCTTTGCCTGTTTCCTTTAAATACAGTTAGAAGCCACCTAACCAAATTGTAGTGCCCAGCCCCGCAAAGCAAAGCACGGGTGTGTGAACAAGTTGCTGCACACCAGGAGTCACTTATCCCCTTCCACTGAGGACTTGCAGTGACAGTGTGAAGTACCACTGGTGATGATGTATCCATGAACAGTACCGGCAGATTTGGAAAGGCATCGCAAGCTCACCCCTTACTTACTGGTGGTGTGCCTGCACGAGGGAGCAGGGAGGACACAGATGCTGAAGAGGACACTCTGCTCCAGCAGAAACCCTCAGCTGCCGCACACCGCTCAATGCAGCTACATGATTGTAGCAGTAACAGACTTGTGGTCAAAAAGGCTGTTTTAAGGTTTGTTAATTCCAAACAAGTTATCTGAACAGGTGGGAAGAAAAGAAAATGGTTTAAAGGAATAAAATAAAAATAGAAAAAAGGTGTGGATAAGCCAAAAGTAATGCTAGCAATTACTTAATAAAAATGAACTATTTAAAGTATGACAAGAATAAAAAGAGAAAGCAAGGTGCACAAAAAAGTATGGTTTTGGTTTGCACTGCAGACGTTTAGGATTTACAATCAATATGGTTCACTTTTCATGCTATAAAATGCATACACAATTATGCCCAAGATGTGTGTAAATGTTTAAAAATTAAAACAAAACAGATATTCTGGATGTTTGATGTTTGTTTTTTGGGCGGGAAAGAAAAAGCTATTTTACAAGGCTCCAAGTACTACAGTTAAATTAACATAAAACAAACAAACCAGTGTAATAAAATAAAAAGCTCAAAACCAAGTTAACCAAGGTCGTTAATGTCAGTTAAATGGCAAAGATCCATGTTAGCCAATGTTTAAATATCAATTAAATGGGAGAAGACTGCCTTGCGATTACACTTCAAAGATTTATTTCTGCTTCTTCTAGGGTTTATATTGTCTTTAGCAAACATACATGTTTCCTTCCATTTCTGAAGTTTAAATTTCCTTATGTAAATTGTCACAACTACTCGGAAATTTCAGATTTTTTCCTCCTTTTTGCCATTTATTTTTCTAAGTATTTGGGAGAATCCTAGCACCCACTTCCTAGTCCTACCTACCTCTTCCTATGATAAATCGGTAACTAGTGAAGCCATATGCTGAAGTTCTCTATCTGAACAGGAGATAAAAACTCTTGTATACCTCTTCCCTCTAAAAATACCACACTGCTTAAAATCTTAAAATACAGAAAGCTCAACATGCATTAGCAGAAATTCACATTGTTTTGCTGACCATACAAAAGGTCCTTTTATGGATGGAAATGGAAGTCAGGGGGAAAAAAAAAAGTGTCTTTAGTAAAGATTTTTTCATGTTCTGCCTGGACGGAATTTAATGAAAGCCACAGTCTAAAAATACGGAGGCTAAGGACTGCAAAGCAACTACATGGATTATATTCAGCTCTTACAACCCTTTGTAGTTTCATAGGGAAGCTAATCGCTGGAGCATTCATCAACAGTATCGTTCTTTCTCCTACCTGGGAAAAACTAACTATTTGAGGAGAACAGGTAAAATGTGCCAACTACAGGAAGGCAAAGTCAAGTACTGTCTGTCCACTGTCAAATGCCCACATAAAATATTCATATGGGGAAATATCAGCACTAACAAGTGATCACAGACTACATACACAGATACAGTGTACACAGTGGATACCTCTCTGGTTTTGGGGTTTTTTTTGGTTTGTTTGTTTGGGGTTTTTTCTTTGGTTTTTTTTGGTTTTGTTTTTTTTTAAATTTTAAATACAAATCTTCCCTTTTTTTCAGTCTACAGGAGATGAAGGAGATGCAGCTGATAGGCATTTTTTGTTAACAATATTAGGGGAGGCCCACCAGCCTGTGTGCTACTGACACAAAGCTGTCTATTTAAAAAACATTAATTCTGTTTTTTCCTAACCCTCAAAAGAAGATGAAAAAGGAGGGGCGGTTGGGGTTTTTTTGTTTGCTTGGGTCTGTCCTTCCCTTTACTTCAGCATCTTAGGAAAGTTTGCTTTATGGGCCCTATACATAAAGGACTGTCTTCTTCACTGGGATTAAAGCACAGCATGAGAGAACTGTCTTTTGACTGAAACAAAACAGTGCCTACTACACCTTTCTTTCAAGAGGTCAACAGAGAGAATGGGATTTTAGTAGTGGTCCTGGCCTTTTCACCTTTCTGTATGTGTAAACAAGTTCAACAGCCAAGTTACTTAAGCTGCCAGTGGAACTTTGCTTATGACTGTGTAAGCTGCCCCCTTTCTCCTTCCTGTTGGTCACTGCCTCTTCCAAATATGCTATCATCCAAACAGGTAAGTTTTAGAAGAGGTGATTGCCTAATTTGGTGTTATTTATTATTTTCCTGGAACAGGAAGTTTCAAATTTGTCTAATACATGGAAACAACCCAATATAGGAAAGATGCTCTTAGACCGTTGCATGGTTTACTTGCATGGACACACTACTACCACACTGAGCCAGAGGGGATGTGTCCACACAATCCCTGCTTCAAGGTGAGAAAGATCCTTTGAGCAGCACTGACCTTGCAAATGTCAAGGTAGAGACAGATTCCTGATATGCTTAAAAAACACTACACAATTCTTCAGCTCAAATCGTCTCTTCAGCCTCCCAAACTGAAATCTGTGGTCAGCTAAATGTAAACCATATGCACCAGAAACATATCTTGCAAGGTATAATTTCACTCTATCTACTGGCAAGAAGAGCGCTTTACATAGAGCGTATTGGTGTTTCAAGAACTCTATCACAACCATTACAAAGAAGTCAGTCAGTCGCTATTCTGCCTTCCTCACAATAACACTGTGACAAAGGTACCAACTCTTCACAGAAACCACCAGCTCAGAAAGCTCTTGAGAAGGAGAGCTGAAAAGTACGCCTGTTTCAGCGAACAGCTGTAATGCCTGTCCAAAAATGGTAATCAATGAGGTCTCTACAAACAGGCATACAAAAAACTTTCTTCTGAAACCACCACCAGGTCCAGACAATCAGGCTCTTAATTCTCTTGACCATCAAACCAATCTGCTCAAGATCTCAGCCTCTAGATAACACGTACTAGAAATCATCTGAAGGAGATCTGGGAGCATAACTGTCCAGCATTTATGTGAACATCTTGAAGATAAGGACCACATAGGGAAGGGCAGAAATCATGTAGATCCACCAACAATGCAGGGTTTTCAGAAAACAATCAGAAGACATCAGAAGATATGTAGACAGAGATGTGCTTTTCCAGGACAGATCTTCCCAAAAACCATACAATAGCCTAGCTTTATTGCAATGTTAACCACACCCAGACTTTCAGAAATGTGGGTGTATGTAAATCAAACAAACATCCATCTAGCTTAGTTATGCCCAGACTGGAAAAAGGAACATGCAAATGAAAAGTTCTGACAACTACCAGCCTGCTCTCAAGGTGAGAAAGACGAAGGAGTTACAAGTCACCCAGTGTTAATAGCAACCAGTACAAGCAAGCACCGAATACATTAAAATATCAGTACTAGATATTAAGCCAATGGAACTTTAAAATGTTTGGAAATCAAAACAGATGTGTTTTCAATACAGATAATAAACTGGAACTAGCAAATTCTTGCATCTCATTCTGCAATTTATATAGAAAGCCTCAGTCTTCATCATCATCTTATCTTTATCATCTGTCTAAAATAATACTCCAGAGCACAGACAGTCTACAGATGTCCTCAGGTTTCAATGAAGCAGGTTCAACCAGTAAATTAAATCATATTAAGAAACAAATAAAAAGACACAAACCAAAACAAACTAAGCAACTCAATAGTTTTGGTTGGTTGGTCTTCCAAAGTCCACTTACTGTTGTGCTTTTTATATAGATAATTTCCTTTCCACAGATTTAGTCAGTAGTATGTCCAAAGGGCTGAAAATGCAGTATTTTTTTAAAGCAATCTGAAAAACTAGGTGAGCCAAAACCAGTGAATTCCATCTGTCCTGGCTGTCATCAGTAAAAGATACCTACTCACTTCCTTTCAACCATATAATCTAGTACTCAGTGTAAACCAGAATTTTAAAGACTTCTCTTACCAGCTTTTAGCCTTACTTCAGTAAACAGAAAATACACTAGTTCAAGCTGGTGCTATACTGAAATTAGAGAGCTTATTTTTTAATTTTTTTTTTTAATCCATAAAAGAAGAATGGATACAGATAATACAGGAGCACTGCAACAACAGATGCAGAGAGAATCTAAGTACTTCGCAGTCACAATAGTATGTGCCACAAGCACTTGAAAGAACCACACAACACGCAACTTGGGGAGGGCAGCAAGGGTGTTGAATGACTATTACAGCCTAGGTTTGATACTTTAGTGGCTGGAAGAGTCTGCTTATTAAAATAAATGACATTTAAATGGTATTTATTTAAATAAATTACATTTCTCCTAATAGATTAATTACAAAACTATTTTGCAGATGATTGTGTTATTTCAGAAATTCGATCATTTCACTGGAAACACAGCATACAGAATTTGGGAAACTGGTTACTACCTTCATGAATATTGAAAACTGAGAAAGCTGGTCCAAATGCACAGTATTTTTTCAATTAGATCCATTTCTTCATGACATATCTAGGATGGTTCAGTTATTTACTCAAGACTATGAAGACAACAGTGGCTTAGCTTGCACTGAAACGTGTGCTATTCCCTGCAACACCTACAAATTTCTTGTTTCAGTAGAGATCTTTAGAAATGGAAATATCCTCAACCTCAGTTAACTCTAGGATTTGACAAGATCATACCACACACAGAATGGAAAAAGTGTTCTTCTAGTTAAAAACCCAGGCTACATGAATAGCATGTTACATAGTGTCCCTCAACAGGTGATGTAAATTCTTTTAACATTTCAACACTATTCACACGTCCAGACAAATTCTTAAAAACCTAAGAGTATAGAGAGTATCCTACAATTTTTTTACACTTCCAAGATTTTGGGAGGAGTCAACATTGTTATACATGCAACTAAACCTAAGGGTTTCACTTGTCAGCATGCCTGGTTATAAAAATCGAGACTGGATGCACAGGAAACCACAACACACGCAAGTAAAACAAAGCAGCATATCAATTCTTCAATGAACCTAGCTTTAAAGCAAAGATCACTTCAAAGAGTTGGTGATGCCTGTGACAGCAGGAAACATGACACAATCTATTTCACAGCTTCACACGGGTTTACCACAAGGACAAGGCATGCGTGTACCTTCAGTAGGGGTGCTGAAGAGCCAGTTACTCTCAGACCCCAGCACTAAGGAGGAGGCTTTCCGCACCCTGGCCTACAGACAGTTGCAGACGACCAGCCAGGGAGAGAAAAGTCACCGGGGTTAGATAGAGGAGAGTAAACTGCAGTGCTACTACTGAACCTCTAAGATTTCAACAGCCACTCCTGCAGGACTTCATTACCTTCTTCACATCAGAAGTCTGAGCCCTCTACCGAACACCCTGAGTCCAGCCTCAGTCCTTCACTTACTGAACCATGATTTCCTTTAGAGGACAACTAAATAAGCACCTTGTAAGCTCACCCAAACTGTAATTGCACAGTAAGAAGGTCAAGCAGTTACTTAAAAAAAACCAACCAAATAAATCAAAACCAAACAGTTAAGATGAGCAACAGTGTTTGAATACTACAAGCCTGGAGGGCAGCTACCATTAACACACTTCAGCCAATGAATTTATAAGATAATGCTACTGGTTTTACCCACATTTTATACTAACAACAGTTTGTTATAGAACTCTCAAATTAACAAAATGGCTGATTTTCCCCCCAAATGTTATCACCTCCTTTAGTGTTTGATATTTACTTCTTTCTTGCAAAACACAGACTGTGTAAATTTACTTTCTGCTACTCTACTCATTTAACATGGACTGAAAACTAACCTGGATTCTTTACAGCTGCAGGTTACTAAGAAAACCTCCGGTATGAGAAAATAGAGTCAAATTCCTAGCTGTTATAAACTAAGCAACTACTGACATATGAGTTCATATGAGCATACCAAACTTTATTTAGGAAAGAGAAATGGGCTATTATAATTGTATTTGATTCCCATTCACTTACCAGACCCACTCTGGAAAATGAAATAAACCATGCCAAAAGACATTAATTCCCTTCAATGTATCAGAAGTACTTTACAGAAGCAGCGTAAAGAGGAATAGCTATTGTTCTTATTTTATTTCCAATCCCCTCATGCTCCTTACTGTTATGAGGATCGAATTCAAATACACCAAGCAGCTATTTTGAATGTTTGCAGCCCTAGTGAAACAAAATATAAGGACGCTGCAGCTACATCTTAACTTGCCTGCCTGCCATCCACCCATCATTTGGATGGGTAATTTCTCCTCTTGGGACCATATGCAGTGCTTAAAGCTGAGTCAGTTTGCCGTATGGCATTATTCTATAAAAGCAACATGGCTTTGCTGGAATCTGACCTAGGAGGGTAAAGGCTTCTACGTACTTGGCTCAGTAGTTGCTAGACATGTTAAAGAAACAAAAAAACAAACAAAAGATTGCAAAAATTAGTGTAGTCTGCTTGCTTTACACAGCATCTTTCCTATCAACAAGTACTGGCTTTACACCATTAAGGATCAGAGTCGTGAACATTTTTCTTGTTGTTGCCAACAACAAAATGCACACAAGAAATTAAAAAATACAGAATACACAAAATAATTAAATTGCACTGAATTACAGATCTGCAGCCAAACTATAAATCCACTGAATATTATATCTAATAAATTATACAGATCTATTTTATACTTTTGTTTCATAATTTGCACTTTCCATTTCCATCCAACTGTGCTTCTTTTCAAACATTTTGTATGAATAATTTGGAGAGCACTGGACATCAAAAGCTTCTAATACATAGATGATGGATGCATGACCAGCATACTAAAAATGTTTACTAATATTCTCACCCTTTACTTTTGTTTTACTGCAGCTACCTATTTCAGCTTTTTAATGAGTAGTGGGGAAGTAATTATTTCAGATTCTGTACAAAGAAATCACTGTCTCTTTAACTCAGTCTCTCTTAAGTGTGATACAAAAAAAGCAAGCTAAGAAAGGAAAAAAAGTCCACACCACTACCCATAAGCAGGAGTGTTCCTTTTCACACTTGATCTTCTGATTTGTTTTCTCTACAAATGTTGCTAACATTGTTCAAGAACAAACAGAAAGAAAAAATATTAAGAAACAATCATAAAACCTTTACAGATGCCACCAATTCTGTTGATGTGTCTTTGCCAATCTGCTTAAGAAATACAGTATTAGTTTAGTCATGTTAGACATGTTACAATAAGAGGCTTGTGTATCATTAACAAATTTTTTCTGACCCCTTCTTTTATAAAAGTTTTACTGCATACATGAGAAAAGGAAGTACACTATAATGTATCTGTTAATGTAGG
Organism: Galbula dea; assembly: GCA_013399015.1. Taxonomy (NCBI): domain Eukaryota; kingdom Metazoa; phylum Chordata; class Aves; order Piciformes; family Galbulidae; genus Galbula; species Galbula dea. The sequence continues at coordinate 1,248,557 of VWZX01005120.1, read as the reverse complement.
CAGAACCTCTGTTACGTTACGACACTCCAGACAACTGGTGTTCAGAAGGGGTCTAGCCAAAATGGAACATGTGCGTGTAGTACAACCCACTGGCCTTGACCACGGGTATTAAAATATTCATATCTCCTTTCAATGTCAGTTGTACACAAACAGCTTTTCTTCCTCCTTTGAAACATTAACCTCTGCTCTCCCAGGTGATACCAACTGCTTGCAGAATTAGTACTGCCTTTCATACAACTTCACCACTGAGCTAAGAAGGAAAGCACCTGTCAAGCGCTCACTTCTGTCTCCTTTGGGCTCAAATATCCATTAATTACAGCCTAGCCAACCCACCCCACCAGCAGATGGGCCAAAACAGGGTGGGGTGTAAGCTTAAAGGTCTGCTCAGAAACAAAAGGAGAGCCGCACTGCTCCTCACTGACTTCATCCCTAGTGTAACCGCTCCCTCTCTCCCCACTGTCCTCCTGTCTTGTGCATTCACCATCAAAGCTCTTTTCCACAGAAACTTCATCCTCTTCACAAAATGCTTTATTTTAAAATGCAAGACTCTGTAATGCCTCCTTTGTGGCACACTGAGGAATATGAATTACAAACTCAGGATTCATATTGGTTTATTGTTACAGGGCTTCACAGGATAAAATACCCAGAAGAATTAAAACAAGAAACCTACTGGAGTCAGTGTGAAGTATTTTGACTAGGAAAAGGTTTAGATTAAGTATTTAACTTTTTAACACAGAAAGAACTATACTTGTACAGGAGTTTAAAGCCCAGAATGATACTTCCTCATTAGCCCAAGTTGGGGGTGTGTGAGGGAAACGCTAAACCAAACTAACCAATACCCCCTCACTTGGCCAACAGCCAACAGATAATCAAACTCACCCACAAAACACATCCTCTCCCAGTCAGGCACTATCAGTCCCATAGTCAACAGTAACATTCTGGAAAATTTGTGCCCACTGGGAAATCACCTTTGTATTTGCCCAGAAAAATATGGCTGGAAAATATTTACTAGAAAAATTCTGTCCAAAACCCAACTGAAGCTTAACTCTGGCTATGACACAGCTAACACATGGAGGCAAACAGTGGAAGGCAATGGCCTCTCTAATGCTTTCACCACTGCTAACCATGGAAAGAGATACAAGGAGCATTACTTCTGTATTTTGCTTTTTCTCAAGCATAATTGTCACAGTGATGGATGCAGCAGAAACATACATAAACCAATTTCACCATTGAGAGCATAATGCTCTCCCAAAACCATGCAGCAGGCCAGTTGCTACCCTGGAAGCAGCACTCAGGTTAGTAGGACCATTAGACAGAGCTCTCTTACAGTAAAAGCCTGCAAATAAAAGTAGACTAAAGTAAACAGCAAGTCAGATGTTTTATCTGGGGATGTTACCTCATTAAAGGCTATATATGACAACTCCAATTCAATTTGAAGTAACCTTACGAGGGAAGACATCTACCCCCCCCAACCAGAATTAGATCCACTTGATCATTTTAATTATACCACATTGCTCTTTTCAAAAGAGTCCTGCAAGCCTTTATAGACTGCTGTGCTCCCCTTTGAAATTAACAAATTAGGCTTGGTAATTAGAGAGTCAAAAATGGCATGTTATATTATTTGGGGGTGACAAGGGATTTAAGAGTGTTTCATTTTAAGCCATTTTCAAGGTTTGAAGGTAAAATACTATCACTAATCATGTATGTTCCCATTTTCCACCTACGCTGATTAGTATCTACACAGTGCACTGAGATAAATTTCTTTGCATCTTAATTAACAACATTTCAAGGCAGATTCCTCAAAATTCTGTTCATTTGAAATGATGCTGTAAATATCTTTTAAATGCTATTTACCCCCCAACTTCTAGAGTATAATAGGAAGCACTAATTTATCTCAGAAATTATAATTTACTATTTTTTCTCCTCAATAGACCTGTTGTCAAATCTTATCATGTCACTGCAGCCTGATACACCAATTCAAGAATACGGCTGAGTCACCCTTCCTTCTGAGGCATGTGCTTTTGCTCACTGTCAAACAGAAACTTTAATAATTTACATTTCAGTTTGCATTGCTTAAGATTATGCTGCAAGCTTTAAATTGATTATTAACAACACTGCCTCTGCAGAAGGACTGCTATGATGCATCACTTCAGGGACTGATGTCCCGTTTCACTGGACAACATCAACATCAGATCTCAGCAAAGTGTGTCAGAACTTGGGAAGGTTGGCCTGAGAGGTTATAAGAAGACACTGATAGCATTGCTTCTTTCCTCTCAGGCTCTCAAGCCTCTTTACATACACAACAACTTAGAGGTAGTTAATTACTTTTGTATCATATACAGAAATAAACATTTGTCAATCTTGGTCACTGATCAGGGAGCAAAGAAAACAGAATTAAAAGAAACACTCATACCTTCTGCTCTTGTCCTCCTGTAGCAAGTAAGGTACAGTATCAAAACATATTATGAAATTTTTCACTTACAGCAAATCTAGAACAAAAAATTCAGGGCTGATGTTTTATCCTAGGTTTCAATATGTTTTTTTTCCAGCAAAGTCACTGACTTTTTGACAGTGCTCAGAATAAATGCAACATAGCAGTATTTCTCACAAAATTTACACAACCTAAAGCATAAGGTATTTTAATTCTATTCAAAATTTTAAAGCACAGAGTATATAGGCTTTCTTCCCCTGAAGTACTCTTCTAAGCTGGCATTGTGTAACAGTAGGTGAAAATGTCAGAGAGGAGGAGGGAACTTCGTTCCCATAGATAGGATCAAAGAATATAAAACATAGGAGACAATAAAAAGGAAGCAAGTAAGAAAAAGAGGTATTAAAAGGATATGATGAATGGCATATACATCCTTGTGATAATTCCTTTCCTGCTTTATTGCTCAGTAATGATCATACAATACTATACTTCATTGATCACTGCTTGAAATCTAAGCTTCATTTCCTTCACATACGTTAAACACCTTTGACTTGAATTCACTTCATGTAACTTTTCAGTACTTTCTTTTTAGTGCAAAGGGAAACCGAATATAAATACTGAATGAAGGGGAAAAAAAATCATTCGATATTATTGTTCTCTAACAGAGCTAGGAGATGTCTTTGAGGTTCAAACGTGTCTGTGGCAAAGCAGGGCACCACATCAAGGCACTCTATATATTAAGTGCATGCCTTGGGCGAGTGATTGAAAACCCTCTTTGACCATAAGCTGCAAAGACTGAACACAGATTTCCCTGTAGCCAAATCATTCACTGTCTAGAGAGGAAAGCGGGAACCTCCTGTATGGTCCTACAAGCAATTAGACCTTGGGGGCAGGCCAGTGCCCAGGCCAGTCCTGCCAGCTGCTCCACATCGTCTTCTCTCACAGGGCTCACAGCAGGATGAAGTCCCCCATGAGTAGACCACATACCTGCAGTATGTACAAGGCAAGTCTGTGCAGACACTTACTACAGACTACAACCTAATGCTTTTTGACTATGCAGATGTTTTCAGATTCCAAATGAACAAACAAGGATGTTGGCAGCAACTTTTACGCAGATAAACTCCAGCTGGAAGGACATAATTTATGAGCAGTTCCTCACTGCATATACTTCCCTTTTAATCAACTGCTAATGGTCACTGTGGTGCTCCCCTTGGACAGCCCCATCTCCTGCTCGCTGTGGAGCACAATGACTCCAAGCACATGAAGGCATATAATGAATCAACACACCACTAACAGCTAATATTCTTTTGACAGTTTAATCATTTATTGTGATGAATTCTCTCCCACAAAAACATTATGGGGAGAAAAGATATTAATTAAAAAAAGAAGTATTTTGCTTATATAGCATTTTAAGCATTATGAATAACTTAAAACAAAGCACAATCTTAGAATTAATACAGATGAAAGGACAGATGGCACTTAAATATGAAGTTCCTAAAAATCTTTTTCACCAGGTTTCTATTCAGGACAAAAGGCACACTGCGTAAGAACTGTAAAAAAGCAAAAAAAAGGCTTTTAAGATACCACACAAAGAATGCCTAGTTAAGCAGACAAAATCACAAATATTAAGGCATCTGACTGGGATGCAGAGTATCTGGATGCAATTCCATCTCTGCCTCTCACTTCCTCCATGACCTTGGGCAAATCAATTAATCTTTCTGTGCCGCATATACTCAGCAGGAATAGTAATAATACAACTTCCTGCCTCCCAGGACTGTTGTGAGAAGAAATTTGCTGATGTTTGTGAGGTCAGCTCCCTCCCTCATAGGTCATATAGATTAACTCTATTTTGTTTATATCATCAGAGTACTAACAACAGCAACCCAACACCACCTAATTCTAAACAGCAAGAAAACTATTTCTGTAATTTAATGCACTGAAGAACCTGAAATTCTGAAGAAACCTAAATTCTCCATGTGATGGTGTACACCAATGGTGTATTACCTACTTTCAGCTTACGACCATCAACCACATCGCAAGAAGCTGAAACAGCCAGAAATACCTAAGACTTTATCATACATCTGTGTGCTTGACTGGGAAAAGTATTCATGTTCAAGGCATCTGAAAGATATCTGTATTCCATGTTCAGAAACCATTTATGCATATAGACAATTAGAGATCTAAAAAATAAATCTGAAGGGAAAAGAAAAAATAACCAAAGAACTGGAGGACATAACATACAGAAAGAAAATTACAGATCACAAGTAGATTTACCACCTAAAACACTGTTCTTCCTACATGTATAGAAAGACAAGGGAGGTGGCTGTAACAAAATACTCTATAAATCAGAAAAAAAAAATTCTGTGCAGGCATATAGCAGCAAGGTTTAACAGTATGGACCTTATGATGCTCAGGAAGTATCCAATTGTTCTTATGTTTCTGTATTAACTGTGAACTGAATAACAGAAAAAAAATGCTACTTTTTTAAATGGTCCCATAGTTAAATTCAATTAAGTGGATAAAAGAAGAAAGTCACTTGTACTCAGGAACATATTCAAGAGCAACTGTGTCATAAGGAGCTTGTAGATCCTGTACTTGATTAAAAAACACGCAAACATGTAGGCCACCCTGGCAAATATGGCATTGCTACATATGAAGAGGGCAAACAACAGATAACTCTACGATAGAACTATCATTAAAAAGCCTGCTCAAGATACAAAAGATTTGAGCATGCTTAAGTTTTGAACATTGCTGTACAATATAAACCAGTATGTGGCTGGAAAATCCCCTAAAACATTCCTTCTAGAAAGAGCATAAATTGTGCACAGCTTTTACATTCATACCACTGGTTCAGTATACGTGGGCACAATGCATCACACTACTCTCAATTCCAGACTATCTTGTGCCTTCTATATGTAATTAAATGAGTTGTTAGAGATTTATTATTTTTGTTTTTGAAGGAAAAATGACTATGTTCTGTAGGCTTCAAAGTACAATATATTTCATAGTGCAAAGTACAAGAACAAAATAACTAGACAAGAAAAATAAGTAGTCTGTCTAGTCAAAACACCACTTGATACTTTTATAAATATTTATTTTATTGCATACTTCAAAGAAAAATACATTTCAATTTTGAACAGACTGGACAGGTGAGCACTAAAGGAATTCTTGAATAAAAGAACAGAAAAAGAAGTGAAGGTGCCTTAAGGTCAGCTTTGCATTTGTCTATTTTCAAGCCAGTTTGGCCCATTAGTAGAATTCAAAACCTCCAGGTTTGTTTAATTTTCATCTATCTGCCAAAGCACTCAAAGAGATCCAGAACGCAGGCATTAGCCAACTTACCAGCATTACAGAAGCTCTCCCAATTCAGGGGCTGAAGTTATGGGCCAATTGCACCACCCTGTTGCTATCCAAAATTACAGATGAGTATGGAGGTATATATGCAACTACATAGATCCCCCTTGCCCAACTGTTCAAGCAAAAAGAAGCTACACTAAGATTGTATTTTTATGTTAAATTTCATCAACCAGAAACAAGAAGTGGTAAGAAAGTACTACAGCTGTGATGTATCATTGAACAGGGTTTACTAGTAGTGGCAGAAGTCTCTAACAGTTGTGTTTTCATTCTAAATTAAGTGTAAAATATTTTAAATCAGTCATGTAGAGCTGCACCCAGCATGAAATGAATTAGAATGCTTTAAAAATTTGGGACAAATTTTATTCAAACTTCTGGATTCTTCCTAGCTCTCAGCCACAAGATGACCTACTCATCAGGAAACATTCACATGTATTTTCTTGCCCATCCATGGCTAAAAACAAGAATCGCAGATGAGGGGAAATAAGAAGAATTTAAAGCTGCTGAAAACTAATGTCTACCACATGAGGCACAAAATAAGCATGCCGCTGTATATTTGATGAAAAAATAACTGTTATGAAATATTCATTTGAAAAGTGATTAAGCTTTGCAATTGAAAAGCTAAACCTTCACAACACGAAATAAACATGCAGCTTGGGAATGAAGGCATCCTGTGTCCTCTGGTGCTCATTATAATTTATGCAACATCTCTACCCCAATACTTAGGTTGCTTAGATATTTTCCTCTCTTTTATTGTGTTTCTTTTTAGGAAAAAAAAAAAAGACAACATGAAAAGATCATTAGATTTATTTTTTACAAGCATTCTCCAAACACAAAGAACTAGATTCACCATCCCCATACATTTTCAGGGATGGAAGGTAACGCTGTATCTGAGTTACCTGCTGGGGCAAGCAGGAGGCTCTCCAGGGCCCAGTGCAGGGGCCCCCACAATCCAGTGCAGAATCCTACCTCCCGCTCTGCAGCAGGAAGAAGCTTATTTCTTCAAAGCTATTAACAAATTTACTCACCAGCACAATGCACGATGTCTCTCCTAAGGGTTAAAACGAACGACCTTTCATACAGAACAGGCAACCTATTCCCTAAACTATAAGCGATTAATCCACTGAGCAAAAGATATGTTTTACAATCCCATCTCTTTTAACTAAATTTCTTCAGGGATATTTAACTTTACATATGAAAGCTATACTTGGTACACAGTATACATGCAGATGCATTATTTATTTACAAATCCCAGGCATGGAAATTATGAGTTTTGAATTCTCCTTACAATGAATTTCATAATTAGTCCTTCTTCAGTCAAGGCACATACAGAGATCAGGGATTATTCATTAGAGGAAGGAATTAGCAGGATTTTAGGCTTCAATGGCCTGTACAGACTATTAGCTTGCATTTGGCTATTAGGCGGGTAAGCAGAGTGGTCTCTAAAGTGTCAGCAACAGATAACAATAAATTCTCAAAATGAGACTTAACACCTGCTTTCCTAATCTTGAAGGGAATGGGCAGAAAAGCTGATTCAAAGGTGGTGCAGCACCCCTTTCCAGCCACACAGGCTCCCGATGTCAGGCTAGGAGTGCCCTGACAACTCTCAGCCAGGGAAGCCAGAGGTCCCAGGATAACTGAATAAACCACACATCTGAGATCATGGCAACACCAGGCCCAAACATCAAACAGCATCCTTCAGATCATCAAACAACATCCTCCAGATCTGCATGACAGTATGTGTAGGAGCCTGGCCCGCAAGTATGCAGGCTCTGCAACTGCTTCCCTCTGACAGAGGACTTTTTCAAAATGAAACAGAACAAGAGTGCACAGGGCTGACTTATTTGAGGACTATTAGTTGGTCTCCTTCCATCACTTCCAAGGTCTGGATTTCAGAGATGACAGAAACATGGGGATTGTGAATGGCTAGTGGAGACAACTGCAGGCATGTCCTCTCCATACATTTTATTTATTTATTCTGAATGCCACCAGCACCCTACACCTTCTAGTAACACAAACCACCTTCTGGTAACACCAGCCTATGCTTTCCTTTTAACAACCCATTGTTTCAGAGCAGATGGGAAAAACAAGTAGAGTCTAGAAAAGACCTCTTTTTTTTATTAAAGTTAATGCCCCTGAAAGATGAAGGACAGAATAATGTCTATCAAAAGTAAAGTGCGAGACCCTCTGACCACTTTGTTTGGCCACAGCTCCTATGTAAATACTAGTAAACTGAGAAATTTTGATTTTTACTTCTTTCCCCACTCCTCTGCATTTCCAAGGGACACAGAAATAACTGCATTAAATAGAGTTCCTAAGAACAGAAATGCTGACAGATAAGCAGCATGAACCCAATCACACAGCTCAGTGCAACATTTCACCCTCACCTGGATCAGTACAATATTTCAACCAGAATAAAAAGCACTACCAAAAGCATGACCCTGAATCACCGCTACTGCAATTTTGTATCCACAGAAGTTCAATGATTTCAAAGTAATTACACAGATGTAAAACAAGGGTAACTGTGATAAATCAGCCCCAATGCAAATTCAGAAACTCTTCCATGCACATGTACAAATAAAAATATTAAGACAAACCATTACAGGAAGACACACATGATCACATATACTTGTAAATGCACATTCTACTAGATCCTTGCATCCAACAATGAAATGGAGCTACACACTTCGTTCCTAGACTGTTTAAACATCTATTATAGTATACGTCTGTTTTGGAAAGAAAAAGAGTACAGATTTTTGTAATTTAGGGAAGATGAAGACTAAGACTAACAAAATAATAGAGTAAATAAAGAAGCAGAAATTCAACAGATCCAAGCTGTCCATGCTAATTTCTTAAATCAATAAGCTGATTGCCTACCTCACATAAATGGATTCAGAGGAAGCGGGAAAAGGAAAGCTTTTCTGGATAGTGATCAAACAACAACTTACGTGATTAAAAAATGTAATTGCACACAATAAAATGGTTTGAGAAACTTTTCTGGAAGAGAGGGACTATTTTGAGAGGAATATGTGAGACACAGGGAAACAGCAAGAATTGGTAGTTCTCTTATTCAGTTAGTAGGACAGTGAAATGTCCCCTATTGTATCCTTGCCTTTAAAACCAACTTGAGATTTTTTAACTAGCGCTGGTTTAGACCTATGGCATCACACTTATCTCAGGAGAATATTAGTATGAATGAACATCAAGTTGAGTCTTTCCATCCTCTCTCATGCCTCTTCAAAACTGTGAGCAAAGCAACTGCTGGTGAGAATGAGGAACTTACTGCACCATTTTAAGAGAAGCACACAGTTGCACTGGGCAAATCTCTCCATTGCTTGTCAGTGCAGTTCAATCCAGGACCCAAAATTCCTCTGTTAATTTCAACCTTGAAACTTACTTGAACAATGAGTACTAATTTTCTGACATTTATTCTGATGGGGACAAAGGGATTCCAGGAGATAGTAAGAAGCTCACTTCCACTTAAGAACTGATCAGGCTTTTTGAACTCAGTTTTTTAAAAGGTAACATTTTCTCATTATAGAAAAATCTTTGAACATCCCCTTTCAGATCACAACCAAATCATTAGGGCCTGCCACAAAGCCTATTAAAGTCAATGGAAGTCATTCAAAGACTTCAAAGGACTTTGGATCCAGACCTTATGTAAAATATCCAGATGTGGCTCAGCAGCATCTCCCATTGAAGGGGAAAGCTACGCCTGCCAGAGTCAGCAGAGCGGCTCCACAGGAACCAGCGTGGGTAGAAGAGCTCGTTGCTTAGCCCCCAATACCCACTCCATACCCCTGTCAGAGGACTGTCTTTCAGGCTAGCCTGGGGACCCAAGTACCTGCTAGCAGGTGAAGTGCTGCTGCATTCAGCAGGCTCCTGGGGCACACTTTTTGATTTTGTTTCATCCAAAAGGAATCCAGCTTGCTCCTTGCCTGCTCGGTAACACAAATCAAAGTATGGTAACAGGGCTCAGCCGCGACAGCTGCTTCAAAAGCCTGCTCCTGATGCAAACTGAAACATTAATACAGTCCCATTCCAGTGTTAAACAGCTCAAGCGACCACTGAAGGAGAAAGGCCAAGTTTCTGTTAAGTGAGGTCCTAAGAGGAATTGAACAGATGTCAAAAAAACCTGAGGACTTTGGGGGCTGCAGCACAGCAGGTGCCATCAGGAAGAGTTCAGTTGATAGAACCAAAACTAAAGCTTCCGTTCAGTGATGACTGCTCAGAAGTCATCATCTGTACTGCGAACTGATCCTGATCTTTTCTATGTAACAAAAACCCCATGGAATACTATCCAAAAATTGTTAAATCTGATACTAAATTTAAGTAAAGTTACTTTCTATGAGAAACCAAGTCCAACTTTCAGAAACTTCCAGAGTCTGATAATCAAAGATCAATAGCATCACTATGGCTGGCACACAATTTACTGTGATTTTCAGATGGTTGACTAATAAATTATGGACGCTCTTAGCATTTCCTATTAACTTTGTGGTATCTTAATCAGAAATTCAAATTACTGTTCATTGCTAATACCCACATTAAAAAAAAAAGGTAAACCAAAATATTCTAGTGCTGTCTTTCCCCAAACTGGCTCCAAACCACTTTCAGCTTTACAAAAACCAGAATTTCAAAATTCCAGCTGAGTTCTTTTCAATATGTCAGCAGACAAACACCTGAAAGTCTCAACACACTTTATATAAACTTAATTTTAGGCTGCAAAGAGAATCTAAAAAGGTTTTCTCTGATGTAAGGAATGATACATATTCCATTGATCAGTCCTTCCCCAAGCTCAAATCCTGTTTGGTGAGGTTTACTAGAACGAAATTTATGATGAACTAGAGTGCTTACTGATGTTCAATGCCAGTTTAAGTAAATTAACCCTAGAGTAACTGTTAATTATTTTAATAAAATACATTATTGTATTCTGTACTCTAAGCAGTCACATCCTAATTTGGGAATATAGCTCCTTTTCTGAGGTATAAAAGCAAACCTAACATAAAAAAGCACAAATTAGTGTTGCCCTTTCATTTGATAAGTGAATGAAATTAAAACGCAATTTCATTATGGCAGTGCTACAGGAAAAACACACAGAAAAAAACCCACCAGAGCAAAATCAAACTACACAGTTAACCTAGTTCTGAAAGGACACATCAAATCAAAAATGGTAGTGTTATCTCACTATTATTAGCTTTAGAAACAAAGCTTTCAGGCATAATTTCAGTTTTTAGTCCGTTACCCTAAATGAAGGCATATGTAAAAGAGCACATAGAGAAACGTAGTTTGGAAAAGATTAAGAGATTATTTTAGAAGCAAATCACTCCATAAATAAAGCACAAAGGGAACACAGCATCATTCAGGAATGGACATCTGTCACCCAAGCAGATACCACATCACACATTCACAGTTTAATTCTGCAAAGTGGAAAAACAAGACTTAAAACAACACAGCCTTACATGCATTGCATTTATTTTTAAATTTCTAGTTACCATAAATATCAAGAAGTATAAACACTACACACAGAGGAAATGGTGAGGAATAAAATTAACAAAGAACAGAAGAAAAGAGAAAGTCACATGGAGTTCGAAAAATCCAGCCCTATCTTGAGTAGTCCCAGTGCCGCTTTTCTTCTGGTGGGGGAGGGAATGAAGAGGGAAGAGAAGTCACATTCAATGTCATCTTGACAGTAACCTCTTATTCAAAAACTATTATTTTTCCATCTTGAGTAAGAGAGAACCAAGTGCTCTTCATAATCACATAAATGACCTACCACTCTCTAAGTGCTCTCTCCTAGATCAACAAAGAGCTATCGGAAGCAGAAAGTATTGCACACTACTCCCCTGTTGTCTCAATCCAAGTCGTCGGCACAGTTCAACCTTACCGTAAGAGAAACCTTGAAAGGCCAAAAGCTTTACGAAATACACTTACCAGACTATCCTTCCTCCTTGCAGCAAACCTTTCAGATTTTTGCAGAGTTAGAATGATAAAGACACAGGGGAAAAAAGAAAGTTAAGAGAAAGAGAGAAGCAGCATGATGGGAGTTAACTTTGCTTTTTCTAGGGGAAGGAAATCAATAGCTTTAAACTGGCATTTAACAAGGGCGGGAGTAAAAATTTCAGTTGTACTTAGGGGTAGACTGTTCCCTAATGTTGCATTTCAGAATGATCATGCAATTAACTAATTTAACATAAAGGTTCTTATTGCAAGGAGCTCTGCCCCAGTATATAAACTGAAACTCACCCTTCCATCTCTCTGAGTGGATCGTAAGAGCCTGTCCCCATAAGGTCAGTGGCAAGGCTAAGGATCTTTAGCCCAAAAGAAGAGTTATTTTGGTGGGGCTGTTTTTGTGGGTTTGTTTTTGGTTTGTTTTTTTGGTTTTTTTTTTCCTTTTCAGGGAAGGATAAGAGGAGAAATCCCATTCATTTAATTGTCTGTAGTTCTTTCCACATAATTAAACAGGAACAGTACCCAGGGAAACAATGGAAACTGTTGTCACGTAAAAAAAAAAAAAAAAAAAAAAGGTAACCCTCCCCCCTCTCTTTTGGACTGCCATACTGCCAAACATATAAATATCTCCAAGAAATGCTTTGCTGTTAAGTTGAAATCCAACTCTAAATTAAATTAGTTGAGAAATAAAGAAGGATCTGGTCCACTGAATGACACAGCAAGTCAGACTTCAAGCTAACACACAGGGTGGAAGTGAGGAGATAGCCCACATCCCAAATATCCTGTCCTTTGCCTTGTTACTGCAACTGCTCCAAAACACTCCACAACCTCCCATTCCACCTGTGAAGAACACTGTAAGGATTATGTATAGTAAGGAAATTATAAATAAACTCCCTAAACCCTACTTTTTCCTTTTGGTCCTTCAAAGGCTTAGTCAGCAGTGCTGAAAGCTTACCTTCACCAGTCAGGTCAGCCTGAAATACTGACTGCAAGAATTTGCATTCATCCATCCAATTCACCCAAAAAGGTGCAAAACAAACTGTTTCCAGTAGATGGATTTGCTAGAAATTCAACTGCTCTCAAACAGCACAGGTGAATGACAGCTGAGAAACAGCATTTGTTGAAATGTTCAGTGTTCACAGGGTTGCAATGCACTCCCTGCAATAACTAAGAGCTGGGAAATATACAAGGACTGTGGTAAACCCTGGGATGGCTCAGAACTCCTTACAAACTAAATCCATAAATTCACCTCAACTACTACTATAAAGCAAAGAGATTAAGTGTACATTATCAGTAGGAGGAACTAACAGACCATAATGCTTTATTCTGTTTCTAACAGGAGAGAGTCCAGTAAGTCACAAAGGAAAAGCAACACAAGAAAACCCTAGGAGAATCCTTGGATCTGACCTCTCTATATTCCCCCTCTGCCATCTTCCCCCCCCCCCCCCTTTTTTTTTAGCTTCTATAAAATCCTCGATCTATTGCTGACTTCAGAACACTTACTAAAGAATGCACAATTACATCTCTTTAACCCCTTGCTGTCACAATGTATATACTGTGCTTGGATTGGCTTTTTTAACATTCCCCTCCCTTCTCTCCCCCAAAAGAATGATGAAAATTTGCACAGGCTAGCAAGCCTCAAAATTACAAAAATATCACTAAGATGGTACTGTTGACAGAGATTTAAACCCATACAAAAGAGACTCTCCACATTATTTCACTACTAGCTCCTCTCATGTATTCTTTCCCACCATGATTTGTTTCAGACTCCTCAAGTACACATATAGTGGAGTCAGTTAAATGCCAGATCAACACCAACAAAGGAACGTTTCAGGCTCAGTAGCTTCTGTTCATATGACTTTCCACATGAACCTTGTAATGTGTAAGTGCAACAAGCCTCTTCACTTCTAACATGTCAATCTCTACTCTAGAAGAGCCCGAGATCCTACACTGAAGACAACAAGCACTTCCAGTGACTTCTGCTCTTCATGCAATGCCTAAAGCAATACGCAATTCTTCTAATTAATAAGTAATACTGAATTCTTATAGTATTGGTATTTTCCAAAATTCAAGAACTAATATACCCTGAACCAGTGCTTTCTCATAGAACCAATAACTACTTTTGCAGACTGCTGATGGTAACAGGACAAGATTTTTCTCAAAAATAATTAAAAGTACTAGCTGTAGCATTTAAATGGACAGGAGACCTGAACTAGTAAACATACATGACCACACTATCAGTCAGCTGAAAACAATGGGAAAACACAGATCCTGACCTAAAAGACTTAAGCAAGAAACTTTCCATAGACCATAAGCTAATGAGGACTAGGTGTTTTTCTTCCCTTCTCTATTTTGTCCCTATTTCCAGCTAATTAGAGGAACAGTTGGAGGCTATGGGATCTGAACACAGATACTGCCCATACGTGTAACACTAGTTTATAGGGATTTTTTCTTCATGAATGTATGGTCTGAGAACATGTTGTTTTCAGCAAGGCTTCCACTTATGCTGAAGAATGTGATTATAGCACAGCAGAAGACTGCAAACGTTACCAAGTACAGTTGTATTTGCTGGCTACCACAGGTACCCTGCTCCAAGAAAAAAGGCTCAAAAAATACATTAATATGGAGGAACATGCTGACAGCTGGGTAGAATTAACCTAAGAATTAATTGGCCTAACCCACAGCTCACTGAAATCAGTGAAGAGACTTGATTTCAACAAAGTTTGAACTAGGTCCTCAAAGAATAAGGAAATGAGGAAAAGTAGAGGAAAGATTACACCCATTTGTGACTACCATAGCTGTTGCTCACTGACTGATTTGGAAATAACCACCCATACAGACAGGACATTACTAGTGTTTATTTTAGGTGTGAGTCTGGATTTTGCCTCCATGTGGTATTTCTCTTTTAAATAGGCTCTCTAGACTTTTCTTCTCGTTTTAAATCACTGGTGTCAAAGACTTGGTATCAGCTACAAATAGCCAATATACCATTTGACTCCCGTGGCAAAAACTAATACAATATACAGAGCTTTCTCATCTTATTTCTTTTATATATTCTTCTGTACTGTGCATGATTACAATTAAAGCTGAATTGGTTTTAGTTAAATTACTTAATGTAAATTGTCTTAGTTTTATCAAGTCAGAAATACAACAACTTACAGCAATGAAATGCACATCCTAAAGATTTAAAGAAGAACAGAAAAAGTTAACACACCAGGAACTCCAGAAAAACCTGAGGAAGGAATACCTTTAAGTTGTTCTGAATTCTGCAAATACAGCACCAAGAGGAACGTTGAGGACCTAAATAATTAAAGTTTATCCTTTTTATCGAAACAGTAGATGTTTGAGAATTCATGTGAGTTCTAATGTTTAATTAAGGGATTTAAACATCGTTTTAAGTGAAAACTCTGTGCAACCTTAACTATGGACCTGCTAGGTCACCTCCATAATATATTCATGTTGGGAGATCCAAGACCTGGCTTTTACATAAGTCAGTTCCTACAAACACACAGTTCAAATATCAGTTACAAGCATGTGAAAAATCAATTTACAAGGAGATGAAAAAATAAATGTTCTAGGAGATAGGATATGCTAATGAAAATTAGTACAGTGTGTTTGCTTTTCGTCCACATCCAGGTTTTGGTTTCACATGCAGTGACTGCAGAGACATGTTTGTTTAGTGATTAAAAAAAGAAGAAAGATTAAGCAGCAATTTTTTAAAGTCCTGTGTAGATAAAGATACACCTGTTTTTAAAGCAATTACTAATTTCTTATTAATGGAAGGTAAACAGTTTTGTCTGATTTCCCCAGAATTTGCAGATTTAAGGGGAATGCAATTTAAAGGATTAAATCCATACTGACAAAATCGGGAGATGAGAGTAAACCTGCAGTCTAGCCTATTGGATACATTTAGTTGTACAATACTGTATCCACACCTGGAGTAGATTACCTAGAAATGCTTTTTTTTTTTTTAATTTTAATATTGAAACAGGGTTTTAAAAGACACATATAAAAGAAAAATCTAAAAAAACCCCCATATTTACAGCCACATTCACCAACACTACAACACACCAACTCCAGGCTTGGCCACTGCACAGCCAACAGCTGTTGTTGGCTAGCAGCAGAGATCTCAGGTGGCCAGCAAGTTGGGTTAACTACCTGTCTTTCACCTAGGAAATGTATTTTACTCAAGTTTTTGAAGCAGTGCTATTTACCGAAAGTGTCTGTGGGAGACTCACGGGTGAAAAGTTGCATGCAGGAACAAACACAGAGTGGAGATACCAAGTGCTGAAGATGGACATGTGGAGGGAGAGCACGAGCCCTGCACACACAGCCTCCCTGCTGAGAGCAGGGGAGGACAGTCTACAGTCCAGCTCAACAGGTGAAATAAATCTCAAAGTTTCAGTCCCCTGTCCAGAAGCTGAAAGTCCATCCCCCAATGCCACACAACATCAATTAAAAAAAAGGACAAGAATTGAGGAACATTTGCCTTTTCCTGAGATGTCCCTGGAAGCATTTAGGAGACCAGGCTTTGTGATAGATACAGACTAATCGATGTGCCACCATAAGAACAAATTCACAGCCAAAAAAAAAAAAAGAGGGAAGGGGGAAATTATAAATTATTAATTCCAGGTTTGCTTGTTAGTCGCTAAGTTTTTAATATAACATTTGTGTTGGCAGGGACAGCTGAATCCCCGTATCCCTAACACTTGACTACATTTGGATATATGCCTTCTACTACAGACCAAAATGAAAGCTATATTTTGGAGCACTGGAAAAGTGAAACAAAGCTTGGAGTTTGTGTTTATAACAATACTTCTGCTTGTCTAAATAGTATTTCACTGACTCTGTGGTAATAAGGAAGGTGGTCAGGCTAAATACTGTGTCCCTACAATTGCTCAGGATTTTTTGGTCCCCAGTCCTTCAGCCTTGAGATGCGTCTCTTTTGAAGACTGTCAACAAAACACTATGTACAGAGAGTGGGGTGACAACACTAAGGGCAGAAGAGAAGACAGGCACACAAATTAAAATGCATGACAAAATACTTCCTTGACTCAAACCCTTCACAACCCTTACTAAGGCTCAAGTGTGCTGACTTCAGCATCTGCTTCAATTAAACAAGAACAAACCCATCTGCATCGCTTTGCAGAATGCTTAAAAAAAAAGGCAGAATTCTTAAGAATGTGGTAAAAAAAAAAAGGAAAGCCTTTTTCTGCTTTTAAACTCATTAAATGGTAGCAACCAAGCTAGAGGCTTGTCTCCAAGTTTTAGTAGACACGAACAAGGAAAAGAAAGGGTTAAGTCCTGAAAAATAAAAGAGCAACAGAGCAAATCTGACTATATGTTTGAAAGAGCCTATAAAATGTTACAAGCAAAACAGGAAAGCTTGTGTTAATAATGCATAAACCAAAGGGGGGGGGAAAGCTACTCATTTAATGGAATAATGCTTTTATCCTTGCAGTTAAAACGAAATAAACCATTACTATTAATCTGGTAAGGCCATGTAAAAACGCAATTTTTAAACATTTTCTAACAGGGGACAGTTCAGTAACCGCTCTGGAGAGCGAGGCCTTGTGCAGGGCGCGCTCAGCGCCAAATACCAGACTCCGCTCGGCGGAGGCCATTACCCGCCCCGTCGCCATGGCGACGCTAACAGTGCGCCCGACTTCAAAGACAAAGATGTAATTTCAGACTTCCAGCAGCCAGAGGGAGCGGTGAGAGCTTTCTGCCCGGGCGGTGTCAGCTGATGATCAATTATAAAAATGCCCAGGATGGTTTTGAGGCGGCCTGAACCGCCGCTCGCCAGGCCTCGGGGGAGCCCGGCCCCTGTCTGAGGGAAGGGTGCAGAGCGCAGGGCCCTGCCCACCCACCTTTGCTTCGTGCCCGGCAACAGCGGGAATGGCGCCCACCGCCCTTCCTTCCCGCAGGTCCGCAGGGCTCCGAGCAGGATGATCGCTGCAGGGGCCTCGCTAAATGACCTTGTAGAGCTCCTACCGCTGTCTTTGCGCGGCGCCGCTCCAAAGGGAGCGGGTGGCCGACGAGGCCGAGCTCCCTGCGCCAGGCCAAGAGGGAAAACCTGAGCTTGCTAAATCAGCACACTTTTAATTTTATAGTGCCACTCCAACAACAACTATAAAAAAGTCGGTTTTACTTTTTTGTCCTACACGAAAAGAGCAGGGATACTTGCAAGACTGGCTCCATGGAGAAAACGCTCACAGGGAAGGAGAAAGCTCACTTGAGACACCAACTTGACAAAGCTCAAGTTTTGTCACTGGATACTGGCAATAAAGAGTAATTGTAGTGCAGAAAAAACAGATGTTAACCCAGCTTACACACTGTTGTCTCATCAATATGCTCTTATTAAGCATGACAAAAATATCCACTTAGAAATCAATCTACAGAGTGGGTCTGGTCATAGTATGGTGTGCTGCACAGGAAGCCACAAATCCAAGCTTGGATGTATTTTGTTTAAATCTGTTCCATTTAGTCTTTGGGAGGAAGTGCAGTTTGTCTTCTAGGTACCATGTTCCCCACAGCACCACAGCCATGTGCTGAAATCAAGATAAAAGTAATATACTCCCTGTTCTGCAGAAATTCAGACACATTGAATCCCTCTTACCAGGCTCTGAAGTACCATGAGCTTTTGTATATCGTTGCCACTTTCCCACCTGACATAGGCCAGAAGTGTTCAGAGGCCTAAACCACAAATACAGAAGTAAAAAGCATCCTAGGTAGCCAGCAAACACAAACCACCCGTGCACATGCTTGTCTAAGATTACACGTCAGCCTTTTGCTGAAGGCCATGGGCACTGCCAGAAGAGTAGCAGCACACACCACCACACTGTGCCCCTGAATCACATTCTCACAGTTAAGGCACAAATGTGGGCCAGCACTTGCTGTTAGGTTCTCACTGGGGGTACATACTGCTCCCAACTGTGAGCTGGATCATTAGTGTGACCCTGAACCAGCAATCCCACACTGAAATTGGAGAAGTTTTAGCTGCCCGATCTGCACATATTTAATCAATACTGTATGAGTTTCGAGGGCTACAAAATTCAGCTTTTGACAAAACTAAGTCCCTGTCATCAAACTAAGCACAGAGAAATCAGGAGTCTGTGGGACATTCAAATATACATAGAAGGGTATACGGAATGTCTTACGTTCTTCAAGAAGTAGTAATTTAAAAAGTTAAAGACTAAAAAAGAAGGGGTTTTGTTGTTGGGTTGTTTTATAAAGATTATTTAAAACGTTTTGCATAGCTGATCACATTTAGCTTCCAAGTTACATTATCAATGGAAGTGCACAGTGGGTAAAAAACATGTCCTTCTATAAGTCCTTTAATTACTCTTCGAATCTGTAGTTTCGTTGCACATTTTCTTAGCCTGGGGTACTAGCTGACTATAGCCCTCTGATCACATCTCCATGGAAATGGAGGTCAAGTGATCAAAATTATTATACAGGAGGGGAAAGTTTGTTTTTCTGGCAAAAATTAGGTAGAGGATTTACAGAACAGACTTCAGTCTGACCTATACTACTGCGAATATCAGGCATTAAAAAGCAGGCAATTAGCAATCACTGGTTCTAACTGGCAAAAATTAAAGAGCTAAAATGTTTTAAGTGTACGTATGTGTATGGGTGCATTTATCAGCATTTGATAGGGTCTGGTATCTAACTTCTATTTCTTTGCAGAGGAGAAAGACAGCTCTGTAGGTAGCCCAAATAGCCCCTCTAATATCCGGCTGTGGTCTAGGCAATGGATTAACCCTCTGGCCAGAAGCAGACAAAAAACCCCAGAGCCAGAGAAATTCCTGTACTTCGTCATAGGTCAGAATAGGAACAAAAAGACTGTTACCATGATTTCCAATAGGGAAAAATGTCTAACAAGCCATGCTGGAAGAATCAGCAATCCTTTAAAAACACCAGTGGTGTGTATACATGTAGTTTTCCCAAGTCTTCTTTAGAAGAACAAGCAAAACAAAGGAAAGGAATGAGCATGGAGAGAATGGTCTGTGAGAGAATCCAAATGAAGCCACAACTATGAGATGCTACTTATTACTAAAAAAAACAAAACAGTTTCTAAAATTTTAAAGCCTTGTTTCAATAAATCCTGAAGAACACTGATGAAAATTGCACTGAACAACTTTTTTCCTACTTCCATGTAGGCATCTAATGACACAATAAACAGGATGGAAAAAAAATAGGTTTTTAAGAAGCTTTCATTAAGCCCTATTATTAAAATCTTGACATGGTAATGTAAATTAAAGAAGAGAAGAAAATAAACTGGAGGTTTTCTTCCATCTCGACTGCAGTATCATATGAAAAACTGGTAAGGTTTTCAGTTGACTATAGATGTCTAAAACCAAAAGAGAACAGTTTGCATTAAGCTTTACCCCATGCCATAGACTTCTTTCACTAGTGCCAATGTTTGTACTTGATTCATACACTATTTCATACATGTATCTAATCTTGCTAGAATTATTTTGATTTTAACAAGGGGGTCTACAAATCTCAGAACACTTCCAGTGCGTTTATTTTCATGCCTTTACAAAAAAACCAAATCTGAGGCCACTGTATAGTTTGCAGCTTTAGAAACAAAAATAACAATGTTTTAGATCTCTTTTATTACCTTTTGTGCAAAACACACTGGCAAAAGTCATCACCTATAAAAGTATAAATGTATATGTGAGTTTACACGTTATGCTGTGACATGAAACAAGCTTTGTTCTTTTAACTAGGTCCATTACTGTGTATTCAGCAAACCTTACTAAAGCTTACTAATGCATAATGTATTATTACATGCAAACATATAAATACAAACCTATGTATGCTTTAGTTCCCAAAATGGTAACTTCAATCGTGTGGTGGAAGCCAAGCTACTAAGTGAATTTTGGCTTTAAAGGAGGGGGGGGGAAGGAAACAAACAAAAAAACCCCACCAAAACCTGACACTACACATTCAGTTATAAATTCATGCCACTTAAACATGATGTAAAATAAATTATCCAGAATGGCATATTTTCCTATACTAATGCAATTATTCAAATGTCCCTCAAAACATAGGTCCTAATTCTAATTTAACACAATAAATTCCATTTCGCAGGTTGTGATGATTAAAAGGGTCATCTGCAATTGTTTGCATGGAAGGAAAGAGATCAAAAGCCTAAACACTGGAAACTGAAAGCAGCCTTTTCCTGATGTTATCAGCTTTTCTATCTTGATTTCAATACACTTTGATGCTTCAGACCCCCAAATTACATTGCTGATTCAAACAGGACCCTTTTTGTAAAGTCCTGTGGGAGCAGAACTGTGTCTGAAACTGTATGGGAAATGGCAGAGATTAATTTATATGATGTAAAGGAAAACATGCAGTGAGATATAGTCCCTTTCAAAGACAAATGGAGACACTCGCCTCACTTAGTGTACGTGTATGCATATACAAACTTTTTTTAAAGGTAACTTGATAATGGAAGCCTATTCGGATGTAACATACTTCAGAAGCACTTCTCACATGCAGCACAATACAGCACAGATTCTGTAAAAAGCCACCAGGACCTGCTGTCTTCAAGAGAAGACTTCATAGTGAATCTAGGATGTGTGGCTCCAGCAAAGAAATGGAGGTTTCAGAGGCTTAAGCATTACCAGACATTAGGTTTCAAGAAAACAAATTTGAGACATATTTAAAAACCTGTTTCAAACCTCAAAAAACAAAGCAAAGCATGTGAATATCTCAGACCTAGAGGACTGACTTTACCAGGATTCCAACACAGCACTTCAAAACAAGTAACTCATTACAAACGCTTCCCATTCGCACTATGATGGTACCTAAACTCCCCAGCAATTATGGATACACCATAAACAATCAGACAAAGCACTGGGAAACCTGGCGTAATCTCAACACTATTGACTGTGACTGCACAAACATCTGCTTACACAGAAACAGGACCAGGACCACTGAGAAGTCAGCTTCACATCAAAGACTGATTACTTTTGTTTTTTGACATGAAAGCTGTAACAACAGCACCAGAAGCAAACACATTCCCAGCACACAGGAATAGATGGTAGAAGGAAAAGAAAAGGGATCTACTGCTAGGCTTCAGATGATGTTAGTCAGAATGAGTTACTGTGTTTAGTCAATGTTCTGAAGCTGAGAACACACTTCAAAACAGCTGGTAAGCACAAGCAGAGTCATTCTGGAAAAAAATTCTTATCTTACAGGAATACCTGTGGTAAAAATAAAAGAAAGAACAACATTTACAGTGTCTCAGGTACTTCCTGAAATGGTATTCAACTGAGTAATACTCTTTTGTCTTACTTTCTGCATCGTAATCCCAATGTTCACACAGGCGTGAACAAAAGACATGCACCAGTGAATATATTAAGCTTTGGAATTTATAGTATGCTATCAACTCAAAATTTACAAATAACCAAGCAGATAAGACATGCATGATTTTATATACACACTATATGTGTACACACATTGTGTAAAATGTTCAAAACATAAAAATTAATCCTGAAATACAGAAAAAAACCCTACTCAAATGCAGAACCCAAAGGCATTGACTTGGAAATTTAGGCAGACTGAAAGGACAGCTAGCACAGTTACTGCCCCTGCAGCAGGTACATCTGAGACACCACACAGAGGCACCCATTATGGCCTTGCATATTAAAGTAACCTTGGGGACTTTCAGCTTTGTGGGAGCTAAGGGGTTACCACAAACACAGTTCACTTGCCCGAGCTATGGCAGAAGCAGTCGCTGGGGGAGAGGGGGAACAACTGGAAGGGGAAAAAGAAATAAATTGCTTCAACCACCCAAATTAAATCTGGTTTCTTTGATTTTTGAATCAACAACAATACTGTCCTGGTATTTGGAGGTATAAAGTGCGCTGACACAACTCCTCATGGCTTAAAAAATATTGCAGGAAAAAAGCTACTAATACTTTAATATTCTACTTATGACAACACTGGCCTGTTCAAATACAGGTTTTTGCAACCTTAACCCCCACTGGGATCTATAATCCCTTATAGCAGATTTCCCATATAAATTTAATGTAGAGGTTAGACCAAATATCTCTTTTTGCATTTGTAAATTTTCTTAGCTCCTAAATTAATGATTTTGTTATTACAGGGTTATTGTAAACACTGTACAGGTAAGGTTATTTGGAAACGGAAAAGGTGATGCAATAGCTACATATCTTTTTTACAGTACTTAGTGAAAATAGTTTTTACACTTCAAGAAAAAGCTAACACCAAGCTAACACCATTTTTTAAATAAATATGATCAATCTATCAAGCAAAACCAAGTAATCTTGTAAGGCACAAAACACAAATTAATAACAATAGGACCATCTCCTCCAACTACAAATTCTAATTTTAATAGCAAGAATACTTAATAATCAACAGTTTTTGTTTCAATGTTTCAGTTTAACCCTGACGGGGCAACTTCTGCCCAGGGCTCCTCTGCACTACTTTGAATTGTACTTTTTCCCCAAAATGGGACTTAAACTGAACGTACAAGTTGACTTTTGGACAATTAATCATTTTGATCACCTACATGAGATCCTGTCTTCATTGAAGTGAAATGTAAAACATACATCAACAGAGTGGTTTAAGATTTTCAATGACATACATCCCCTCTGGTAACATTACTGATGTCAGTGACATGGCAGTCGCATGCACTGGAGCTAACCTACTATTCTGAACTGACACCAGGACACAAACAGGAAACCACATACAGAATCCGTATGCACCCCAGCACCAACAACAGCGCATGTTTTGCACCTCAGAAACACACTGAAATACATATACTTAATGTCTCTACACGTTGTATGAAATTTGCTCTCACTATAGGTTTATTACATGGAATAGAAGGAAGAAAAAAAAAGAAAGAAAAAACCCCACAAACAAAAAAAACCAACAAGCAACAGCACGTGATCTAGAATCAAAATGACTTGGGGGGGGGAGGCAACTTTTTCCATCACTGTGCATAATGGGTAGGAAAAGCCTTTGAGAAAGCTTAGTCACTTCTTTGCAACTTGAAGCTTTTTTTCCTTTTATTCCAGGCTTAAACAAAGTTCAGTGGGGCATCAAGCTGCCTCAGTTTTAAATTACAGCCTGTACTTTAAAATAGAATGCATGCACCACATGTTCCTGAAGCTAGAGGGTGGGAGTGTTATTCACTGAAAATTGAAGGCTTGTTGAGTCAATAATCTTCTTTCACAGAGTAACAATTTTCAGCTAAAATTTCTTGACCCAAACAAAGGAAAACAAGATCATTCAGTTATTTTACAACACTGCAGATAAAAAGGAGAGGAAAGTGGGAAAGAAGCACACCAGTCTTATCCTACTTAATGTAAAAAAAACCCGGGAAATTTAATTCACAAGTGTTACATACTCAGATTTCCTTCTCGTTCATGGTTTAACATACTCCCAAACAGTTATTTTCGGATGGAGACATGAATAGAAACAAGTAACTACAAGACAGAATTGCTATCATGTACTATACATGCATCTATCAGCTGGCAACTGCAATTGCCTCCCAAGAATTACCAAGAATCCATTTACGGATTTCTCCCCTCCTTCCTTTCTCAAATCGGAAGTAATATTCTGAATTTTTAAAACAGCACTTAAATTTATATCAAGTTTTCTAATTTGCTTACCTGCAAAGATGTAGCAAGGATTACAAAAATGAGGGTTGCTGCACCACCTCTCCTTTAGTACTGATCTCTCCATATCGCAGAGGCTACTGTGGTAATTAATATTTACATTATGGTAGTGGCCACAACTTTGATCATGATTAGGGCTTACTGGACTAAGCTCTGTATAAATTCCACCAGAGTCCCTTGTCCCAGTATTTTAATGTCTGAGAAAAGGTATCTCCTTCTAACTCTCAGTAAGAGCTTCTCAAATAATGCTGGAAACTGTTTTCCTGGTCTGTTAAGACTTCAGCTATTTAAAGGCATTTGTTCATGGAGCACTGTTGCTTGAGATGACTTTCCAAGCTACTTCATATTCTACAAGTGAGACAAGGGAATGTGGATTCCTAAACAATCCTCAGTTTGCACTTATCAAGATGCATCTGGAATGATGTTGTTCCATGAGCCAAGTATATCTAGTCTTGTATTTAGCTCACTACTAGTTCTCAACAGAGGCCCTCTGAAATCTAATTTAGTACTCTACTACAATGAAAGTATGTCAACCAGAGGAATGACTGTCCAGCACTTGAAACATCCTTCAGAGGCTCATTAAAATGAGGTAAAACAGATCTGTGAAGCAGTCAATAAAATCAGGAAGGAATTGCTGATCTACTGTTTTCCACGGTACCAAGCATAATGCAAGAAGGCAACTGGCATCTTAAAAAGTTTATCTGTCCAAGGAAGAGTATATATTATTTGAGACCTCCTTGACACTGGAGCTCATACAGCTATAGATGTTGTAGAATCACAACCAAATGTCTCAGGTCACAGCACTGCACAAGATACAAGCAGCATTCTACCTCCACTGCTGGCTACTATTTTGTTTTGCATAGAAATTGCTCTGCCTCTGAAAAGACACAGTGAATAAGTGATGTCACAGAATTAATCCATAAGCTCAGAATTCTGAGTGACCTAACAAAGCACCAATTCCCTCAACTCCAGATACAACCTTCCCCCCCTTCAACACTCATGACTTCCAGTAAACACAAGATGAACCTGAGTCAAGTTATTAGACAAAAGCCACAACTTCCCTTCAGTTCACACTGATGCAGCTGAGAGCTGCCACAAGCCCACCGCCTTCCCTGTGGCCTCCAGCTGTGCATGCTCACACTTCTGGGCTTGCATCACCAACTGTGTTAAGCAGCTCAGGGATGTAAACTGGCAGAAAACTTACCTTACAAAAAGAAGCAAACTGCCTTCTGTCTGTTTAGGGCTCTGCGACTGCTGCAGGGGCCAACTGTGAACACCAGGACCTTCTGTGCCACCATGTCTCAAGCTGACAGGATGACAGCATCTTAAACTCTTCCACCAAGATCATACAGTCTTTTAGGATGTGGCTAAAATCAAAGCTGCTGCGGTCCTCACCGCTGTCTTATCACAGCTTCCGATTCCCATCTCCTTTTCTGAGGTACCACTGATGCCCACACAATTGCACAGTGATTTAGTCACCCAGAGAGAAGGATTTCTCAGCTGGTTTAATTTCCCGAGTCAAATCTGCTGGCGAGCTCCATGAGTGACAGTGGAGGAGACGGGACACCGCAGCTGGCACGCCGTGGGGCACACAGCAAGACTAGACCCTAGCTTACAACAGCTCAGGCAGCCACAGAACTTTATCTGTAGGTTACAACAAGAAAGAATTATCAGAAACCCATGTTTCAAAAGCATGGAAACCTTGGGTAGGCCATTTGACCTCACATCTCAAACAAGCACACCTGAAAATGGGCAAAGAGAACCTTATTAAAACAAAACCACCAATACCTATCTGAAATGACTTCCATACTCATGCCAACGAAAAAAAAAATTGTTTTCTGCTTTTCATTCTATCAACACAATCCATGTGAACATTTACGAAAGTACTCAATAAAGACAAAAAGGATTAGTCTTCACAGACACACACAGGCTACTGCTGTCACAAGCCTCTTTACTGAAAAATTTGCAAGTGTATAATTTTGATTTTTTGTTTCTTGTAGGTCTGCTGTAACATTCTCACAACAGCAGAAATGTGTATGTTGTTAGTATCCCTTAATGCTCTATAAATATGTTCTGTAGTAGCTATTCCGGACAACTTCATTCAGGCCTCTTCTTCTTTATTCTTCCTCTCTAATAGGGAACAGTTTCTGTTTATGACTTCCTTTCCTTCACAGAGTACCTAACTCCCATGTTTTCTCAAAAGCTTGAGATTTCCTTCTAATTGTGACCCCAACAAAAGTGCTCCAAGCACTATTCTGTGCAACTTTTCATTTGGGCTCTCAGTGACTCCACACAGTTGGAGACCCATAGGTCAAACTCTGCAGATATTACAGCAGTTAGAAAAAGGAAAGCAAGCATTGTATAGAATCTGTCAGACTATTAGAAGTAGCTAATAAAGCCATATTTTGTTTGTAGCCATTTGTTACCAACTCACATTACAAATTTGTCTGCTTTGAACTTTATGGGAACATTGATGCCAGGACTTTTTTATACAATGTGTGAAGGAAACGGAACAACTACTGAGCTGTTAGCTGTGCTTACTGTGACACAGACCTGCTGAAAAAACTCCCCCAGAGGATGACACAAGCTAGCATTCAGTGCTGTAGAAAGTGGCCAGCTCCCCTTCAAATCCATCAAAGAGAAAGTCTTTTTTCAAAGCCACATCAGAGAACACCATTCACCATTTAGTATTACATCTGTTTTGTTGTTTTTAGACACATGTATAAGCTTGCTATGTAGCTGTGATTTTACACAATGCCCTTAAGAAATAAAAAGATAATGGGGAAATTGTATAAATACCAGAATACCATGAAACAAAACATAATCAAATTTTACTACAAGTGTAACGTTACCGCTATCATTTCAAGCTTCACTATACAAACTTACAACTATTCTGAAGAATAGCATTATCTTGAAAACAAGCTTAAGAATTCTTATTTAGTATCCTAAAATAATACTAAACAAGGGATAGTGATCACAGGTTTTCATAAGCAGTTCACAACTGAATACAGAACTCTCTTGCTCCGGGGAACCATGTTCATATGTTCAAGACATCCATATCCCAAAAAAAGTATTTATCATATCACCATACACACAAAGCCTTGTTGCCACATTATGAAGGCTTGCAGTTGTTTTTTTAAATTTGAAAAACAAAAGAAACAAAATACCCCACCAAAAAATACCCCAAGCCCGCACAAAACAAAATACAAAATGACAGTGCCTCCCATTCCCCTCTGTATCTAAACAGCAGGGTTTTTCAGTATTTGATGTGCTCTCTGGTTATGTATCAAAACTTCTCAGTCCTGTCTCAATGACAGCATCTGGGACCAACTTAAGAGTTTAAGCTGTGTGGCCAAAATGGTTAACGTTCACTGTTAATACTATCAGCTTACTCATACCTAGAATAATAATGAGCTACTAAATATACCAAACACTCAGGGACACAGATAATACCCAATACTCTGCTTAGATATCATGATGATGGAGGTAGGACATAGCATGGATTAAAAGTAGGACAACTGTTTAATAAAAACCAAGGCAAATTAATAGAACATTAGTTGATAAATAACTTCAATTCTGTCTACCCTAATAAACAGTGTTCATGAAAAACTGAGAGGTGAAAGTCCTGTTTAATATCACTGCTTTTAATAGGCAGTCTAGTAGGTAGTGCTTTTAGTAGTAGTGCTATTAGTAGTAGTTACTGCTGAAACTGTTGAATGTCCATAGTAGCAACTATTAAGGTAATTGCCAGCATTCATTTTGAGATGTGTTCAGAGAAATGAGTCTTTTTAAATTAGGTTTCCTGAAAAACTGTCAAATTACTACTAGCTTCAAAGCAAACTGATATATCTTCTCACACTTGTTTCCATAGCTTCTCCTGAGACATGCAAGTCTCAAACGTCACGTAAAGAATTTGTGGCACATATACTCTCCTACATGCCAAAGATATAACTTTATAATGCTAAGAATACCTTTACTGCCCTATTTTTAGGGACTGACAACTGTGC
Organism: Galbula dea; assembly: GCA_013399015.1. NCBI lineage: Eukaryota > Metazoa > Chordata > Aves > Piciformes > Galbulidae > Galbula > Galbula dea. Next base: position 1,220,157 of record VWZX01005120.1, on the reverse strand, counting down.
CTCTAGCCAGAGGTAAAATATACAATAAACTACCAGATTTCACAAATCCATTCGGTGTTCTGATAAGAAAAACTGTTCAGTGACATCCCTCTGCTAACCACAAAGGAATACACACCCAGGGAAATGCAGGAAATAACCTGTATGTTTATGATACATTATTATAAGCCAGAGGTCACATAGTTTATAAGAAGTTTTCATCATTTAAGGTGAACATATTCTAGCTGGTTTAAATTCATAAACAAAAGAGCTTCCAAAATACTTTGTCCACTACAGTGAAATAAGAACTTTGAAAACGCAAGAATTAGTGTCTTTGCAAAATATATTACTTTGTGCTGTATTCCCTAAAGCAGAACACATAGAGCTCAAAAAAACCTGACAAATATTAGTTCAAAATAATTTCCTAACCAAAGATCAACCTAGCCCAAGTATTCTATCTACACTTCTGTAGGAAAAGATAGCAGCAGAATTTACATGTCAGACTCACTACTGATGTTCAGGTTTGGAGCAAATAACTCCTGGCAGCAGTAAATCAGTATTCTAAAAACAGAATCTACCAAAACTCCTTGAAAAGGGCACAGAAAAAAGCCTCTTCCTCACCAGATTGTTTTGTGCAAGTATGGAATTCCTAAAGTTAAAAAAAATCCATTTCCTCTATGCAAATACACATATGCACAAGCACAAAACATGCATGTGCATAGACAGTGCTATTTTGAACCAAAACAAGCCTAAGCAAAGTCCACTTATATACAAGCTGCCTGTTCTCATAATATTTTTAAAAACAGTTTGTGATCAACCTCATTTGATATTTCTCCTTTCATTACTTCTCATCCACTCATCCTAGATGCAATTAAATGCCACGTAAAATGCTTTCATTTTAAAATACTAAAACAAACATTAGTTTCTTACTGGTAAGCTCGATGGTCTTTCTTGCTGGATTAGATTCAAGTCTTCATGGTTAGGCTTTCCTGGGGCCATAGGGGGTTGAGATCTGGTTCCATAGCCTTCCTGAGACATGTCCTGCAACAACATTTGTAACAGAATCATTAGCTGACTTAGTAATTACAATTAAATCTGCATCAGAGAAGGGTGAAAATACAACAGCTGACAGCTGATGGGTTTTTTGATGAGAAGTTTTTACTAGTTAAACCTTCTTGATGGAACTATCAAGCCCACACAGGTACCACTATGACCTGCACTGTTCATAAAGAAATCCAGGGAGCAGAGCAACATGCCAACAAGTAGCAGGAAATCATATCACTGGAACATGGGAAAAACAACAACAACAAATCTGCTAAACAAACTACCCTTTTTACTGTAAAAGAATAGCAAGCATGAGTGGTAGAAACATTCATCCTACTCAGATATATTCTCAAGCATTTTGATGAAGTAATGAGCCAGGTGGAAGGCTGGACTTAAAAACAAGACTGTAATCACACTGTGTAATCAGACTCCTGTAACAACCCCGGATTTACCATCATTACTGGCACAACTTTCAAACACTGGCTATCAGGTCATAGCACACATTGCAGTCACTGCAGCTGCTGAAGGCACGTTGCCTCTGATGAGTTAAAAGGAAAGTGTATTTGAGCAAGAGCAGCTCCAAAGCCTGTACCAGCAACCTGGGGATTTTCTTCCCATATAAGCCCAAGCAGTCTTAGGTAATGGCCTAACACGACACCCACCACAGGGGCTGGGGGAAGCGACAAAACAATCTCCCCTGCACCAACCCCCATCCCCCAACACAAGCTCACTTCACACCTACAGATACTTATACATTGCAAAAGCTTAGATTCAGGCTTCATTTTAGCTACCATAGCAGCTTCTACACTTCTTCAAGTGCAACAGAAATCACAGTACTGACTTTAGCACCTGTAACTGGCAGGGAAAGCTGAAGAACCAGTTCCTTACAGCTGGAACCTCACCTTTAAGGTTTTCCTTTTTGTTTTTAAATGGTTTAATTCTCCTCTCCCCCTCCCAAGTTTACCACCAGTACCTGAAAGCATGCACGCTCTCCTAGTGTGAAGGGGCAGGGGAGGCTGTCCTCTGTCCCACCTCACCACAGCCCGAGCATCACCTTGCTGCTACTCCTTATAAAGGGCCATTCAGACAGCCAAGTGTCCGTATCAGCAGTTACTGCTCATGCACAGACTCCGCGAGGCAGCTGGCTTGCCGTGCAGGAAAGCTTTCTGTCTGTTTTTTGCCCAGCTCCTGACAGACGGAAATTTGTCAGCAACCACACTGTTTCCATTCAGCCCCTTCCACCACTTTGGACTCTCCCAAATTATTTTAAGGGACACAAAAAATTCAACAGGGCTAATGAAACAAATCCCAGAAAACCTGATATGATGCAAACCGAGCAATAAATGATCCTATTCCTAAGCCTGTGCCAAACAAAATCAAGAAACACTTAAAAGGCCAGCACTTCAATGTGGTTACCAGCAGAGGGTAACAATTAGGCTTAAGGGTGACAAAGGCTGATGGCTGAATGATTATTATCCCCTGTGACCCCCCACGCTCTCCCCCGCCCAGATTTCCACTTGTCACATAGCTCTCCTGCTGCGCACACCAGCAGGTTCCTGTGGATTAACAGTGAGGTTTAAAATCAACAAATGGCACAAGGCCTCCATTCAGCAGCCTTCACCCCAGTACAAAGGAGTAGAAAGGTGCAGGACAGCTTCACAATAGGCAAACAAATGAGCAAACCTCTGCTTTCCTTTTTATTTAAAAACGCACACGCACACACACACTCATGCACATGCACGCCAGGGGTTGTCACTGTGTAGGCATCCATAATAAAACCCAGCAACCCCAGATTTCACCATCCAGTTCAGCATTTGACTCCTTTCTTTCTTAGTTCGTAAAACAAATACACCAAATACGAACCCCTTGATAAAATAACACCACCAGAAGAACACCCAGAAATACCAGGAGCAGTGAAAAAGGATAAATGGAACACTGAATTTAGGAGATGACACTTCAGAAACAAAAAAGCGTTCCTTTTTTCAAACAGACATTACAAGATCTTGCTGAGAAACAAAACATGCTTTATGTTTTGAAAAGTCAAGAGCTGATAATTCTTTCAAAGTACCAAGCATGTTTTTTCCCACATTTACAAGATTTTAACCTCACTTCCTACTGAAATTTCCAGGGTGACCTGTTGGGAGGGGGAAGAGAGACACACATTCTCAGGAGAAATAATGCATGGTGAATCAAATTTACTGTTACCTGGGTATTTGAAGACGATCTACAAAACGTCTTTCCACACACTGAAGAGCACATTAGAAACCCCCGCCATGACACCTCTGTATTATTAAAGGTACCATTTTCATAGTGCTTTCCTTTCTGACTGGAAAAAATCAAACCAATTTCCTCAATTCTAGATGAAGTTTGGAAACAAATACTGCAGACATCTGTGTTTGCTATGACGCAGATACCTTCGCCCTCCAAATGAGACTGAGATCACATACGCTTATGTTCTTCATAAAGCCATTTAGATACTTGGATCACTGGAATCTTGGAAGGTGGCTCTTGAAAAGTAAAGAACCAGTTTGCTCTCAGCAGGTTGCAGGCATGGGAATCTCCCAGATAAAATTATACACACAGCCCCATGCATATTCTTCATGCTTATATATATGCATTGTCTAATAAAACCAGTCCATTTATACACGAAATATGATGACAAATAGTAGCATATTTCAATAAGAGTAGTATCATTTTCCCCTGAAAACCAAAGAAGAGAAAATCCCTACTGCCCTCCTTCAGTTCTGAATTAGGAAATTTTGTTAACATACAGCATATTACAGAATAGATACAACAGCTCTTTGAGAGATAAGTAAGAAATAAGGAGAGAAATATTAGGGTAAATTCTCCATCACTGAAGAAATGTATGGAATTGCCTATTCTCATTTTCAGTTTTGAAAGATCATTTTTCTTCATAGCACCTAGGAATGGATTTATCCAGGACTGAACAGAGAGAACACAAGGGGAAGAGGAACTTGTTACCACTGTTATGCTACAGTTATGGCTGAGGAGTTCCCCACTGATACGGGGGCTCTTTTTTCTTTTGACTCCCAATATTACATCCATTAATGACATCAGCTTTCAAAGCAAAGCTTATGACTTTTTTATGAATCACAGAAAATCCTCCCTCCCATAGAAGAGAGGCATGTGTGTAAGAGAGAAATCCAGGGTTTTATAAACAGAAGGCTACAAGTTTCCACTCAGAACTTCCCAGCTTGGCACGAACCCAATCATATCATAGCTGTTACAGCACAAACTGTCAACAAAGTTGTAAAATAACTAAAAGCAGGGTTTACCCCATCATATTTTCGACAAGGCACAGGGACAAATAATCAGCAAGTCATAAACATATACTCAAAATAGCTGAAGCTTAGACTTTTCAAAAAACATTTCTACTGTGAAACAGACAAAAAGGGACTATGCATATACACTGTATTATACATTTATATACTATATCACAGCATATACACAGTCTAAAACCCATGTATTGGGCAAGCTGTTCAGAAATCAATTCACATACAATTACTGTATTTGGAAAATATTAACAACAACCAATTGCTTATCATCCACAGAGCCAGGACTAGTTATTTACCTCCTGTTCAAGTACACTTTTAGCATGCTCTGCAAACTGTAGTATATGGAGCTCAAGATTTGTGTAGTCGGATGAGTGAGGGAGGAATCAAAATATCTTCTTCCTTCGTATTTTCTATTACTGTATTCAACTTACAAACTTTCAAAGTATCTAATTCTGGTACGGGATTTCACTAACACAGAGGTTTAAAATGATGAAGCAAGCCAATGTATCAGCCTGCAAGAAAGTTAAAAGCCCTTGTTCCTGTTCTCCTTGCATTTGGGCACACATGCCCAGTTTGTGTTAGTGGTCTTTATTAGATCTCTTTATGAAAAGATGCAACTTAAAACTTGCCAGAAAAGTAACCTTTTTCCCCTCAGCTTTATCATGGATTACTGAGCAAAGCTGGTCTCAGGAAGGGTTGGATGAGCAAAGGGGAAAGAAACTTCCCTTCTTTGGTGGCAGCTAGCCACAAGTCTGCTCCTGTAGCCCAGGTGAACTGCACTGTGACCACAGCAGTAGTAGGCCACAGATAGATAACATTTTCCCTTTTGATCTGCAATGCTAATTAGTCCCATGTTTTTGTTCTCTAGCCGGACGTAGTTTAAAACAAGCAAGTCTCTCCATATTTACATGTTCTCTGCAAACCTGGATGAATATAATGCTGATAATGCTCAAAACCACATAGCTGAAATATACCTTTAAGTTCTGTCGATGAAGATAAGATCTAATTATCAAATAGCTTAAAATGGAAAATTAAAAGCATAGTGAAAACATTAATGTTCAGGGAAACCACATTTAAAGAAAGGCTGGGTGAGAAATATCATTCAGGCTTCACCCACTTCTACTGTAGCAAATTTCAGAGGGATACCATGGCCACCCAGGAAGATAAGTACCATCATGATTAAACAGAAGGAAAATAATTTATGGAAAATAATATACTAGACTTCAATTTGAAAAACTCATTAAAAACTATCTTAGCTCGTGTTCTTGATTCAGCTGCTTGATCCTCAGAAGACTTCAAGTGCGAGAGCAGTAAAATCTACAGCAATGTGACAACAGCAAAACTGAAAGCAAATGTGTTGGTTTTTTTTTCCTGAAACCACTTGAGAATGGAAGTCAAAACCCAGTACAGCAGCCAAGAGGAGCACACAGTGCTGCAATACAAGATTATTTTACTCATCTCTGAAGGGATAAAATGGAACAGAAAGAAGGCAAGCGATATGTTAAGGGCTACAGAAGGACATTACTTGTTATCACTTAACCAAGCATCTGTTCGTTCTGTGTAGATAAATACATATCAACACATCTCCTCTCTTTCCACCTTTTGTTAAAAACCAAAAAACTTACCAGAATAGTTATATTTCCCTAATATAGGGAAATTCTAGCCCAACCTCAATACCTAACATGTCACCTCACAAACTGTAAACTTTCTGGCAGCACTAAACTGACAACACAGGAGAGCCAACCTGTTAAATGAATATTGTGGGTAAGGCCGCACTCAGAAAAAAATGTCACGCCCAGGGGCACAGGCACCATTGAGTCTCACATGAGAATGTGGCCCTGTGGGGAACGATCCACTAAGGACAAAAGAGCAGATATGTTTGTTTGAATCCTGGGCAGATGGTTTGCAGAGGTTCTGCAAGATGTAGATGGACTTCTACACAAGATCCTGGGTCAAGAAGAAATGCATCAGCAAGCATGCCTCTTACTGCACAGAGAGAACAGGTGATCGCAGAAAAAATATTATTTTGTAGGTCCCAGCACATATCATGCCAACAAAAAAAACCAGCCAGTGCTAACCACCAGCGGTGGATTACCAATGCAGTCTGGTAATCCTCTTAAACATGCTAGTCTGTGTTTACATGATGAGGTGAATAAACCCTGCTTATAACCAGAATACGCAAAGCATTTCAAGCCAACCCCTCTATCACCACCACAGAAACCTGAATGTAGACAATGAAAGCAGCTGTCCTGAAGTACAGGGAACAACAAGCTTGCATCTCGCTCAAAATGCTATTTGTTGACTGTTGGTTCAGTGGGGCTTGCAAGCAGTAACTGCTCTTCTTTCAGGCAGCTATTGTTTCCCTCCATTTAAGCCAGGGCATGACTGTGCCTTCAGAAACAGAGATGACAGTTTGCCTTACCAAGTTAATTTTGGTCTTCATCTTCATTACAGATACTGGAGGGAGTCAAGAGGTTCAGAGAAGTGCTAAAGCAAAGTAACCCTGTCATTTTCCAAAAGAAGAGATAATGTATCCAGAAATCCTACCTAACTCTTCAGTGAAAAATCCTACCATGTACCTGGAAAAATCTGGAAAATCTGCCACTTTGGATGCCTCAAGTGTTGAGCAGTCATTGTCAGCAAGACATCACATGTTCTTCAATGTTATTAATACCTTCTCTTCTGAGATAATCTACAGTTTCATTCAAAAACTTACTATTTCCTAGATATCCTTTTTTAAGCTAATTAAAAAAAATCTACAATGGGAACACTATTTTCTCTCTTCAGGATCTCAATTATCACACAATGATATCTAAGCTATGTTTTAAGACACTGGAGGGGGAAGGAAAAAAACGCACTTTGTGTAAGAGGCAGCAATTGATGCAAAAGATAGTTAACTTAGGTAAGCAAATATATTATTGAGGTTCAGTCCATACAAACTCTCAGAATGTTATTAGAAATTCAGACTATCTAACTCAGACCACTCCCACAAAAACACACTGAAAGCACCTTCAATGCAGATAGGGTTAAAAAGAAAAAAAAGCCTCCTGCATCTTACAGTAACACCGGTCTTTGGACAGTGCAGCTTCTAGTAACATCAGGTAATCTGAGCCAACTACCAAGAGGAGAAGGCTCTCTCTTCTGAAACACTCCAGCCCATTTACACATCTCCTCTCTACGGCCTCCAGGAGCCATGTTAAACAAGGAACGCAGGAAGAGCTGCAAGAGGAAGTAATACTCAGAAACGGTTATCTTCCTATTCTCTTTCTGCTGCTATGGCATTCCATGGATCACAAAGCATATCAATATTGGATTTAGTCAGAAACAAGACATTTTTTCTAGTTTTCCTCTCTCATACTTGTAACACACCACATGAAAAGAACAAGTGAATTTGATGTTCATATTAAAATGTGACTGCTGTACAGAGCACAGCCTGATAAACAGCTGTCAGTTCTTCACTTACAGGCAAAAAGAAGATTGTATTTGTTCTACAGGTGTAAAGTTCCTGTGTGAATGAAGAGATGAGAGAAAATCTGAAGAGCTAATCTGAGAACTATAACTTGGAAATAACCAAGCATTTTATTTCCACGAATTTTCCCATGTTTATAGAGGTTTTTGGACTTTTCCTAAAAAACCCTAAAGGCTGGGCAGTCCAACCACTCTTTCATTTTCTACACCCACTTCTTCCTCTTCCTGCCCATCCTTTCACTGACAAAGCTATATTTAAAAAAGAAAAAAAAAAAAAGGAAAGAAAAGAAAAAAAGAGAAAAGCAAAAAAGGCCTATTCAATATAGTCACTTGGGACAGACTACCATGTTAATGTGATGACTTATAGATTTTGTGCCATCCAGCATTCTGCCCTGCCACGTTAATCCTTTATAAAACTCCAGGAAGAATGCATCTCTTCAGCAAACCTAAGATGCAAAGCTGAGCTGAGAGAAAGCTCTGCACCCTGCAGAAAGAGCTAAACTGGACAAAATGCAGGAGAGGGGCAGGATTTAAAACCTGCCGTTTCTCTCAACTCAGCTGCTGCAGAAGCAGGGAGCTGGGTGGCTCCATGCCCCAGAGGATAGCCGCCTGCCCCAGACTGCCTGCCTGCTGCTGCTGAAGCAGCTCTCCCAAGCATACGGCTCACTGGCAGAAATGAGGTCAGAGCACTGCCTGCAGCTTACAGCAGAGCTGAAAGCCTGAAGCCAGCTTACAGAATAAAGAGAAAAGCAACATCGAGAGCAGCTGCTACCTCTAGGCTAACCAAGCTAGGTACCCAAGGATGAGACTTCCTCATCTGAGACTGGGAAACATTTCTTTGGTGTTTTCTTAGGGGCATGTCTGTAACTGTGCTTCAAGGTAAAAGCCAGAACGTCATCTAAAAGCCAGGACATCATAATGAAAACCCACAAATCTGTGAGGAAGGGTTGCAAGCAACACTTAAGACATCACTGAAGTTACATGAAAACCCCCTAGAAGGGTGAGGTTTGTTTTGTGGGTTTGATTCCTAACTCCCCCACATAAAGCTATGTTATGGACCACATTTATATCACAGTCCAGTTACACTGGTTAACTTACTCCCCAACAATCCACCATGAAGAGCTCTTAAAAGAAACTACTGAAATGAGGTTTACCTACTATTTTATCAACAGCGGAATCACGGGAGAAGGAATTGAAGCTCAGATGCAAAGAAGTCTGTAATAATATTGGTAAAGAAGGTTTTCTCAGCTGGTCTGTACTGTTCTGATTGAGAGGGTTAATATGTTACACATTTGGGGCTACTGGAGGTACAGAATTACCTGCATTACCATCCTCTCTTTCTCTGCAGTCTGTGAAGACACAGTATCTGTGCAAGAGTCTTTACATCCAGCCACCACGTGGAAAAATATCTTAGCCCAAGGAGGAGAAAGAACACTAATTTACAGAAAAAGAACAATGATTTCCAGAAGGAAGCACCTACTACTAGAAGCAATCAGACTGCACAATACAACAGTTTAAACCAACAGCAGTAAATGATTTCTTTAATGTCTGAGGGAGACAAGTCTTCACCACCATCACCAAACCCATAATTTTTTCGAAAGAATGTATTCCCAACTGGGCTGCTGTTGGGGAGTGGTGGGAGAAGGGTGGAGGGGGTGTGGAGAACAAGTGAAAGGAAGTGATAAAAGCTTAAAATTCTGAGACCAGACCACTGACTACTCTTTAATACAGAAATAAGAAAACAGTGACTTTGTATTAAAGGTTGGTAACGGATTACTAGGTTATAAAGCAACAATAACCTTTTTTTTTGGTGAGGGTGAAGGAACACAGTCTTTATGAATTCTGTAGGCAGATACATGTAGCCAAAAAACACAAACACACATAGCTAGTTATTTAATTTTCTACCTAAAATCATGCATGTGGAAGATACCCAAGATGGGTACTTGGCAGTCAGGGAAAAGCACGAGGAAGAGATGAAGGAGGCTGTGATCTTGCAGAGCTTGCTTTATTGAGGGACAGCTCACCACAACCAACACCTGTCCTCCTCTCTCCCACAACAAAAACACCAAGCAGTTTTGTCAACATGTAAAGGTAAACTTGTTTTTAAGTGGTATCTGATTTACTTTGATTTGCTATTTCATTCTTTGTTGTCCACATCTGATTGCAACAACTAAAACAATGTGCAAGGTTTCAGCTGCACGCTCCAAAATCTATTCTAAATACTACTACAGTAGGATGCAGTAAAAGGTACTGAAGAGGATAAAGAATACTAATAAAATATATGCTGATCTATATTCAGAAAATACATGGTCTCAACAACAAAATCTCAATGCAAGACACAGAAAACAAAACTAAATATATATACATTGAACATCTTCAATTAATGAAGAAAATATAGGCAGCCATGCACTTCAACTGGCCATGAGGTGTAATTTACAAGATCGCTGAAATTTGGGATTTATACTGTTTATACAGAACTAAAAGCAATAGCAAACAAAAAAACCTCTACCACTCAGATTTATTAGCACTTTTCAGACTTTACAACTTTATCATTTAATTCATAGTATTATAGTATTTGTATTTTCTTTTTTTTTCCTTAGAACAGGACTTGAGCATTTATAGTCTAAAACATTTGTGTATACAACTCTGTCTACAAACAGCATTCAGACTAATGGATCATAGTAATAAATTACTATCTCATGAGTGATCAAGAGTCTCTTGATAAACTCATTCTGTTTAACTCAGTGCTGAATTTCAAAGGCAGGGATAAAATTATTTCTGGGATATTAATTTTGCTCTCGTAACAGTTCTGAAAAATCACTGAGCAATACAGACAGTGGTAAGGAGAGTAACAATAGTTATGAGCACTAATCTCTGAAAACAAAATAGTTTTTATCAACCTGCATTCCAACAGTTTTACTATCAAGTTAATTAATAGACTCCTATGCTGATATCTAAATGCCAAGCAATTAGTGGCACTGAACTATAAATGGCTTTGCCTTTGCTCTTGTAGGGTTATTTTATAAAGCAAATGCAATTCTATCACTTCGATGATTTAATGCAGGCTTTGTGAGGTTAATATTCCCAAGCAATAGCAAAATAAAGAACTGCTTTAATTAACCTTCTGTGATTTAAATACTGAGAGAAATCAGAATTTAAACACTTTAAATAATACCACCATAACAAAAACAATAATACTCCTCTGTGGATCAAACCCAAACCACTGATTTAAGAACTCTGAGAAATGCATTTGAACACGCGTGTCTTACTGTATTTCTAATCTCATTAAAAAGACTTTGCTCTATGCATTGCTCTTTATGAGCACAAGAGCTTCAATATGTCTACAAGATTTAGAACGGTACAAAACCACTAGAATAAAAATTAAGAACCAGCAGGGTACAGGTGGTCATAAGCATTCCTGCCAAACAGGTTTGCAGTGTGCTGTGACCCATCTTCTCTGACTATTCGGCCAGACATCATCAAACCCTGAACAGCAGCAGCAGATGCCTGAAGAGGTGCACTTGCTGCTTTCACAGGAAAAGAAAGCTGACCTTCAAAACTCCTCCTTCCAACTGCACATGGAAAAGCCCAGTTTCGGTAGAAAACCATTAATAGATGAACACAACAAAAGCACATACAGATTGGGAAAGTGTTTAACTACAGCAAGAGAACTTTAAACTGAAGGTGCCATACAATTGTTAACACAATGGCAAAGGAATACTTTCACTGACAACACTTCGAAAGATTATAAAACAGAAGCATAAACAAGCTTTCTACATTTTATACATAAACAGTAATCTCACTTTGCAAGATAAAATACTTCTCCTTTCCCAGTAATATCACTTAAATTCAAGTTACTACAAAGACAGATGTGTAAGGGGTAATTATACTTTCAAGGCTTCAGATCTAACAGACTGGAGTTGATTTTTATATGGCTAAACTGATCATCATGTCTGTAAAAACTCATTTTAAAATAACAGGGCCAAGAAAGTAATCTCAAAATCTGAATGCAGGTTTTTGGGTTTGGTCAACATGCTTTCGGCAAAAATAAGCCTGCGCTGCTTTGAGAGCTGTTCCATGCTATGCCCTGAAATTTCTGTTTGTGCTCAGGTGTAAGTTCACAGACAATTATCTTGCTTTTCCTGCTTTTTCTAGTTTCTTGGCTCTAGATTATCATTCTCCAAGTCTGGCAAGCCAGCACCTATTACAATCTTAAATATAGATATAAATCACTGAGGGAAAACCAGAAAGGTTTGACACATTTCCTGGAACGATATGAGCCATGCTGAGCAAACAGAGCATTCCCCAAGTGGACAATAATCAGCTATTCCCACTACTGGGAAAAGATGTAGCACAACAGGAGTCACTATTTCACTGAACTCCTGAGCTGAGTAAATAACCTCTGCCACACAGATAAGAACTACTCGCTTAAAACTTATCTGCTATTATAGCAGCATCATGAATCATGATTACGAAATAAGACTTTATAAAAGCAGAAATCTAACTGGCAAAGACTTCAACCAGTTAAGCATTCATGGAACCTACATAGGTTCAAAACATTTCCTGTTCATGAAAACATCATGTGCTTAAGAAAGGCTCAAAAGGGATAACTTAGTTTTATGCACAAGGTCACTACGGTTCCCAAGTAGTTTGTTTTTAAATCACTTCAGTGTTCAGACAGGTATGGGGACAATTGCCTTACAGAGGTGCTGGTCACTGTTGGCTTGTCTAGAAGCCAGGATTTAAGTCATGGTGTGTAAGTTTGGAACTCAGTTGCCTGCTCCACTTCCCTCCTCCTCTCAAGCCCAGCCAAGCTTCATTACAGATGCAAAAGGTCAAGACTGCACTCTGCCTGTTGATATCTACCTGATCACTCTGAAGTAGGTTCACAACAAAAGGTTCAGCACTCCAACACAGATGCTTTCATAAAGTTAATACTCCCCCGCCCTGCCCCCGCCCCCAATTTCAGCTCTCACAGAAAGGAGGCTGGAAAAGCTGGCAGTAGTATATGTACCCATATGAGAATGAGAATTTTCATCCAGGTACTTTCTTGTTTAGCATGTGCCTGCTCACTACATACCAGCAGCTCTGATTCCTGAAAGCCAACCAACAAGTACCCCTCAGAAGCAAAAGTTCTTAGTGCCATGAATTTGGGGTTGAATGGTTTAAAGCAATCAATTCTCCCTTGTAACTCTTCGCTCTGGAAAGAAAATAATTGCTTCTAAGTGAAAATCATGTCCAGCATTTCAAGACTGTGAATATACAGAGGACACAAGGCACCTCTGTTGCTGAGACAACGGAAGCCATCAGGGATTTATGATACACAAGCAGTGGTGTCAGCCACTGCTGATGATGGCAGGCAACAATCTCTTCTGAACATTAAATTTGATTATGAGTTCTCATATAACTGTAATAGCTAACTTCCACAAAGAATGCTTTTCTATATGCCTGGTAGCAAATGTCAGATTAACATACAAGCTTTCTCTTTCCCACATTTCCTGTGGTTCGTAACACAACAAAAATTGCAACCACCCATCTAGTGGTAGATGACTACAGACACAGAAGTTAAAAGGACAGATGAACAAACAGGTTTTATTACAACTTTAAGAAGTAACATAGAGCTGTCTATGGCTTAAAGAAGTTTAAATTAAATTCTGCAGGATTTGAGACTGAACTACAGTACAGCCGACTGCTAATTCTGTGCCAGTTTCTAATAAAGAGTGAAAAGTAAAGATTTTACTTAGAAGAATAATTGCACTGAGGTACAAAACTTAAATTTGGACCCACTCAGGATTATCTGTAACACTTACTAAAGAAAGTGGTATTTGAATGTAACACAACTATTCCTAACTAACAACAACAAGTATTTTTGTACGGTTCTGCACCTCAGAACAGCTTGACAATGTTAGTTAACACACTGCTTATTGCAACGTTAAAGAATTTCAGCAGTTCACATCGAATTTAGAAACTACTTCATCCTTATTGTACCAAAATCACTTTAATAATTTGATGCATTTTGCTACAATACAATTTGTTCTGTTTTCATGGCAGTCACACAGCTTGGATATGAAAACAGATTAATTAGTTTCACTTTTCGTTCACATTTTCCAAGACTGTTTCAAATCAAGTAATGTTTTATCTATCCTACCTTGCATTGACTGAGCACTAAAAACATATGTCTGCACAAGAACATTCTCATTATCATTTCAGGCTTGTGACTGAGACTAGTTCAAACCACTGTCATCAGTTCAGGAACAAACCCAAAATGTACAGCTTCCACTGATTCCAGTTCAGGGAACTGAAGAGAAGCAACAGACCCGTGTGGAAGCATAAATGGCCCCCAGCCATGTGCCTAGAGAGACTGACCAAGGTGTCACCAGAGATGCTCCCCACTTTGTCACACACACTGCCTTCCTGCTTTGGATGCCGTTCTACCTGGGACTACTGAAATGATTCACAAATTCTTACTGGCCTGAACCGCATTCATTCCCCTGGCTCACTCTCAAAACAAACAAACAAAGGAACAAAAATAACACCGGCAAACCAACAGCACACTATTCAGCCTACTCTGTATTTGCCCTGCGACTGTGTGCCTTGAAAAACACATCACTGAGGTCAGTAGGTCTTATCAGCAGGTAAGGTGTATTACACGGGGGGAAGTCACAGAGTTGAGGGTTTGGCCATCTTTTAGAACTTTTAAACAAAACCTGACAGTGAGGGAGCCCTGTTTGCTTGTTTATGAAAACAAAAAACAGACTAAAGAGGAGTCTGAACCACCTGACTATTCCTATAAGGCACTTTTTAAAAATTACAGTAACCACAAAGATGATGTAAAAACACATACACAGAGTCTCTTTGTGCACGCTGTCAACCAGAAGGACCAGTGCACCTGAAAAGTGCATATGCTTGCCCCACCTCAAGGACCTGCCACAATTTTTACCTCTTTTAATCTCATGTCTGCATGCAAGAAAAGGGATTGACATAATCCCACTCTATTCTGGAAACCTGCAGGCAGAAAGGTTCCAAAAACTTGTGAAAGAAAGGAGAATTTCAGGGTAACAGTAGAAACTGTAAAAGAAAATCACTACTTTTATTTAAGTAAGGGTGAGACCATAATTATTTTGCAGATCCATTTCAACTGTCAAAAAGTTATATGGTCCCAACTCATAAAACAACACAATAAACCTCAAAGGCATGATCCTATCTCAATACATATGAACACATATTACATAAACCAATAAAATATATAAACATAGCTGCATAAAAGCCAGTTGGAAAGCATAATAACCCAGAATATACATCACACTATCTTAACAAAATAATGTTTAATGATGACAGTTTTAAGTTTGCAATTACATGACACTCTTGAACAAAATATCACTTCTACTTATGGCAAAAGATTTAAAACTGCAAAAACAACTGAGCATTTATTCATTTATATGCCATTTCAAGATGAAAAACCCTGCCAAGGGCAACACTAGTAGTGTAGAACATCTTTTCTTTTTCTTTCTTTTTCATCTGAAGAGCAGTAAAGGTAAAAAGAAGGTTGTTTTGGCGTTTTTTTGGAGACTTGGGTTTTTTTTAAAGCAGTATCTACATCTACTGGCTATATCTAATGATCAATGAATCTGCTACTGCAATAAATTTGCTTAAACAAAGCTCTTCCTTCAGTGGATTTTACTCAGCAGGCTCCTGATGTGAAGAGGGGAAGACCGATGCTGGCTTACAATATAGCTCTGTTGTAAACTATGCCAGTACTACTATCAAATCACCCCATAGGAAACTCCCTTTCTGCCCACCATGCAATCAATTTAATGAAGATCTAAACAACTTACACTTCAAACATTCAAAAAAATCCCATTCTCCTCCTTCCCCTCTACACTTACTAGAGGAATGGAAAGTCACAAGTCACTGAACAGTCCCAGAAATTATTTCACCTGTTTACTTTTATTGACAGGATTGCATATTGCATTCAAGTGAGTAAAGGAAAAGGAGCAATAGCTTCACGCTTCCACAATACATGAGAAATGAAGACAAGTACCACTCTTCAAGACACAACACTAAGACTTACATCTGACTGCAAAAGCTTAGTCACATTATGTCAAAAAGAGCAAAATTAGAATGTTTTACATATGAAATTTCGTATCAGTTTTCTCCCCATGATGGAACAAAGGAAACTGATGGCAAGAAAAGGTCCATCATCCATCCAAAACAGACATTACTTTCAGTTTGATAATCTCCAAACAAGTAGATTGACATAAATCTACAAGAGAAATAAAGAAAATGCAGCAGGGAAAAGAAGGCAAATTACTGAGAAGCCGCCCTTTCTCCAATCTGGCATCTCTCTTCTTCATCCTGAAGTAAAAACACTGCAATCACCCAGGCAGCAAACATGGAAACAGTTTATTTACCCTAAAACAGAACATGAAACTTCTTCACATCACAGCCGCATCCCCTCTACAAAAGCAAGTTCAGCTTCCACTCCATCAGGCATAGAATAGCTTGTAAATTCTTTGGGACAAAGACCACCTTTTTGTTGTGTACTTGGAGAACAACCATAGTATGTTCTGATCCACAGCTGGGGCTACCAAGAACTACTTCAATATTATTAGAGTGATCTTCTCTTGCTTCATGATCCAACACAGTCTCCAGGAAAAAAACCCTTATAATCTAAAGTACTGCCATAATTCTGGTTAGCTAGCAAGAGGCAAAAAAAAATATCTTCAGAGGCCAGATTCTTTTCTTGAGGCCAACATCTTGAAACAACTGACTTTATACATTCCTCAAAAGTTGTGACCATTCAAAACTAGGACTTTGCACCAACATTGAGCAAAAAAAAGCCATAAAATCAATATAAGAAAAGTAAGAAAAGTTAATGAAGAACAGGGGAAAAAATGGAGGAAACTCATTTGCAAGCTGGAAAGAAGCGCAAAACTAAGGATGACAGAAAGGGTTATTGTATGACTGAGAGCACCTCAGTTTTCTAATGGACAGGATTATATAAACAGGATGTACTGATGTTTTTAGGAATAGAAAGAAGACAGATAAACCAACTAGTACAAGAGGTATTATATGATTCTGTAAGTTTTATTCTAAAATTCTATTTAGAATATGTAAAGTCAATATTAAATCACAGCAACACAAAATTGCATAGGTTTGAAGAAAACTTCAGAGGGAGGTCATGTAGTCAAACCTCCATTCCAAAGGAAGTCTAATGAGGACAGGGTGTTTAAGGGTCTTGTCTAGTTGAATTTTAAGTATTTCCAAGGATGGAGATTCCAGTCTCTCTGGACTCCCTGTTGTGTTTGAAAACCCTCAGGGTAATTTTGTGGTGTGGGTTTGTGTGTTTGTGGTGGAGTTTTCTTGGATTTTGTTTTGATGGATTGGTTTGGTTGTTATTAGGTTTGTTTGTTTGTCTGGGGTTTGGTTTTGTCTTTTTTTTGTTGTGGTTTATTTGTTTTGAGTTTTGTTGCTGTTGTTGTGTTTGGTTGGTTTTTTAAACCAAGTTGCAACTCCTCTTGTCCCAGTCTGTCCCCCTTGCTTCTTGTTCTTCCACTGTGCGCCTCTGATACGAGTTTGGCTCTGTTCTCTCCCACATCCTCCCATTTGGTAGCTGTGAACAGCAGTAGGATCTCCCTTGGGCTTTCTCCTTGTAAGGCTGCCCAATACATCAAATTCAGTGAAGTCCACCTTTAAAACTCCTAAAACTATATGAATGCCTAATCAAATAAACTCTAATTTTTAGATTATTTTCAAAAGATAATCAGTCATATAAGCAGAAACATGTATGCTTAAATAAGCCATTTTTCAAATTTTTGTCTCAGCGACAGAATGTGACAAACACTTTGAAAGTTTTCATTATCCTAATATTTAGTTTTGTACTGTATACTGGTTACCACTTGATGGTAACTCTACTATGCATCATCAGCAGAGAAAGAACATGGTTGATGAAGTATCAAAAGTATGGATTTCTGCATCTTATGTCAGGAATTTGTCTTCTAGATTCGCAGTTCCCAAATGGGAGAGAACACAGTGGTGAGGCTTTATGGAGAAACATTATAGAGTTCACTTAATTACCCTTCCTGAGACAGGGGACAGAGAAGCCACAGAATCAATCTGGAGATGGTGAAAAGAAATGGAGCAGACCCCGAGGTGTTAAGAATCACATATTATTTATATTAAATAGCCTCAGCTACACACAAATACTCCACAAAAAGCTTGTAACACTCAGAACCTGGGATCAAACTTAAGTGGCTGACCACTACTAAAAAACAGGATAACCAACCAGCCATCCACAAACCACAAAGATTTTCAGGTATGAGTCTCACACTAAGGGTTACCAACCACAAGGCTGTACTGGTGAGGATCTAGTGCATCATCTGAATTTGCAGATTCTGGCAAAAATGCCTATTGGCCTTGAGATACCTGTATCATCCTTGCAACCTGGATTTAGACACTCCTTCAATGTACCTTCAAATCCTCAAAGAAGAAATAGGGCTACATCAATGCTGATATAGTCTACTTGTGATTTTGTCCCTGCCTCTCTCTTGATCTCAGTTCTCTAAATTCCATAACATATTAAAAGCTTTACTTTCATGGTGCTTTTATCCTCTTCCACTATACCCCTTCACTTCATTGCACAAACCTTCACTTTACTGGCTACGACAGCAAATGATGTGATTGGAACATATCAACAGACAAATAAGTATCTTGATTTCTAAGTCCTGTATAGTTGCTCTGTTTTGTGTATTTTTTTTTTTTAAACAGAAGTACTCAATTCTTCAACTGAAAGTATTTAAAATACGATGAGGTGTCCAAGACAGCAAAAAACCCATTTCAATTTTACAAACTGTCACAGGTAGACATGGGAGCAGCTACGTTTCTTCATTCTCATAGGCTGTATTATTAGGGCATCTATCTACTAAGACCTCAGCAAGATGAACAGTATTTTCAAGTCACAGAGAAACCAGGCATTTAATGCCAAAGTAAAAAGGGAGAAAATTAAATTTAAAGATAACTGCAATCTTTAAAGTCACAGTTACATATAATCCAAATGATGGAAAGTGGTGACATTTAGAAGAATATCACAGATACAATTGAGAACTCTATTTCACAAACCATCCAGCATTTTAATGAAAAAAGTTAATTCTCAATGGAATTTAAAATTGTAGATGAAGAAAAATTAACATGTAATTACACAGCAAAAATATCATAGCTTTATTTTAAAATTGAAGGAGGGGAGTCTCCTGTATCACTGCTACTTATGGCTGCTTTTGTTAGTTTACTTTACACACTATTTTTATTCCAAACTAAATTTCTGCATTGTACCAGCATTATCCCAAAATGTTAATCAACCATGCCTAACAGAATTCCCCAGTCATTTGCAGCAAGTGTTGATACTTCCACTAATACTCAGTCTTAAGCAACTCCCTATTGTTAGAGTTCCCTGGATGACAAGTATGCTTTGGTTTCATCCTTCCATTTGCAGATCACCTCTCTGTTCTTAACTGAGCTGAGACTGCAGATAGAACCGAGTCTACATGTTCAGCTGCACAACCATTTTGTTCAGCATCTAAAATCCAGGTGTTTCTCAAGCTCTGGGAAGCATATTTTCACATTATCACTTCTGATCTTATTTAAAAACAGAATCATTTTAAATTAATTTTAACGGCTAACATATAAAGCACAATTCAAGAACAACAACATTTACTGAATTATGCAGTTTCATTAACTGGATGTGCAAACCGACAATATTCAAATTAACAGCTGTAATATCAGTTAAAAATCTCTTAAGAAACTCCCCTGACAAAGCAGCTCCAAAATGCCTTGAATTCTTCTATCCTTAAATGAAATAAAATGAAAACCAAGACAGTATTGACTAGAGTAGATGGAGGAGATCTCAACAATGTCTGTCTTGTGAAGGGAAAGCAAAAAAGCAAGGACAACCCCTTGCCTCCACTAATATCTAATCAAGACACTGTTCCTTTTTAAAAGCAGAATTAGTACTTGCTGAGGCATATACACCGGCTTTATTCAAAAACACCGATATAAAACAAAACCTTTAAGTGTATGCAAATGTATCTGTGTGTATACCCCCAAAGACTTTTCAGAAAGGTTTTGTCTGATTCCATGTTTATTTAATCTTGGTTTTAACACTTCTCCCCAAAAGGGGTCAGGTGGGTTTTGTTCATTTCACACAGATCATTTTTACACTTGCAGCTCCAGGGCAAGCGTCAGTAACAGAGGTTGTCCTGCTTACCTGCTGAGCCTGGTACCTCTGCTGAGCCTGCGACAGATATTGTGCCTGGGGTGGCAGATGCTGAGGCTGCTGGTTGTAGTATGGCTGCTGGCCCTGCTGGCAGTAGCCACTTACACCTTGCTGACCATACTGAGGCGGTATCTGTTGGAAGAGACAAGCAAAGCAAGTGCATGAGTTGAGGCAACAGGACATGAAATCAAGCTATGTCATACCTGTATTGCAACCTGATCAGAAGTGATATCCTCAGCTGTACACCTAGCCCAACAGTCCTACCCTTTTACTTAGCAGATAAATAAGCCCTTAGATCCTCTTTTGCTTGAGCAGGAGGACTAAGCCCAAGTGCTACCTATAGTTATTCTTCTCAGGAAGAGCTTCTAAGGAAAATGCTATGCCTCTGAACATAACAATCCTGTAATACTCAGCCTTAAAATAGAGAAGTACTTATTTTAAATGTTTGCTATCCATCAGCACCCTACTGACACTAATCAACAGAGGAATCATTCTGATGTGCTGACCCAAAAGTAGAACTGTGGAAAGAGGGCACAACTATAAAA
>VWZX01005120.1:1180494-1199528 GCA_013399015.1 Galbula dea | reverse complement strand
ATTTTAAAATTTAAAAAAAAAAAAAAAAATAAATAAAAAAATCATCACTTTTTTTAAGCAATAAAGTACTAATTTTTGTGAAATGTCTTGCCCACAACCCTCAGGATTTTACCACTTGTGTGTTTTAAGCCTTACACAAAAAACTTAGGACTTTAGCAGGTGCTTGGTTTTGTCAACTTCAATCTCTTTGTCTCCTCCTCCCTTCTAATAGATGTATTTTTAAAAAATTAGAACCAAACCACCAGTGTAACACAAAATAACCTGTACTAGGTCCTATGAACAGACACATATACACTGAAAACCCTACACACTGAGAATTTACATTACAACCAAACCAAATCAAATACAAGGAATTTTCTGAATCAGTTTAGTCTGTAAGCCATGTATCAGTAGTCAGGGACATCTTCTTGAGATATTTGAAAAAGCAGGATGTCAACAAGTTCTTCCTCATTGTGTTTTTATAGCCCCAGTTTTGGCTACCTGTGATTTTCTTCCAAACTGCTGTTTAGTACCACTTCAGAAGACTGACAGATGTAACACAGGACTTCTCCCTTCTAGAACAGGCATCCTGTCAGCCCTGCACATCCCTGTCCTAAGCAAATGTCTCAAATACCTGAGCAGATCTTAAATGCTTAGATCTCTGAACTGTTCCCACTGACTTTCTGATACTCCAATAAATCTGTTTACTGAACTTGTAAACATATACCTCTTCTATCTACAGTTAGCTTTCTACATTCATTCAGGAATACAGTAATATTTGATAGGTGATAATACTAGTACAAAGTCAAATTTAAACATCTGTTTAGGCTGTTTTTACTATCACAACTTGATCTGCTTCTGCCAGATGTTGGTAGTCCTACTTCTTGCTAACTCCTAAGGTCAGCACTGTAACCTCACTTCTGCACTTGTTCCCTTTGCTTATACTAACATTTCCCTAGCTGTTATTTCACAGGTATTCAGATGTTTTTGTGACCAAAGCAATGCTTTCTGACAAATACCCTCTTCCCTGCTGATGCATAAATAAGGCTGTTACAATGTAAACTAGAAAGGGTCTGTTGGAATATCATCAGGGAAACAGGCAGATGGAGTCTGGGAACTGACAGAAAACCACATGGTGATTTGCCTGTTGGATGCAATGGCTGGTTACTAGGAACTGCTGTGGAGAAACCTATGTTGTCATCCATATGAGTTGCACTAACACTAAGAAGAAAAAGATATCCTGAGTGTGTGCTGGGACCACCAAGTATGGCCAAACTATGGCAATGCTGACAGCAGCACACTGAGTAAGATCAGCAAAGGAATGGTGCCAGACTGCAGAGGGAGATTTCAACTCCTCCCATGTAGACTGAGCAAGCAGAGACACTGAAGCATCAGATAACTGCTAAAGGTGGTTCCATTGAGCTGTTGGTTAGGGAGTCTGCATGAGGAGCCCCTGCCTTTGTCTCAGACCTGCGCAGCAGGAGTCATCTACTTCTATGTCCTACAGCTGCATAACCACTACACATCAATGACCATAACAGTTAATTTGAGCATCCCTACAGGAACAATGAAAAGCAAGCAATCTACTACTGTTGTGCTTAACTTCAAAAGCTTAAAAGTACATAAAAAAGTACATAAAAAGCAGAGCTTTTTAACAAGCTTTGTAACAGACATGTACAAGAAATAAAATCTGATTGGGAGCATCAAAGCAGCTTCAGAATAAGTAAATGGAAAACACAAAACTAACATTCATCACCTATTAAGAAAAACATGAGAAGGGCAAAGGACATCAGCATGCCTCACTGGAGGTTTCTAGAAGCAAAAAGGTGTCCTTCAACAAGCCAACACCAAGTCCAAATGTAGAAAATGGAAAAGACTTCACAAGTAATAAGGCAGGCCAGAAAGGACTGGAGAAACAGCTACAACAGGAAATCAAATGAGTAATGAATCATTTCTTCAAACACATCAGGAGCAGAAGGTCTGCCAGACAGTCTGAAGGGCCAAGAGATCATCAAGGTATAAAAGGAGATTCAGAGAAAACAGAGCCACCAGAGAGAAGCTTAACAAACTTTTTTGCACTAATGCGAGCAATGGAAAAATCTTCAGAGATTCTCACATTGGAGTCTTCCTTTGAGAGGGACTCAGTGAACGTGTCTGAATCTGATAGGACTATTCATTGAACAAACTAACATGAACAGTGAGAATTGCTGAAGATCACACAGCATGACCCCAGATGTCTAAATAAATTCAAGAATGAAACAGCTGAATTACTAATGATGGTACACAACCTTTAACCTAAAAAAAAAAGTGCCAGAGATTTGAGTAATTTAAGACAATAAAGGACTGATGACTTTTCTGTATAAATCAGTACAGACAAGAATCAAGCTCTGAATTAAGAAACAGCAACACAGCTTTTGAAAAGGAAAATCTCTCTCTACAGCCTTCTTGGATTCATTAGGAAGGGTCAAACACGAAGGTTCAGAGAAATGCAACAAGAATGATCAAAGGTATGGAAGAGTCTCCATACAAAGGCGGCTATCATCCTTTGAGTATGGAAAAGACTCCAGGAAGTAAGAATATGACAAAAAGCTACAAAAGCATCTTGTCCAACACAACAATTAGAATTCTGACATTAAAAGGCGGTAAAAGGAAAATTCAAAACAAGAGAGGGACAAAGGTTCTCTAGTCACAGAGGCAGCAGATGTTTGTAACTCCTTGCCAAACAATGTTTTGAAAGCTGAAAGTTTATGTGGGCTCAAGCAAAGACTGGACAATTTCACAGAAGATATATCCTCTAAGGGTTACCAAATATATAGAGCCACATCTGGTTCAGGAAGTCCCTGAACTGAAAATAGCTGGAGGCTTGGAGAGTACTGGGGGAAATATCACATGCTTGCTTTGTTCTGACTCTTCTCTAGGCATTCAATTAAAGCCTCCACTGAAGGCAGGATATGGAGCTGCATGAACCCTTGATCTGACCTGATATAGTGATGCCTGTATCTAAACACCACTTTGCAATACATATTTGTGTCCTGTGAGAAAGCAATGAAAATTTGGCCTGTGAGGAACTAAGTAACAAATGTAAGCAACCTGAAGAGGCAGTAATACTTTATTGCCAGAACCTGGAGACTGCTCCTACTTCTTAGATCTTTACCCTAGCAATCTACCTCCAGACACTAGCGTAAGAAAACAGATACTGCACTCTTCTTCTGATCTTACATCTCAGTTGCTTATGCTGGAATTTTCCTCCATATTTTCCCATCCCATCTCTGCAAACCAAAAAAACAACACAACAAAAAAAATCCCAAACACCACCACAGCAATAATCTTGCTGCTACGTGTACTGTTAAATGCTATACTCTTCTGTGCAGACACACAACTACTGCCTTAGTTGAACACTCAGAATAATTTCTGTGGCTATATAGATAAATAACAAACAAACCCATGAAATTAATCCTCCTGCTTTACTGATGGGGATCACAAGATATCACTTACAGACAAATGTTTATTAAACAGCATATAAAAAAGCTTAATTAAAATCTCCCCAGAACAAAACAAATCTGAAACCAATTACAATGCTTGGACTGAATGACCCAAGCATCCTCTTTCTTCGTAAGGTAACCCTTCCCTCCCTTTCTCCTTTACACCCACATTCTTTGTGGCCACACAGTGCAAGAGATGAGAATTTGGGAAACTTCAGCATGCCTGTGGTAATGCACATATTCTTGGGATTATTCAGGAGAGAACAGGCCCAAGTTTGATCTACTTCTAAGCAAGCACAGAAACGGTAGTGATTACTTTGCCTCCCATCCAACTTGCACAGTACGAAAAAGCATCATTTTGGGAGAAGTATGTCTTACCATCTGCGATTAAACCACTCTGAACATGAATAGGGAAAGGATGAGAATAAAAGAGGGACAAAATTGGCAGACAGAATGAAGAAGTGTGAGAAATCCAATTAAACCTATAACTTAGCCTATTATCTTTTATTCTTGCTTGAACAAGTGGTCTTGTGGCGGACATTCTTTGTCCAGGTAATACCTTGATAATAATGGAAGTGCTAAGCAATTTTTGCATCCATAATCCATAACTAATGTCAAAGGAGAAGGATCATTAGGCAGCATTACAGTCATTATAATAATTTTGAAATTAAAATGTAACAGAATTAGCGTGTTAACATAAGTACACTTACGATACCAGCGATATGCAGCTATGGCACTTTTAAACCATCCTAATGGTTAGATCCAGTCAATAATGGAAGAAACTTTCCATGTCCCCTATCAAAAAAAGCTCTGCCACATTATTTCGGAACCCAGCTGAACATTCCCTGCTCACTACACAGAAAAGAGTCCTGGGAACACCATTTACTGCTTCTCCTTCCAATATGTTTGGTGCCCAGAAAGTAAGACAGACCTCAGATAATATTAGTAGCAGGCAATAGCGCAGTTCAGAATTCTTGAACCACAGTGTAACGATATAAAAATCATGGGGGGTTGGACGGCTTCCCTGTACACCCCCCCCCCCCCCAAAATTGTAATTGGCCCTTCTTCCACTCCTTGTATAGATTCTTTTTATGAGATAGTGTCCAGGAGCATCTTGTTCATCCAGTCAGGTCTCCTAGCATTCTAGCACTCGAGGAACATCCTTCTAACGATAACACTGTAATTACATGGAAATTAGAATACAATGTATAGTGTGTGAGATTTCCAGAACAAACAAACAAACATGCATACATCACCTGGTACTTCACACCAGGAGTTAAACACCACATTCTTTACAGCCAAATTTATTCTTTTAATTTTACAGTAGTCACTTCAGTAATAACTACAACGAAAGCTGTCACATAGTTCCCATCAAACCTTAAAGTAAAATTCTTCTAATTTTCTGAAATCTACCTCTTCATTCTTACATTGCCAAAGCCACACTTCTGAAAAGAAAAAAAAGAGGAAAAAAAAGAATACTTCAAACTATGTGTTTCTCCATGATTTTGAATAGAAAGTTGTAAGGGAAAACTACCACTCTGACTTTGCCATACTTACAAAAAAAAAATTTACAAAAATCTGTTCATATCTAGAATTTTTGAGTTCACACAACCCCAGTCTTCATCTGTATGTTTAGCTGGATTACAGAAAGAAGAAAAATATGCTTATACAGCTCAGGGAAATCCTTTGGCACACATTCAGAGGCAGTAAAGATTCTATGACAGTTAGTGCAACATGGTCTCCTGTCTCAAATCACCATGTCCAACTCCAGCATGCTTCTGCACATTCAGTCTTAACAAGGGCTACATGAACAAAAAAAAAAATTCAAATAGGAAACCAAGTAATAAACTTGGTGTTAATGTCAAGGCTATTAATCAGAGGTAAATCAGAAAACCTGACACTACAGCATTTTATTCATACATTCCATAAATTCTATCACTTCTTATCACTTAGCTTTGACCTTTTGACAATACATTGGTCACAACATTCAATGTTACTGTCTTTCCTAGACTGTTTGCCTTTACATTGAAATATGAACTTCAAAATCTTATTAAGAGCCTTTAAAATATTAACACTGGGCCTGATACTGGTCCACTCTGTGACCCAGAGCAAGGAAACAGAAGGATAAAACAGCATGTTTCTGTGTCACAGCACAATAGCCCCCATGACAGAATTTGCAAGGCAATGGATTTTGCAGAGTCATTAAATGTATGTCTATGTTGAAGACTGCAGTGCAGTGTACTGATCTGCAAACTAGTTCAGATACTGGAAGGCATCTACATCAACATTTGTGCAAGACTAACTCGCTGTGCTGTGGAGAAGGGTAAATTAGGCGAGAGGGAGATCCAGACTCTTGTAGACAGACTGCTTCTTGCACACAAGCCAGTTCATCTAAAAAGCTAGCTCAAGTACCTTTACAATATGCTGCAGCCTGCAATGCAGTCATACCTTGTACTACTGCTAATGTGCAGGACAGAGAGGACAGAACTTCAAACACATGCCTGTAGTCCTCATTTCCTCAAAAAGTGCATAGCAGCATGATTACACTAGTTGTCAGTGCAATATACATGGCATCAAATATGTACCTATCATGAGGAGCTCTCTATATACTACCTTTTACTGTAGCTTAAATCAAAGCAGCATGAGCTAATTAGCACAGGCAATTTTCCTCTATTTTTAAAAAAGAGCCACTATAAAAAATAGAATGTAAAAAACCTACTAAAATTACATGATTAAAAAACTCTCCAGTCAGAAAATACAGATGTTAAGGTTCCAAAAGCAACATTAACTGAGTCATGTTGCACATATATCGCATCTTCTCTTTCTATGTTGTCAAAGGCATTTCATAAAATATAGAGGATGTGAAATGGGGTTCAGTTAATATAGCTGCTAGAATCTTATCATTTATGTTTTCTGATTTCTTAGCTGTGCAACCTTCACATCTTATTAACATAGGGTTTTTTGCATAGACTGTAGTATGGAATAGTACTTATGTTTTATGTATTGACATATTTTTGATGTACTGAGATTTTGAAGAAGTTTGCTGTTCTTCATGATGAGAGCCAAATAAATAAAGACTACTACCACAAAATAGTCAATCATTTATACGGAAAAGCAATGTCTCTCCTTCCAAAAAAGAACACTTTGATTCCCTTGTCAGAAATTGATGAAAACTACCTCAGCTGTAAATGCTAAATCTATGCCAATATCACAACCACCTCCCACTCCACATTCCCCTAAAACCAGCAAACAAACAAAAATAAAAAATTTCCATGTTTTATATGAGCTAAAATTAGTTTCAAGGGAGAGGTAAACAGCTGAGTCTAGAAACAATAGGCAGAATTTTTTTTGACACAAGAGCCTGATAGTGTTGATTTGTATCCTGCACTAGAGTTTGAACTAATGGAACATTTGGTCCTTTCTGCAATTTAAGGGATGAAAATATGATGTCTAGTAAGAGATTTCCATATCGTTATATCTATCCCCTCAGACCAACTCCATAGAGAAGAGTGAAAATTTGCAATAGTTTTTTTTCAGAAGAGCTATTTCTATATATTGTATTAAAAAGAGAAATAGTACTTATATATACATACACTTAAAATTATGACTCATCTCTATACTTATACTCTGCTTTGCGTTTTATTTTCAAAGTGATAAAAACAATTAGAAAGGAATAAGTAATCTGCTTAATTATTTGATTTCCATTTTGCAAACTAACATAAGAAAAAGCACAGCAGAACTGCCACAACCAATGTGAACTTCACCTGATCCCTATGGTATTTTCAATGGTTGGTGCTTCAGTAAAATATAGATAGGAAACCTTATCTTTCATTGTATTAACAGCATAAAATCCACCTATAAAATACCAGCCATGAGTTAAAGAAAAATGCAAATGCGTGTATTTAACCTGATTTTTTTTAATCATATTACAAGTAATTTATCACAGGGCACTTCTTATGCATCTAGGAATAGAGTACACAAGAGTCTCTGGTCCCCAAATCTTCTATTTGCCATTTATTCTCTAAGAAATGGCAACAGTTTTGACCATCGCTTCTCAATTGATGGTTAAAATCAAATATAGTGAAGGAAATTCACACATACAAATATTTTTAGTCACACCAACTCTGCAGTGCCATTCAAACCTTCTAAAGCAGCGGACACAAATGAGAGATGTAAGTTGAGTCTGAATAGCAGATACTCTAACCACATGAGTAATCCTCCATTTTTATGTATTTATACACAGAGAGGCTCCCAACACTTAACTACTGAAGACTGAAAAATCCCTCTGTAAAACAGCTTTCACTCTACATTTCTTCTGGCACACAATCTTGGTAGCTGGAAGAAATGCAAACATTATTATGTAAATTCAGCAGTGAGAAAAGGCAGAATGTACTCACTCTGTTTACCATAACTTCCCCAACATCTTACACATCCTTCCTTGAGTTCTTCTTTCTTCCAGCCTCTTTCAACAGAAATGGGTACTTTTTAATTCATTCATTTGCTCCTCCAAAGATACCAATCTTGATAAATACTGCCTTTACCATTCCTAAATTTGATGGCTTTCAGACACAAAACATTTGGAGCCATTCAGAGCCCTTTACTGTATCTCTGAAATAGAAAGAGAATATCAAATACCTTCCACAGGGAGTGATGCTGTGTACTCTTCAGCAAGCCATGCCCTTCTCCTCTTCCCAACCAAACTTGTTCAGTTTCACTAAGCTACCAAGTTTCACAGACCTTTACAGTGCACACAACCCAACCCCCCCAACAGCTGCTTTTCTCCTTTCTTTATTCCTATCCTGCACCAGGATAGGAGGAACAAGCACACCACCAATATATGGTGAAGGCCACCCAACTGGGAAGCAGTTTGGCAGAAAAGGACCTAGAGGTCCTGGAGCACACCAAATTGAACATTAGCCAGCGATGTGCCCTTCCCACAAAGAGGGCTAATGGTTTCTTGGACTGCATTAGACAAAGTATTGCCAGCAGGTCAAGGAAGATCCTACTGCTCAGCACTGGTGAGGCCACATCTGTGTGCTCCCCAGCTCAAGAGAGACATAGACATACTGGATAAGAGTTCAACAAAGGGACAGAAAGATAATTAAGGGGCTGGTGCACCTCACACACGAAGAAAGGCTGAGAGAGTTGTGACTATTCAGCCTGGATAAGAGAAGGCTCAGGGGGAATCTCATCAACGTATATAAATACCTGAAGGGAAGGTGCAAGGAGGACAGAGACAGGCTCTCTTTAGTAGTGCCCACGGACAGCACCAGAGGCAGTGGACACAAAATGAAATACATTAGTTTCCCTCTGAGCATCAGAAAACAGCTTTTTCACTGTGAGGGTGACTAAGCCCTAGTACAGGTTGCCCACAGCTGTTGTGCAGTTTCCATTATTGGAGATACACAAAAGCCATCTGGACATGGTCCTGGGCAACTGGCTCTAGGTAGCCCTGCTTGAGCAGAAGAGCTGGACCAGATGACCTGAAGAGCTCCCTTCCAACCTCAAGCGTTCTGTGCTTTAATCACCTGGAGCTGATTCAATTTAGTGTCTTAGAACAAAGCTAACAGCCAAGGGACACACCCAATTTCAGATGTTTTAACAAAACCCCTCTGGTTGTGGCCCAGACACCTTTCATGAGATCACCACTTTCAAGCTAGCCCCTACAACTCTCCCTTCTTGGCCTGACTCTGAAACAGCAGAGCAGTAGGCTGCTGTTACAGGCAGCAAGTCATTTTCACTTCCAGTCCTCCACTTTTCTAAAGCATATCACACTTCTAAACAAGAAAAACATGCCATGCACATGCAGCGGGAGAACAGATTTACAGCTCCTTGTATTCTCATTATGGATTTCAATCCCCAAACAGTGTCCACAGCATAGGAGGTCAGCACACAAAAGAAAAAGGCACGGCCTCCCCCAGCCATCATTTAGATTCAGCAATTTCTGCGACAAATGTAGTCATTTGTACAGTTCAAATTCTGCTAGTTTCCTCTGGTACAGAAGGATCAAAATCATACTTTTCATCTGGACACTAGAAAAATCCCCACAGCAAGGAGTCCTAAGGCAAACAGAATGAGTAGCTGAACCAACTGGGTAAGAAAATTTGATTACATTTATACCAGCCTGGCATAACTTATTATCTTGCAGCATAGCATTAACTGCCTAAGATCAAGATCCCATTCCTGTGGCACAGTCCCTCAATAACATTACTACCGACATAGGCAAATGCCCTGGAGTACTTACACTTGCTTAGAAAAATATGAAATACGAAACAGGCCCTATGCAAAACCCTTCTTCTTTAGATGAATGTGACCAAACAGCAACAGCAATATAAAATAAAAAAAAAAAAAAATTAAACAGAGGAAGATGTAAATCTTTTCTGTGCTGGCTCTTCTTTGCCTTTCTCCACTGGGAATAGATAAAAACCAACTCAGCCTCTTATTTAAGAGTACTTACATAACAGTCTGAATCCTACATCTTACAACTGTAATACAGGCCTTGACTTCAAATACTGCTGCAAGTATTTTTAGAAGAAAAATTTCAAACCCCTCCTTCTAGTCACAGACTTTAGATATTTGGTTTATTCCATTTCTATTATTTAATTTGACCTATTACTTAGCACTCGAAAACATCAAAAGAACCCTAACAGAAACATCAAAGACATCAATCTTCTAAATTCATGGCTGAAACCATACAGCACATCATAGTTTCTTAAATAATTATGGTTTTATTATACTCAGAATAAGATGATTGCTGTACATCATTCCTCAAATCAGTTACCACAACTAAACCTTAGAAACATCTGCTAAATGGAAGTATCTGAACACTGATAATCCAATTCACCTGACATTATCCTCAAAATGGAACAGAAAAAGAACCTATAACCTTTATAGCCATTATGTCACTTAAAAAAGATCTGTTTTGATTAACTGAAGATAGCCCCCTTAAAATCTTATGAAAGATCAACCATCAAGCTCATTCATTCAATGTTAATCTACTAGTATTATTTTTAATAAATATTGCAACTAATCTTAACTCAAATATTGTGCACCATCAGTTGATCTTCATAATACCTACTAGTTTTTGAAAGTATCCAAGCATCTCTGGTATATCCATGCATGCTCCCTCCCTCTTTTGAAAGCTTAAATCCTCCTTTATTCCCCAACTCCGGTCATTTTGGCCTATTATCTGAACACTTCTTTTTTTTAAGCATTCACAAAACAAATTCTTACACTCACAATAAAATGCTTCCTTCCCACTTATGGCCAGACTGAAGTAATATCTATCTGTACACAAAATTAACACACAAGTGTATAATTGTAGTTTTATGCTCAAGTACCCCAATTACACACTTTAGAACACTTTAAAGGATCCATCAGGAGCATTCAATACCTCCGAACTGTAAAGTCTAGAGGAGTGTCTTTTGACAAGACAGCTGCATTACAGGGAAATCTTTCAGTTAAAAACAGAGACCAATCCACTTTTTTTTTTTTTTTTTTAACCCCAAGACACCCAGCCTGTAAAGAATGGCAGGGCCTGCCTGGTGCAACACATTTTGCCAAAAGTAACGGACAAGTAGGAAATGGAATAGCTCGTTTCACTTTTGTGTAATAACGTGTCTCGGGTAGCCTTTGCCTAGTGCTAAGCACAGAAGGGTCCCAGATTTAAGCTTGTTCAGAAGGATGATCCAGGGTGTTTGCACCACACAACTGAGGACCCCACACCTTCCTCTTTTCCCTCCCAAGGCAACTGCAACCCCCCACACGTGCTGTTTGAATATTCAGCCCTCCGTGTTCTCACTTCTCCTTACTGTTAAGCCTTTTCCAAACACGGCTGCAGGAGGTATCTGTCAACATTTTTATGTTACATAAATAAATTTCTCTGCACATGTGGTGGACAAGGGGATTTGATGTTAACCTATCTGACTTTGCACTAAAATGCATTACTAGTGCTCACATGATGCTTTTTCATCTGGATTGGTGATAAACTCGCTGATTCTTGCACTATTTAGTTTATTAGAACAACTTAGTGTAGCTGTTTTGGGTTTGTCAAACTCCAGCAGACATAGAGGAAGATAAGGACAAAATTATTTTTATTGTTTCTTATGACAAACACCTATCAAGTTCCTAATGAATAAGAGGTGGAGAAATCAAGAATGGTAAAAATAGTAAGCATAACAAGAAGGAAGACACTTCATTACATTAAAAAACAATATACAAAGAAGAGAGCTTCAGGCTGACTCAAAGATGTTTAAACAGCAAAGCCATGTGAATGAAGAAAGATTTTCCTCAATACAAATAAGAAAATGCGCATGGTAACTCACAGAGAGAACATGGGATTTGTGTCAGGTGCCAGGTTGACGTAGTCATTGCTTGCTGACCATCAACAAAGATATAAGAAGAGCCTATTTAGGGCTCACAGTCCTCAAAGACAGATCACAAGTACCAGGCAGAGTCAATCAAAACAGCAAGTTGCTACTGAAATTTTCTAGAGGGGCTGACAGACTTAGCAGTCTCTTCCAAAGGTGATGGAAAAAGCACAAGTTCTCAGGAGGAAGCCATTCAAAGCTGCTCTACAAAAAAAAACCCCCTCACTGCAGAAATGCCCCGCGCTCCCCATCTACTCTGCAGAGTGGGTTCCTGCCTCAAGCCTCCACAGTACCCACCTCTCCATTCTGAGGGGCTGGGAAAGGAAGGAGTCTCCTGATAACAGGCACCACATAAAGCAGGACTGAAAAGGCAGCAGGACACAGTGGGGGTTGTTCACCTTTTCTGCAACGCTCCAGAGGCTAGAGCACCAGGAGAGCCTGTCTACAGCTCAATCTAACTGCTGCTCTAGAAGTCTCACTGCCCTCTCCTTTCTTCCATCCTGTCAGTTCTCCCAAAGCTGGTCTGATCCTCTCCTGAGCCATTCTACCACAGTACACTAGCAGAAAGTTAACTGACAGCCTTTTGCTGGCTTAGTGCACAGAAATAATTCAGCGTTGGTCAGACAACCCAGAGGCAACAGAAGAGAAGTGACACTGCTGCTACCAGTAGGGTCAGCTTTGGCTGCCACTGAACTGCAGGGTCTTCATGTTTTGTTTTCCTGAGCTTTTCTCTCCCGTTGAATTCAAATTCACAATTCTTACTTCCAGAATGCACCCCATACACAAATTAACAACTTCCAGCTCTCTAGAAGAGGGGACATACAAAGCCCTCTACAACACAGGCACCACAAGAAAACTACAGACCAAAGTGAAGCTACGAAAAGAGGTTTTCTTCTTGGGTTTGAGGGAGGACACTGGCTTTTTGCATCTCCTCAAACTCAAGACACCTAAATTCTGCCATAATATTTAACCCACTTTAAGCAGAAAAGCAGTCACCAAAGCTCACATCCAGAATGACACTCAAGGGGAAAGCAGTGATGTGTCAATGATGACACAATTCTCCCTTCCTTCCTTGCAGGAAGCAGAAACAAATAATTAATGCATTTTGGGGACGTTATTTGCATGAAAGTAAAGCCACTTTGTAAAATGCAAGTGGGCAATGTCCATTTAGATGAGTTTTTGAATATTTTTAGGTCAGTGATGGCTTTTCTTTTGGTAGTTAAGTTATTTAATCCTCCCATTTGGCTTTGCAAATCTTTCTTACCAGCTACAACATTGTTCAGGCAAGAGCTTCAAAGATTAAACCAAGCTTCTGATTTTCAGTTGCATAACTATTTAAAATATTTCAAACAACAGGTTAGTATCTCTCAACAGCTTTATGTACCTTCCAGAGCTCAGAGTTCACACATCCTGAAGAACAACAGGTAAGTTGCATTTTAATTTAAACACAGTATTTTCACTACTTAGTCTGATATATATATAAACCTGATGTTTTGGAGAGTATAAAACTAGGGAGCAAAGCTCCGGAAGCAGTGCTGTCTGCTTTGGCGGGAGTACTTACCCATCTGCCCTTCTGGCCAGAGGTTTAATAGGTTTCTATTTTTATATAGGACATAAGGGGAGGGGGTTGCTCCATCAGTTTTCTACAGAAACCCAGCTGCCAAACTGGATGTGCCAAAGGGGAATTTTAGGGAATTTTAAAGAGATAACCTCTGCTGAGACTGCAATGTCAGCTTTGTAACCTCATGACTGGAACATGTGCAGTGAATGCTGGATTGAAAAAGCTGTGCTATGGGAGTTAGAAGAAAGAAAAGTAGAAAACATGAACAGCACGAACCAGGATTATTACTCTGTGATGAGAAGGGGACTAGAGCTCAAAAACATGGTCAGTTCACTACAAAAGAATACATCTATAGAGTAAGCTCACTTTGATTTGGGTATTTATTGATAACCTATGTGCACTTGCATCCTCTCAGACCTAATATGGTCTCTGCATTTCATGCTGATGCTGTTGTTCCATTTAGCAGTTCAGTTGCAGCAGATTTTAAACAACACACGGAGCCAAACCGACCTCTTCAGCACAGAAATTGAGGGGGTCCAGTTCTCACAACAGCTCCAAGATGTGGTGAACATCATTAAATAATCAATCTAAGAGGAAAAGGTGTCTTCAAACTCAAAAGATGTATGTTCTGTTTAGCCTGGAAATTTGGTAGTGTTTAGAAAACATCTCCTAAACATTCTTGGTTAGCAGTGGTTGGGAGCAGGGGAGAGATTTTTTTTTTTTTATTTGTTTTAAAGGAAGCTGCCAGCTGAGGACCCTTAAACACCAGCTAATTATATAACCTTACACTGTAACACATACACTAGCAGGTGCTATCTTTACCTAAATGCTAGTTTGTTTCACCAGTGTTTATTCATCATGGGCAGAACTTCACTGATGACCTGCACCCTTTAGGAAAGACGAGGCAAGTCAGTGCAGTATCTCTCAATGTCTCTTCAGAAAAGCCATGTAATCAAATAATTAGCATCCAATGTAACCCTTCTGTGCATCAGAGAAAAATACCTAGACAAGCACCTATTTAAAAGCACGGCCTCTTCTACTTTGTTGTCTGCAACCGATCTGAAAATAATCTTATTTCATCTTCAAATCAGAAAGAAAACAACTTGTTACATTGCAAGAGGCTCTTCTACCCCCTTGCAGTATGAAAAGCTTGGCAAAGTCAGAAGATTTTTGCTCTACCAAAAAATAAAAAAAGTATTGCTCTGATGTATTGTAAATCTTTACCTCCCTCAATTGGGAGGTAGGTTTTTATGCCTTTCAAAATTTATTATGTCTGCTTGACTGTGCTTTCCTAAAGATCCCCTTCAGCTTCTGTTCCAACTAGCAAGTGAAAACTCTCTCAAGTGCAGTAATATAAAAGGAGTAGGAAAGAAATTCAGCACATGAACAGGGCAGAGACACAATGTAATACAGTGATTTGCAGAGCCCTACAAAGCACATTAAAGCTGGATTCATGAAGTATGTGAATTCAAAGTACTTGCTATATAGGTCTTATAATTTATTAAAGTTTGTATTATAAATAAAACCATGAAGTCAGTCCCAGCTGAAATGCATACATTTCCAAAGGAGCCCTACGAACTCAGCAAAACCTTCTGCCTTTTCTATACATCTTTCCCACCCACATCCTTATTTATTTTCATTATATGTTATTCATGTTCCAACTCTACCAACTGCTATGCATTTTTAAATTTTAATCATATGAGTAGTGCCATTGAGCTTAACAGGACCTACGCTGCTAGTGTAACTAGTGAGGCACACATGAACCTATGAGCTGAGGGATTTATACTGCAATACCCTTGGGGCAAGGAATATGGATTTGTCTACACTTCACAAAGCAGCACAAAATTTTATCTTGCAAACAGAAAATAAAGATTTCAGTTTTAAAATTTTTATAGGTCGTGAATATAGAGGTAACCCCACCACTACACTATCAGCAAGTCCAAACAGGGTAACAGAAAGCCCAGAAAAAGCTCTGTATCATGTCAAGATTAAAAGAAATCTCCACCATCTTTTTGTCTGATGACAATAGTCAGGAAAGGTACTAGACAAGCTATGGTACAAAAAATTTGTGATTAATTGCAGGACTAATCAGGAACCAATTTTTTCTGCTAGCCATTCTCAGGTGCAGTAACGTCTCTGATAATATAAAAGTGCAGCAGAACCTTGAAAATTTTAATTACTGAGAAACTTGCCTTGGATTTCTAAATTCAACCAACAACAAAGGGCAGAACGCAAGCAAGATACACAGAAAGAGAAGCTAAGGCTATTCCAGAAAAATTACATTTCAGGGTTTGGTTTCATTACCAAGTATAAGCAAGCTTATTTCACTAACTTTTGTAAGATTGATTACCATGACATCACAACCACATGCAAAAAAGTACAACAGAAACGTGCTATCAGTCCAGTAGTGCTGATTCTGAAAAAGGCTTTTCAAGTTTATACGAATGGAGCTTTTTCATGAGATGAAAACAGTTTTATGCCCTTATGTCAAGTAACATTTATGTTTGAATGACATCTCTGTAATGTGCATCATACCACAAAAGGGAGACATGAAGCAAAAACATCACTTTACAGACATGGTTTTACCATCACACGGTACTGCTTTATAAATAATGCTGAAGTAAACAGAAACTGCATAAAACCAGCATTTCTTATATTGAGTCTTAAATACACTGACAGAACGAAGCAGCAGCAAAATGTTGCTTATCATAAGAATATCTCTGCTTTTATTTTAACTATATAAGCAAAATATTTATTTTTCTAATCATCAAAGGAGGCAGATGACTTTTGATTTTGTCTGTGAGGAGCACATGTCTACAAATAAAGGAAGAGAGAGGGGGGAAAAAAAAGAGGGTGGGGGGAAGAAACAAAAAAGACACAAGTGAGCCTTCACACTACTGACAAAGCTTATAATCCAGGAAAACCTGCCATGTGAGCCAAGGCACAGCAACAGAGTGTTCAGGCACATTGAGGACAAATGCTTGTAAATTCCACTGGTCCAATGAGCAGAGACACAGTTTTCATAATTTTATCACTGTGCTCCACGGCTGAGTGGCTGTCAGGCCAATGGCAAGGCACAGGTTCCTATTTGAATGACATATGGGTTCACCCAACCAGAGAGATGTTAGAGCATTAAATACCACAAACAGACAGGACAAGAATACAAAAAGCCAAATTAGTGCTCGCGCAATGGTGCTCTCCTGCAGGGACCTGGCTGCTCCTGCCCCGTGCCTTCGCCAGATCCTCGGCATCAGGAAAGCAGTGTCCTCTGGATTAACAGCCTCTCGCCTCATAAAACTGAAGGACATGCTGAAAAACCCTACTTCAAAGGGCGGCAGGAAAATAAGAGATGTACTTTTAAAACACTGGGAAATGCTGACTTTGATACACAGGGAGAGATAAATGAGCAGGAATGAATTACCATTTCCCACAGTAATTCTAAAAAGCGCCATGGAAAACACACTTTTCCTTTGTGGAAAGCTGTTCTTCAGACAGAAGTGTTTAACACGTTATACAAACATGTTATGCAGTGAAATGCAAAACATGGGCATTTTCATCACATTTATTACATTTGTTAGCCAAAACATAATACTCTTGTAATCACCATCACACCACTGCAGTAAAACACCTCAGTAATAGTAACAAAAAAGTGCTTTCAGCCAGGTTTGTTGAAGGGGAAAAAAAGATTTTATGAAACAACCTGGACCTAAAGAAAACGATGACACCAAATAAAACCCACAAATAACAGCAGAGGCAAGCACACACCGAGAGCACATGGGGCTGACTTCAACTGGCACTTCACCATCCTTTGAAATCCCCTTTTGTGACAAACTCAAACCCAAGTCACAGATTACTGGATGCTGCCTAGAAAACAAGCCATCCCCTCCCTCTGCAAGGTGATGGAGCAGCACATGAGCCACATGATGACACGTGTCTGCAGGAAAGGTTCAAACTTTGGGGAGCTGACAGAGGAATTGCGTTAGTAATTTTCAGGCTTTGGTCAATAAATACAAGTCAAGAAGTTCACCATCTCATCTATAACAAACACTGCCCTTCCACAGCAGGGTTTGCAAAAGTAAAAGCAAAGAAAGAACTGCATTCAGTTTGCCTAAGAGACCCTGTCTGTTTACACACAACTTCTTGGGTGAGGAGGAGTGGGCATCCCTGCCTCTGGCCCTCACCTGTACTCAGTTAGCTGCAGCCTCCTTGCTAACAACTCAGGGATGTGCGAAAGACTGCACCTTCCACTGACTTCAAGGGAATTTTTCTTCTCAAACCTTCTGTGCTCTATTTTCACTCTGCAGATCTCTCTCTCTAGACGTGGTCTCTTTAGCTTTATTTTGTAATACCAGCATCCTCTTGTTTGTACTGCATTTTTCCTGCTTTCATTAGTTTTACCCTGTCAGTACTACCACTATCATTGTGTCTATAAGAAGACTTGGGAGACTTCACTGGGATCTGCAACATTCTCCAACGATAAACTGAAATGATCAGGAGGGAAGATTATCATTAGATATCCATTCAAAACAGCTGTTTAGGTCAAAGGTCGAGATTAAGTACTGCAATTTGGAAGTCAGCAACAATCTCTTCCCAACCAAGAAATAACTACCAAGCAATCCATAAACAAACTTTTATATTAAGAGTTACTTAAATCACACAAAATGTATTTCTTAAGTAGCTGAATTTGTGCTTTAGTGGGAAAATGCTGATTTGCTTTTTCTTGAAAAAAATAAATACTGTTATTAAAAACAACAACAAACCAAATTATTCCCTTAAAAATCCATCATAACACC
Source organism: Galbula dea (assembly GCA_013399015.1). Taxonomy (NCBI): domain Eukaryota; kingdom Metazoa; phylum Chordata; class Aves; order Piciformes; family Galbulidae; genus Galbula; species Galbula dea. The sequence continues at coordinate 1,181,344 of VWZX01005120.1, read as the reverse complement.
AGTATCTGCCATCTCATTTCTTTTCAATACCTCCACCAACATCACCCGCTAGATCCCAGTAAACTATATTAAGCTCTGCACCAGCAATATCTTCTCACTTCTGAATTTATTTTGCCTGAGAATGTCATACTCCAGCAGGACTTTTAATTGAACACATGCATCTACTACCCCTCCAAGTTTACTTTTTACAGTTAATTACTAAGATCCAATTTCAGAACTATGTACACCATAATAACAAAAGAAAGCCCTTCTGACTTAAAAAAAACCCCAAACAAATCTGTTTAAATATTTCTCTAATTGTTCTTCATGAAAGCAAGCAGTATGCCACCTGAAAGGGTAAGATGAAGAGCAAATGAATCAAAGACTGTGAAATGTATTCCTTAGTTATTTTAACATCTAACAGTAAAAATTATTTCAAAGCTACCAACATGCACAGAACAGTGCTGGCAAAACACAAGGAAAGTGGATAAGAAGCAGAATTTTCAGTGATGTCCTCCTTAAAATACTATCTTAGAGAACGACTCTCATACCCTCTAGGCTAATCCATTCCCATGCTCTGTGTTGGAAGATGATACTCATATTAAAAGATCCATCAAAGCCCACCCTACCTCAGACAAAGAAGTCAGCACAGCTAATGGAGAGAAACCATCAGAGCCGTAGGCAGAGCATCTCTCCCCTTGCCATTATCTCTCCCCACTCTACCATGCTAAGGGAAGTTGGCAAACAGAGACAGAACTCCCAACTGAAAAACACAAGAGCTTTCAAAAAAGCTGACAAAACAGGGATAGTAGGACTGAAGATTAATAGGATCTTCAGAGCCTGGCAAAGTCCAGGACGGGGTCGGGGGGGG
>VWZX01005120.1:1151259-1180477 GCA_013399015.1 Galbula dea | reverse complement strand
GGGGGGGTGGAAAATTAAATCACTGTCTATGACATATCAAAATAAATGAGAATAAGAACTTTTTCTTATAAGACAACTTTTTAAAATTACATGGATGCAGATATCCTGCTGTGGCAGGGAGGTTGGACTAGATGATCTTTTGAGGTCCCTTCCATCTCCTAATATTCTGTGATTCTGTGTAATTCTGTGATTTCAATGCCTGATACAGAGACGTGAAAACTCCTAAAGGTTAGTTCAGGATGTTGGTGGTTTCTTGTTTGTGTTATTTGTTTTAAATTATATCCAGCATCAAAGCATGGCAGAAATTATGAAGAGCATTTTTGGAAGTTTTCAACTCAGAATGAAAGCAATTTTTACACATACATACAAAAAAAGTAGTATTAAAACAGAAAACTGAAAAAAGTTACAAAATTAACATATTTGGATTTGACTGTAACTGTCAAGAACATACAAATTATAACTTTCAAATAAAAAACCAGTATTCTAGAAAAAAGAGAAAACAACAACAACTAAAACCCAACAAACAAACAAAACACAAACAGAACTTTTAAACTTCCCTCCCTCAGCATTTCTTCTGAAATCAATTTTCTTTTGGAGATACCTGAGCTATAACAAAGATCCATTGCTGGGCAGAAAACTACACTCACCACATTTTCCAACAGTTTACAAATTCAAATTTGCACTGCAGCACACCATCCTATTTAGGTAAGATGTGGGAAGACTCAAAATTAATAAGCACTTAATATAGATAAAAATAATATGGACTAACAACAGACTTATGCAGCACAAAGATAAGCATACTAATTCAAATTTACACATCTTATTATAATCTGTTTAACTTAAGTCTCCATAAACCTACAGGCAGATGCAGAGTAGGACATACCTTTCCTGGACATTAAGATAATTTTAACATGAAAAAATTATGTCTCCATCTGCAGAGCTCCAAAACATTGACAGACCTTTTATGACTCTGTTTCTCTGGAACATAAGCAACTACACATCAATAAAACAAACAAATCATTATCACAAAGATAACTAACATGGAGTTATGATTTCATTAAATCAACTGGTATCCTCTCTCTTTCCAAAATTACTCTGAAACTAAAGGCTCCAAAGACTCAAGTAGCACTGGTGAAAATAGTTTTGGGTCAGAAAGAAACACAGCTTGATGCTTGATGTTTGGGCTGCATGGCTCAGGATTTTTTCAAAGACACTATTTCAAACAAACTCTGAGCTTTGAGTGGAATAGAGTCTCACAAGCTATTGCTTCTCCCAGCCTGGGGCAGCAAAGGCCCTGTGTGAATATCATCTGAAGTCCTGACCAAGCAGGTAGTACAATAAATAAATATGGCTCATTCAATACTCACTGGCACACACACTTAAAAACCAGGATTTCAAGTTTTAAGGACAATATCCAACCGCTCACATGCCCTTCTACTCCCCGTCCCAATTTGTGTAATGGATGAAAATGGTAAAAGCTCCACAAGTGTGAACAGCTGTAAAAACCAAGAGCTGTCCTCATCCTTCATCTATCTGAACAAAGACACAAAAAAGTCAGGACTGCACTCACTCCATCTTCAGTGCTTTTTCAACTGATGACCAAACTGTACTTAATGGAGTGATAGAAAGACCATGACTGGAGAGGAGATGAACAGGGGGAAGCACATTAACAAGGCAATGATGCCAGTACTTCAAAAATACTTGTTCATTTATCATAAACTGCAGTATTCGGTTATAAAGCTGTTTCCAGATTAAAGGTATACTTGGAAAAAGACCCCTTCTGCTTTCAGAGCCAATGAGATAAGCACCAAAGTCCACAGAAAGATAAATAAATCCTAGGCCTACACTTAGAAGGGGGAAGGTCTCAGGTATTACGATGTAAAACTGCACTGAAAATACAGGCTGGGCAGAAAGTTAATGACAGTTTGATAGACGTGATTCAAAAACCACCTGGATAGATGGCAGTCAGTGCCTACTATTGCAAGGCTTGGATGGGATTATTTTAATTAATGTTCTACCTAAACTCTTACTTCAATAGCTACTAATTACCATTAAGAACTACCAGCTATATCTACTGATTAAACCTTGCTTCCAGCCCCCAAGACCCAATGTTAGAAGCTGCTTCTACAACAAATTGTTTGTTATACTGTTTATGGTACCATAGAAACCTTTACATCCTTTTAAATTTGTGGCAAGATCCTTTGATGTAGGTCCTTCAATAAACCTTGTTGAACAGATACAAACCAATGCCTCTTCACTGTATGTCAAAAGAAAGACTGTGAAAAAAAGTCAATATACTACATAACTTTAGAGCAAAATTTAGAGGACTCCCAGTATTTGATGCAGCCTTCAGATTGACTGAAATCCTGTCGTTTTCTTTTTGTTTCTGAACACACTTATGAATAGAGAAATAAGAAAGCTCCAGTCTTGAAGATGTGATTTTTTGTAGATTGATGTATTCTCTTTTAAAAGGATATAATTTTACAATCCCTCACAGGTGAGATAGTAGGTTTAATATGTAAAGGAAAGTACATATTTGTCTTTATGTCAATCTACATGAAAGAAAAATCACTGGGAAAGCAACAATAAAAATACAAGCACTGCAAGGATACATCTACATTCCTATTCTGTGGCTCAGATTTGACGTATGATTTGCTGCACTCAGAAATGCAGCATTTCTATATGCACATACACAAATCTTGACAAAAAGATCTTATTTCAGTCATGCTGATCCTATCTTCAAATTTATTTAGTACTCAGCTATAAAAGGCAAATACTACTTTATAATTGAAAAGGACATCATAGTTGAGAAATATTCCTGGTTGAAAACATTCTCTGGATGGATAAAAGAAAAAAATCTACTGCCTTTCCTTTAAAAATTAATAGAATAAGACAGATATGTACAGAGTTTGGAGAAACTAATAAAGAAATTTCAACAAGAACAAAAGTCTTACCAGTTTCCCACACGTGCACTTTAAATCTCCGTCATATTTCCCTCCTAGTCTTGTGAGTTTAATAGAAACTATCTGTGCACCTCTATGAGATGCTTTAGTTCACAATTTTTACATCTGCTTAAAAATAGCCACAAATTTCCGTAAATTACATAGGCTTACAACGTTTGGTTGGTGCTTTGGTGGTGCTTTTTTTTGTTTTGCTTTGGAGACAAAAAGCCTGTTTTGTTTTGCTTTTAAACAAGTAAGAGAATGACTTTGAAATTAAAAATTTAATGTATTCTCCTGCAAGACAGAATCTCTCATTTTATACTGCTTAACTGAGAAACTCCAAAAGAATGTATTGGTTAAAGTATAGCCAAAACAACAGCACTGTACAACTATATGCTACCTTTCCGCTATGAAACAGGGAAGAACAAAAAAAAAAAAATTAAAAGCCAGTCAAACCCTGTACACCAATTATGATAAAAAAGTGACTATTAGCTTAGCTACAATACTTCAGACAAGATTTTTAACAACATTTGCTTTCTCCATCTGTCTTTTTTGAAGACTTACTTTCTCAGTGAGTCAGATTTTGGACAACATTTGATGCAGTGCCATTTAAAAAGGAGAAATTAGAAGCAGGAAGAGATTTTATGAAATAAATTCTGTCATAATCCAAGGCAGATCTGGAACATGACAACAAATTCATGTCAAATAGCAGTCTGCCTGATGTTTAGGTTGTTAAGACTTATTTAGGAAATGTGAAGAAAAAAAAATAAGCTTTCCAGACAGTCTTAAGGAACTTAAATTCTAGTGCATGTAACATATTATAAGAAAATTAGTAGATACATGAATTTAATGAAATGATTCTGTGTTTGCCTATTCTTGTTATACACAGAGGAGCAATCACATGCTGGTAGCAGATCTATGCCATTAGACTGACTTCTACAATTCTTCTCTTCCACTTACAAAAGCCACTACACATCTACAAAGACAGCAGCAAGAGGGCCAACCATTAGTTTTTACTCATGTCATTTACCCTCAGGAACAATGCTGTACAGGTTCTTTTCTCTACCAGAAATAATAAGAAAAAAATTTCAAAAAGCAGGAGGAAGCAGATAGCATTCTGGGGAGTGGATCTCCTGTACAGAGACCAAGTTCACAAGGTAAGAGTATACCAATAGCACATTTTCTTTACAAGAAAAGATTTACTAGCCTCTTAGGAGTGCCTACCTAAACAATGTTTTTCTAACAGGCTGCCAAAACATGCCAAATCAAAGCCAAAACTTCTTGTGCAGTGACCTCATTACTTCTTACAAATGGGACTGTCAAAGAAAAATTCTGTGCTAATGTATTTTACAGTAGTTATCAGTCAGCTGCTGTCCTTCTGAATACAGCTGGTTTCAGAAGTGAGACAAAGCATCTTGACAAAACACTCTTCTATAAAACCAGAATAAAAGAATGAAAACTTACCAATTTCTTTTAAACATTTATTAGGTCCAGAATGGAACTGCTAGACAGAAGAGCACAGGCACTGCTGCACAGTTTTGGCAGACCTGGTCACAGCCACCAAGATGCCTTGTTCAAGGACACGAGCCTTAACTAGCAAATTACTTCTTATTTTCAAACTATCTTTACTATGGCAATGCAGCAAAGCAAGCTGATCCAACTGCCAAGTGCCAGAGATTTAACCTTTTCTCCATCCTTCCAGCACACACTCCCTACTACATTTTTTGCATGGCCTCAGCACCAGACTTGGCCTGAACCGAGTCATTTCTGTGCACTAAACCAGTAGAAAACTAAAGTTCCTCTCCTTCTTCCCAATTAAAAAAAAAAAAAAAAAGTCTCCTGTTTGTTCAGCAGAACACTGCTAAGCTTCACTAAGATCAGCAAGACACTACTGATACACAGGAAAAGCAGGAGATCCAAACTGAATCACTGTACTGCAAGGAAAAGAAGAACTGTCCCAAATAAAGGAATCTGTTTCCCATATCCCCTTGATTCTGACTCAGGTTTGTAACATGAGCAAAGTGTCATGTAACAGCAATGTGATTGATGCATGCTGTATTTTGCATCAGAAAGTGTAAGAACACCTCAGAACCAAGAAAAAAAAAAATCACTTCAAGATCTGAGATGTTAAATACATACACAGGGACATCCTCACTCAGCTCTGTTAGTAATTAGTCCTTCAGCTGAAAACATGAAGTAACTCATAATGATATATAAAATATACTGGTGAAGCTGACAGGTATCACCTCAGCAGAGACAGCACAATAAATCTTTTGTTCAAATCTATGGCAGAGCTACGAAACCAACTACTTACTCTCAGCTATTTGGAACAAACTCTCCCTGTACAGAATTACATTTTGCCTCTTTATCTTATCCTACTGATTTAGTTTCCTAAATGTTTTTGCCATTTCCTTTCTCCCATATACACTGTAATGTGTCTAGCACATTGTAGTTTTTTAAGCACTTGGATAGTCAGTGCACAAATATAATCCAGTTTTCAAAGACATAACATGCCTTGAGGGATGTGAAAGGTGTTAGGAAAAATAAATAAGGCAGCAAGAGTTTTTGGTTCAGTCAACCAGCCTGAAGTTACATTTTTCTAAGTACTAGTACGTATTCTTAGCCATTTTTAAGTATGTGTTAAAAACACAGAAACAATAAAGAATTTGTAGCTCTTCTGTAAGCCATAAAAACCTCCGCAGCTCCCTGATGTAAATGCACAGAGTAACAGACGAAGAAGAAAGACAATCACCTTCTTACTACTAAGTGCATTCGGGTGTTCAGCCTACTTAAGCTCTTCAAGTAACAATTTACTTCAGCGGTTAAACCAAAACCAGTATTTAACAAACTTAATAAATTTGTTACAAAAGCTTGCTGAAACCACTGGTAGAGTAAAGCCAAAAATCATCTGCAAGTTAGAGACTATATAAATTATTCTTTAAAGCCCCGTTGTTAGGATATTGCCAACACTCTTCAGACAAAAAAGGCTGACATCTTATTTGTTCAATTTGAGCTCTGCAGGTCTCAATGGCTACAAAACCAAACAATAACATTTTTAATATTTTTTTCTGAAATATTTCAAGAACAGTTTTCTGAAAGATACAACTGTCTTGTAAGTAAAACATCTCCAAAACAACCCCAAAACAGCTGCAGAAAACAAGGAGGGATGAAGGAGAAAGACAAGCTTAGAAGTTTAAAATATTGCCATTACTAAGGATATCAAGGTAAAAACTGAAGGGATGAATTGAAGGTATGCTCAGTGCTCAAAACACATTTCTGAAATACAAGATAACAATCTGTCAGAGAACATCTCTTTTGTTCCCCTCAGAATGTTGTAAGGTTATTAATCTTCACAGTGCAAAACTACAGTTCCCGATGTACCCTGCAGCCCATTCAATTCCCACAAGTACACGAGTCCTTGCTAAGAGGAGGCAAGTTGTTTTAAGAAAACAACTCAAGGTTGGCTGTGCAGTTCACCGCGCTTAATGCCTAGGCATGTGTTTTTCCCATGGTCTACTCCTCTTGCAGAAAAAGAGGGAGAATTAACCATGAGAGAGGCAGAATATTTTTTGTTTGCTGTGAACAATAATCTCAAGGTGATGCTGCTTCTGGAATGGATTTTGGCAATGCCTTCAACACAACCATACATTGTCCAGAAATGGTCATCTCAGAGCAAAAGTGTATGTTACTGCGTGTCCACTATCCCCCAAAACGCTTCAAAGCTCACGCTCAAATAATGAAGTGGCACCTGTGAGCAGGAACAAAACTTCCTGGCGTGGCTCAGAAAGCAGGACAAATGGCACTTCTTTTCTGAGTTTACAATCACATCCATGGTCCAGCACCACAGTTATGGAGCAGCTTTTACAGACAGGAAAAATGTCTCATCTACTGCTGTAAAAGAAAGCATGCACATGGCACATGCATGCATATGGATGGATAATGCCATATGAGACATTCACATCCTTTCCAGGCCTGAGGTCACAGCTACCATACCATGGTTTGATATGACATGTTACAGTTATGACTAACAGAGTGCAACTTCAGCTGAAACATCTCTAGTGCATGGTTCCTCCAGAAGGTTAAATGTGTGGAAAAAAAGAGGTCTGGCTGGAGGGAAATTAAGGAAGAAATTTTTTACAATGAAGGTGGTGAAACACGTTGCCCAGAGAGGTGGTAAGATGCCTCATCCCTGGAAATAATCAGGGGCAGGTTGGACAGGGTTCTGAGTAACCTGATCTGGTTGAAGGTGCCCCTTCTCACAACAGGGGGACTGGAATAGATAACCTTTAAAGGTCCCTTCCAAGCTAAACCATTCTACGATTCTGTGAAGTGTTTTACCCCCATCATATGGTACGGTTGACCTTGATGATCTCAGCTTTGTCCCACTGCCTTGGTCCTCCACCCCACTCCTTAAGCTCAGGCAAGTCAATAGGTACATTAATGGCTGGAGCAGAGGGAAACAGGCTTCACGTAAGCACAAGGGCTCTGGCAGCACCAACTACCACTAAAGACTCCACAGTGTGCAACAGTGCTAGAGAAGATGCGTTTAGTGGCAAATGAAAGCAAATATCCTTCCAATGTAAGCCACAAGAGAGCACAAACCATCACATGAAAGTAACTAATTACATTTACTGTATTCACTGCTTCAGCAGAAGAAAAAATGCATATACTGAAGACACCATCACTCTTTGGAAAAGCAAAGGAGAAGTTGGCTGGGGAAGTACACATGGGAACTGCATGCCACCCCACAGAGAGGACAAGAGGTCTCACCCTGGAGGTGGCCAACAGTGGTTTGTCCCACCAGAGCTCCTGCAGGTCAAAACAAGTTGAATAATAAATTTTACTTTGCAGTAGATACAAACACCTGGTGTGTAGTGCACGTGCCAGTACTCACCCCATTATCGAATTAACCAGTGGGGAGGGGGCAGATAATGCGTACCAAATTTACTGCCTTGTACTGTAAGACCATTAATTTATCTCACAGATATTTTATTGGCACAATCCCCACTCTCTAATGGCACTCTTTTCCTGACTCTGAGAAATTATTAGGTAGTTTGTGCTAACTGCTTCCCTGTCATGTTTCATTTCCAAACACCATCTTCTGTCAGTTTATTCCCATTCAAACCAAAGTGACTGTCAGCATGAATACAGATGATCTGTTTATTTTTATAATCATCTAATTTTGAGTGTAGTTTCCACCTCCCCTACTCTTTGAACTTAAAAGACTAAGCCAACCCAAGCAAAAAAAAAAAAAAAAAAAAAAAAAAAAAAAAAAACACCACCACCAAAACAGGGGGGAAAAAAAAAGGAAAGCAAAACACCCCCTCCCCCCCCAAAAAAAACCAACCCAAAAAGACCTCAAAACCAAAAAAAACCACCGAAACACTAGCAGATTAAACCTCAGCATTACAGGAAATATATTCTGCACATGTCATTGACCCATTTACGTTTTACTTTGTTTAAGAAAAGACAAGAACCGTGGAAAATGGAAAAAACCCAACCAAACAAAAAAGAAAAAATCCAACCCAAAACCACCCCAGCCCTACAGTGTTTTTTTCTGTATATAAACATTTTGCACCACAAATAGGCACATTCCTTTTTTCTATTCCTGCTTATTCTACTAAATTTTAGCAAAAGGAATGGCCCTTCCTGAGAGACTGAACCCTCACCCCCACGGCACCCAAAAACTCACATCTGCACTGAAACACTCTCAAAAGGCAGCAAAATCCAGTAAGGACTGGATGGAGGCAAGAAGGGTTAAAAAGAAAGGAAGGAATCCCTGGAAATGGTCCTGCTCTGCAATTATGTAACTCAGTATCAAAGGTGCGAAAGCTAGAATGAAAATATTTGATGTGACAGCTCTTCACCTCAGTTGTAGCATGCCCTATCTAAATAGCAGGAGAGCAGATGGTAATTTTCAAGCACATTTAGACCAGAATGCAAACGATACTTAAAAATAAATACACAAATAAACAAATAACAGCACACATGGAAAAAATACAGCAAAGCATGTGTAGGGGGAGAGAATGTCTTTCTAGGCTAACCGACGTAGCTGGGGAAAACCACTCACCACCACACACGCGAATTTACTGTCACACAAGCCCTTCTTCAGCCCAACAGCTACAATTTATTTTTAAGCTGAACCACCAAACTGTGAAGCAATACAAAGATGCATACACTTGTCCTGGCAAAAGCTCTGAAGTTCCTTGGTAGTAAGTCTGCAGCCCAGTAAGCTGTAAAAACTCTTGTCCTTTCAAATGAAGCAGCTTTAGAATACTTGTGAAAATTTTAGGTGAATAAGCAGACTGCATAAAGTTTGTTCAAACAGTCAACACTACTTAGACAATGATGCAACATCAGATGCATCCACAAACTCCAAATTATTTTGATGATAAGAAGTAATAAATCATTTTAATCTAAAGACTGGTCTCAAAATGATGCTTGTTCTACAGATAATTCTGAATAGTTTTCCAACTGTCTAATCAAATAAATCAATATCCGGGGTCACAGCAGTGGTGGATTTGTGAGCTATACATGGTCTGTATTTAATTGTCATAGTAAATCTCAGATTTAAAGCATCACGACAGCTGACAGAGCCAAGAACAGCCAGTGCTGCCACAAAGAGCAGTGCCTACCACTGCCCAGGAATCCGTGCTGTCAGGGTGTTTCCGGATATGCAGATATATACACCACCGTACATATGTGTGTGTATAGATAATACAGCTATGTAGTTGTATGTGTATATATACTATGTCAAAGAAAATGTAACAAAACTGGAACCAGATGAAGAGAGAGGACAGAAATACATAGTATAATTGTACTTAAGGATCTACTAATCACCAATAGGGCTAGTGGAAGGGGATGCCCACAAACACCTTTTCCAATTCTCCTCATCTATAAAGCAGGCCCCAGTATTTTTCTGAGGATCATATTTTCATGATTGCCTCCTGTTCTAAAAAGGTGTGTAAATGACAACTGACCACTGACGACTAAATGGAAACTGCTCCAGATTTTATGCTTAAATTGCTGTGGTTTTATGGAAAAAATAAACAGTTTGCCCATTTAACTAATTAAAACTTCTAAGAAAACTGCTTTTATACATACTATTCTAACAAGCTACATGCATATACATGCCCACTCCAGCGTATCAATCTTCCACAGTTACAGTAACATTCTAAGTCAGTAAATCATGAAAGAAAAATTAAAACTAATGGTGCCTAAACATACCAGTGAGCATTTTTAACAGGAAAAGAATAAATAAATAAAATTAGCTGCTGAGATAAAAGTAATTAATTACTGCATCTACAGCACAAGTGTTTCTACCGGATGTGTAAAGAGCATATTTGTTCAAAGCCTGCTAGAACTCCAGCATATTGAAAACTTGGATTTTGTTTCTGTATTTTGTGATTCCACAACTTCTTCTCAATAAACAGTATCTGGATAAAGCACTACTGAGTATACAGCACCAGGTAGGTATTTTATCATTTATTTGCAAGCATCATGCATTTTATAATAAATTAGCATAACAGTTCAGCAGTAGAGTCAAAATTTGTACCCAAGCATCCTAATTACCAGGATTCTTTCTATATTCCAACTCTAATGTGCTAACCTCATTTGCTCATTAGTATGCAGTATACATGCATTACTAAAAGCTCAGAAAAATGAAATTATCATAAATATATAACTACAGTTACATTTTTATTAGTTTAACAGAAATTTGAAAGAAAACCGAACTATTAAAAGCAAAATTTACATATAAAATTGTAATAAATTGTGTATTAAGTTTAATTTATTCCCCAAAACACTCCAGAAAGTTCTGGTGTGAAGAATTCTGTTTTATACAAAACCTAGCAACAGCTGTCTATTCACTGTCTAGAAGCACTAGAGGTTTTTATCTGAAATAATAGCTTGAGCATATTGTAACATGGCTCCCAGGCACTGAAAAAAATATAAACCCATTTATTAGCTATTAATAGAGCCAGACTAAATTGATATGATTAAGGCACGGTTTAATCTACTGTATAGTTTTATGAATTTGTTTAACTTGCTTCCTTGTGGTCAATTTTGGAAAGTAAAATGTTAATCAAACAGTATTAAGACCCTTACTCCTAAAGCACATCAGAACAGAGAAAAACAGATACAGTGGAGTGTCCAGTGTGCATACACTTGCACAAATTCTCACATGGAAGTGTGGTAAGGTTAGCCTGTCTTTATTTGTATGTTTTTGATTCCACAACAAGCAGTGAGAATCAAGACAGATGGCTAACCAACATACAAAATGCAAAAATAAAAAAAAAAAAATCATTCTCCAGAAGTGCCTCACACAAATGCAGTAAAACTGACAAGTCCCCACCTGACCTCCTTCCTGGAGAAACTCCCAATGCTCCTTAGCAGGACACATTTGGAAAAGAAACGAAGAACAGCTCAAATGAAAAGCTTCACACTTTAAATGGGATTTACAGAATTGGACCAAGTCAAATTCAGGAAAAAAACCCTGTGTGTTCCCTATTCACTGAATCTCCTTTTCAGAAGTCCTCCCTGTGAGTTATGGTGGCTGTTAGTGCTCCTTGCAGACATGCTCGCCCCTTCTGCAGAGACCACAGCAGCCCACAGACTGTCCTGCTATCTCAACAGTAAGCTTTCTTCTCGAGGATACAGGTATTATCCTGCCCATGATTCCACGTAATTTGTATGTCTTCTGAACTATTACAGTTTACCTGAGGTGATTCAGAAAAACTAAGAACACCCTCCATCTCCATAAGGCATTTTCATACCTTCTATATGCATTTTGAATTAACTGCCTAATGGCAAACATCTCAGGCACAGAGAACCCATCTCCATAGAAAGCACTCACTTCTGCAAAATTAAGAACCATATTACATTATTTTTAGTAATTAAAGTTCCTAGTTTCTGAAGACATAACAATGTGCTACAGGTTTAATAAACTGACCACACAGTTGGAACATGAGATCCACTGGAGAAATAAAAACAAATACTCTGGTTGCAATAATGCAGAAGGAAAGCGATTTCACATTCATGTCACTCAATACTTTAAAGACCAAGTTCATTTTCAGATCTTTGGGGGGAATTTTGATTGTCTCAAGATATTCTACAACACTCGAAGGAGACAGCAAGCTTAATATGGCATCTGCATATAACCACAATTCTTTGGTCAATGTGCTTTCCTTGTCTATGAAAGCATAGCCCATGCTGTCTACCTATATGCTGGACTAAAGTCATTAAATCTTCTGTTCCACATATTCAGTTATACACAGATTCAGACCAAGAGACCTGAATCACTTCCTTTTAACCTAAAAGGTTATTTAGTTCTTAGGAATTCTTACCATCAACCACATTCTTCAGTTTACTGCAGTCATTCTAACTCTTTATCTGAACTAGTCATTTTGAAGGACCAAAAACCAGATTCAGTTTTCCAGTCTTGCTTTCTTTCACCCAGGCAAATATCACACTAATGCTTTTAAACTGTAGGATTGCATAAGGAACTCGCACTCAACCAATTATCTACTATGACCTTCAAAGCTTTCTCTGTCTTTTTAAGAAGAAAGCAATGTGCCATGAGACCTGCACGTGTCCCTAGACCATAGTGGTTTTACTGAAAGCAACATATCGTGTATTAGTCTATTCTTATCTTCATTGAAATGGGCAAGCAGAAAAATGTGGTATGAGTAATATATTTTACTCGAGTTGCATTAATTATTTTTGTTATTGTTTTAAAGAAAGGTTTAGTCTCACCAATTGGTAACTTTTCTGTTTTGTCTTGTTATTAGCTCTAGCTTTTGCACTACACTTGGCAAGTCTTTTCTGCTAACCAGAAAAACCTATTTAAATGTCCACACACTTATTTAAGCAATTATATACTTAAATATTTATTTAGTTCTTAAATTTAACATGCTTATTACATTAGAAAAATGGTAAACAGAACATTCACTTCTTACTAGATCAGCTTTTTTAATTCACAATTAGTGCTCATTTATAGTTGAAGGAATTTGACTCCTTTTCGAATGAGTCTTCGTGGGTTAAAGAAACCACTTTAAAATAAACTTGATCCACATTCAAAATATACATATTAAACAAAACAAGAAATAGCTTCAAGAAGTGAAGCTTCTAATTCAAAAATTCTGACAGATGCTGGAGACAGAAACAGCAGGAGAGAATTACGTTTTTCCCTCAATTATTCATGTAATAAGATATCTTCAAACCACTTCCAAGCATCATCTACAGTGGAAAAGTTCCTCCCAACCCATTTAGCTTATGGCCATTCCCATCTTTGTGTTGCTGTCCCTCTCAAAGTAACAGACACATGTTTGTACGTGTACACTATGTATCTACCATCTATATGCATCTGCGGGTCACAGATTTTACACTGGTGCTTATTTTAGCTGAATTCTTTCTGCATACAACACAGTAAAATCAAGCTATGATCCTTACAACTAAAAAGCTGCACCAGTACAGGTCAGGAGGTGACCTGCTGGAAAGCAGTTCCACAGAGAAGGACCTGGGAGTGCTGGTGGACAAGTTAACCATGATCCAGCAATCTGCCCTTGTGGCCAAGGACAGTGGTACCCTGGGGTGCATTAAGAAGAGTGTGACCAGCATGTTGAAGGAGGTTCTCCTCCCCCTCTACTCTGCTCCAGAGAGGCCGCATTTCATAGAATCGTAATGGCTGGAAAAGACCTCTGAAATCAGAGTCCATTTGAAATGCTGCATCCAGTTCTGGGCTCCCCAGTTTAAAAGACACAGGGATCTACTGGAAAGAGTGCAGCAGAGGGTACAAAGGTGATCAGGGAACTGGAGCATCTCTCTTACAAGGAGAGGCTGAGAGACCTAGGGCTCTTTAGCTTGCAAAGAAGACCTAGAGGGGATCTAATCAATGTTTATTAGTATCTAAAGGGCAGGTTTCAAGTGGAAAGGGCCAGTCGCTTTTCAGTTGTGCCCAGTAATAGGACAAGGGGCAACAGGCACAGGCTAGAACACAGGAAGTTCCACCTAATCGTAAGCAAAAACATTTTTCCTTTGAGGGTGACAGAGCACTGGAACAGGCTGCCCAGAGAGGTTTTGGAGTCTCCTTCTCTGAAGGCTTTCAAAACCCATCTGGACATGCTCCTGTGCAACCTAATCTATGTGAACCTGCTGTATCAGGGTAAGGAGTGGACTAGATGATACACAGAGGTCCCTCCCAACCCCTAACATTCTGTGATTCTGTGAACAAACGCTATTTTACTTCTATGAACAGTTGTTGTTCATCTGCATTTCAATTCCTCAAGTGTCAGATATAACACTTTCCCAAATTGTTGTCTGCATTCACACAGAGTTTTTAGCAGAAATTCATGAGGGCTTCATTGCTGACAGCAGAAAGTGTTCAGTGTCTTCTTCCTCTGACCTCCCCAATGCAAACAACATTCTCCAAGGACTGGTCATCCTGCTTCTGCTCTGTTTCAGTGGTATCTGGCCGGTACTAGCTAGTCTGCCAGGACAGTAACTCAGAGGCATTTAAGATCATTTGTTTTTGAATACTCAGTGATTCAGAAATATATAATACCACTCTTGATACAGAGTACCAATTTCTCTCCCCTTCTACCCATTCAATTCTCTCTAAATAGATTATAACGATTTATTTTAACATTCCAATCCTGTGAACCTTCCCACTAGATTTCAAGTAATACCAAGTACATGAAATTTAGAGTCATAAATGAGAAACTTCAGCTCCTCTTTCTTAATACCCACACTGTCAGCACTAGAGTATAGGCAATTAAATAGGGTGGTTTGTTTATTTCTCCCTCCTGTCACATCCAGGTACCTTGATCACTTATTCACAAAACCATGGTTTAGATTTCAACATGTGCTTACATGTTCCTGTGATCTTACCCTCCACATCCACTGCCCTAGCTCACAAGCACTTCACCTGTCCAAGCCAAAGTGCTCCCCAGTAAATTGCTGCTTTGACTACTAAACAGAGCCCAGCCAAAGAACACACTCCTTTCCCTTCACATATAACCAGCTTCTCCAAAACCCCAACAGTGTTGTACACTGAATTTCACCCTACCAGCAGGTCACTTTCAGGATCTTTGTTTCCATCCTGCTTATTAGGAAGGAAGGCTTTCTGAGCACGTCAGCTGGATAAAGAGGCTTTTAAAAAGCTTCTGCCTTCTGGCAAGTAGCATCAAACCCTACCTTACTAATGTGAATCTTTCCACCAGAGCTGACTGACAAGAGAGGACAAGGAAACTGGGGGCAGAATGAGAAGAGAGGCATTCTTGTACTAAATGGAAAAGGTGGGTTTTCCTCTGTCTCACAGGAAGTTGTGAACTCGGGAATGTCCCCTGATCATCATCTCCTGAAAGTGTCAGCAGCCACAAAAGTGTGAGCCATACTTTCCTTTCTTTAGGTCAGAAAAAGCCTGTCTAGGTGTATTTTCTGGTCAGTGGAACATTTCAAGCATCACAATTCTGAAGTCCTCCAATCCCACAACGTGCATTTAGTCCACTACCTTGAAATTTCTGAGAGTCTCGTTTTGCTCTGTACTGGAAAAGAAGAAGCCACTGCTTCAATATGCAGCGTAGTTTCAGGAGATATCATATTCCAAATTACTGGCACTGTAGGGTGTCTGAAGCTATGACAAGTGGCCCGGCATGTATCATCAGCTTCATTCAGGAGAAGGATTATCAGCTTTTGCATTTGCATGCTTATTTTCACATGGCAATTCTTCTCTCAATTTTCCCTACAACTTACCTCCCTCCAAACTAACTGCTGTTGGAAGATCTAGTTTTTGAAATGCAGGCCCAGATTTTTCCACAGTCCTACTGTCACTATGCTTACCTCAACTGTCTCATGAGCAGAAGAGAGACCTTTGAGACAGTTCAGCTCAAAACCACTACAGCTTTCCACTAAATAACTCCAGGAAGGGACAGGCTGCCGCAGGAAGGGCTGGTAGCCTCTCCTGCTGCCTAGGCAGGCATTGCTCCCTGACCAACGGAAGGCTCCTGCGCCTCCAGTTGGCAACTGCTGCCATAAGGGCAAAATTGACATGAACAGTACAGCCTTAAGCAAATTTCACAAAAAATCATGT
This sequence comes from Galbula dea, assembly GCA_013399015.1. Lineage (NCBI taxonomy): Eukaryota > Metazoa > Chordata > Aves > Piciformes > Galbulidae > Galbula > Galbula dea. The sequence continues at coordinate 1,164,448 of VWZX01005120.1, read as the reverse complement.
AAACTAATGGGAAAGCTAATGACTAGTGGTGGCCCTCCTGAACACAAACAGGGTTTCAAAGGGAGCCCTCCAGCAATACAGTTTCTTCATCCAGAAGGGAGAGCAAACACAAGACCGACCAAGTGTCCGTAACACCTCTATCCAGAACAAGGTTTCAGGCTTCCATTATTCACTTATTTTCCCATGAGCAAATATAGTGTAACTAACAATATTAACGTAGCAATAAGGGCAAACATGTACTACCTCTGCCTCAGCTGACAAATAGATTTGCAAGGCTCATTTCACCTGCAGCTAAACAGAGAAAGTTGCCCCAAGACAGGGAATCTTAAGGAAAAAAAAAGAAAAAAAAAAAGACAAGAAAAACCCCTGAAGGCAACAGCACACAAATACACTGTTGTACGTTGCTTGCTCCAATAAGCACTTACACTGACTTCAACCACAGGAAAAATTATGGGGTAAGAGTGATTTCAAGGGGCCCTATTGCCCAATTTATTCTGCCTTTTTCAGCACAATTGGGATTTCTGCAGCATATCACATTCTGGTGTCTGAATATCTCATTTTCCAAAACAAGATGTTAACAGCATAGATAAAGAACTCCAGCAAGTGTGTGAAAACAAGACTATAACTTTTTCAATCACTGTTCAAATATCAGCTACAATCTCTCGCCAAGCGTATGAAAATGACAAAGAGGAGGCATCTCTTTAAGGAAAATACTATGCCTCAGTATTCCTACTGCATCCTTTAGAGAGCATTCACAATATTTGTTTTCAATTGTAATCTGACGTAGTCCACACCACGTGCATTATTAGATGAACAGTACTACTGAAAGCAACACAAGGAGAGCAAATATTGCACTCCAAGATAAAAGACAACATAGCAATAAAAATATACAGATTTTTTGTTAGATTCACTGTAAAAATATCTCCAGGCTAATCACAAACTGTTACAGCATCCTCAGTATTTCCCACTGCTATTGTCTTCCTTAAACTGAGGGAAAAAAATAAGGAGGGGGAAAAAAGCCAAAACAGAAGAAAAAGAAAAAAGCAGTGATTCAAAATGGAAGTTCAGTAATTATTTACAGCCCAGTACGTAATTGACAAAATGACTGGCAAAGTTCTTAGCACATCAACTCAAATGTATGTAAGCAAGGCATTCCTTCCCTGCGGTGGGTGGCCTCATGTCAAGCAGCTATGTGCTAGAACTTGTCCTGTTCTACCTGTTCAAAGGAAACTGCGCAAGAATATTTTGAACTCTGACAGATACCACTTTGTGCAAAAACATCCATGGGAGTATTTTCTATTTAAAAAAAAAAAAAAAAGACAGCACTGATGTTTCAGCAACCCCTATGTCAAGAAAGGTGTTCTCCCGATTTTTACTGACATGCAGAAGTGAATGATCATTCCTTTGTACAATCAAATCTGTGCTAGCACTGCCCCAATACTGCTTCTTTACTAGTCTCAGGCTCCTTTCCACACCTTTTACCAAACACTGTTATTTAAGACTTTGCACTCCCCTTTTTCAGACATGGTACTGAAATGCCAAATAATCTGAGAAATTTTGCATCTCTGAGACAGTAAGAAGTACCCAACAACACCACAATGCAATAATGCATTTAATTACTGCAGGATTAACAAGTGCTACAGTGTGTTGTCCTTTCTTTCAGCAAATATTTATAAAAATTTTGATGACACTTAGATTTATTACCTGAAAGGATTCAAGACACAGTCATTCCTGCCTGCAGCCAGAAAGGGAATATGTAAGATCAGGTTCACGTATAGAAAATACTTTTCAAGTAAAAACATGTTTTCTCCACTAAGCAGAACACTACCCACAGCATGCATCTTTCCACATTCTTATAAATAGACTTACAATCAGGTTTCATAACATTAACTCATTTTATCCTTTGGGCTATTTTTTTTTTTTTAAATAAAAAAAATCAGCTTTATAGAAAACAAGTTTCAGAGATCCTGCAAGAGAGTCTAAATCAACTCCAGTAAAACCACAGCAACTTACATGTACACAGGATTCTGGTATTTAGTCAAGTTTTCATTCTGCTATACAGGACCTTAATGCACACCAAGAACAGAAACGTATTTTTAGTCAGTTTTACATGTTAATGACAAAAATGGGATGACAGAACACGAGAAAGAAAAAAAGCCTATACTCAACATTCCTGAAGTGTATCTGATCTTTTCCTGGATATTCTTCAGTTACTTTCTGTGGTTATGCTCCTCTCATAATCCCTATGTTATAGGCCTAAAGCAATATTAGAAAACATTATTTCTCTTGTAAAGTATAAAATCAAAAAAAGAAAGGCCAAGTACAGACACTGTCTTGGCATTTACTGAATCTACTCTTCACCACTTGCTGCAAGACTGCAAATTTACTCAGGTCATAAAACAATCTTCAATTTAAGGCAGATACATAGGATTTCTCACAGCATCACCTCAGAGGACTAAAAACCCACCTGCCTGCTCTCCACCATCACGTATGTTTGGTGAACACAAGGTCTAAAGTATCATTTTCTGCAGAACTCAAGGTTCATTTTAGAAATAAAGGCTTCCTCCCTAAAACAACTTTCCAAATGTAAAAGGGCCATAAATCCATTAAGCACACACTTCCCAAATCTGCCGGGGGATATCTTGGCCTCGGATTTTCAGTTTTGCCAACCAGCGATCGGATGAAAACCACAAACCAGTCAATTTGCATTTGTCCTTTTAAATATTCTTCAGTACAGCAGCAGAGTCACAACACATGCCAATTTCCAGTGCTGCCAGCTGGGAAAGTTAGGAGGGACAGCAGAAGCGAGCAGTGCAGCTACTCAGAAGAGGCAGGAGGAGCTCAAAGCTGAGCAGCCCTGCCTGCTTCCTCTGTGCACAGGCTCAATCTTTTTCTTGAAGGTTTGTTTTTACTCAGCACCACTTGCATAGCAAGTAACAGTTCAGAGAGACAGTTCTGTGAAAAGAACAAGGAGGTTTTGCTAACCTGTCCTGTAAAACACAGGTGACACACGGCCTGTAAAACACACATGTACACAGGTTCAAGGCAAGTAATATTACTTCTGTAATTAAAACATCATCCCTAAATGGCTATATTAGCCTTGTTTATTTTGATTGGATCCCTGTCTCAAAAGACAAGTTATATTACAGCTTGCCAAGAAATACACAGAAATCTCTTCATCACTGTTCTGTGAAATGAACTAATAGCAAGTGTAATTTGCCACCTTGACCTATACACCAAAGCCAAATTCTGTTACCTTCTGAAAGGTATTTAATTTTGAGATTCAAATATGCTTGCTCATGCTGTCTACTGACTAAACTGTTTATTATCTGTTATGTCTTGTCCTTAACACACAAATGCAAAAAGCATTAAGAAGAAACACTGAAGGAAGAGGAAAAGCATGGAATATGAGGAAATAAAACAGACACTGATTTTTTCTTTGCTCCTCTTCCCCACTCCCCCAAAAAAGCATTATAAGAGTCAGAGATCAAATACTTACCAGCAAGGATGTAAAAATTTAACACATTTGTTTTATTTTAAGCACAGCAATGAATAAACAGCACAAGCACCAAAGAAACACCCAAAAATGGGGTCATGCAAAGTACTAGAAGAATAAAGCCAAAAAAAGAAAAAAAAAAAGTCTGTTTCTTCCCAGTGAGGGTGCTGAGGCACTGGAACTGGTTGCCTCATCCCTGGAAGTGTTCAAGGCCAGGCTGGATGGGGCTTTGTGCAATCCGGTCAAGTGTCCCTACAGGGTAGGGCAGGAACTAGATGACCTTAAAGGTCCCTTTCAACCTAAATCATTCTATGATTCCAACATATATGAGTTTTAGAAAAAAAAACCACCTACATAGAATGTTAACAGCCTTAAACTTCCCCCCCCGCCTTTAAACTCATCTGCTTCTGCAAGAGTCTTTACGTTTTATGTGACAAAACATACAAAACTGAAGCAGGCTGCTAAGCTTTGATTATACCGTGTGAGATCCATGCTAAGATGCACAAGATAAAAAAAGGTGTGGAAAACGTTTTTATTTTTTTGCAGCACTTGCTATGCTATTGTAAATCTGACTTTTAGTCAAGTTTTGCTACTATTTGTTACTATATGTAACAAAGCTCAGTTCAAACAAACAAACAAAAGCTGTTGGTAGCATCAAAGTGTCTAATCTTGGGCTGTTGAAAACACAAGTATTTCTTAAAAGGTCTACTGGTCCAATAAGAAAGCTACCTGACTGTCACTGGGTCACAAAAGTGAAGGGTACTGACCTGTCTCATTCTGAGATTCTCTTAAATTGATTTAGAGGGCTGGTTCTGCCTACACTGCCATCAACTAAAGACTAAAGTCACCCAACCCCAACAATGTGGCTTCCAAGTGTAGCACCACCGAAATCACAGAAAATTTACCACTGTTTTCAAGCAGGTTTCACCATCTTATCTTCAGCCCTACTTCCAGCTGTGGGAAATACACTCCCTATTTTCTAAAAAGCAAACTTTATTGCCTCCCTTGCTTCCCTTGAGTAAGCTCAAATTTGCAGACAATTGACAGTATCTTCTGACAAATCTATACCAAGGCTTCAAAAAATATGCTGAGTTGCCCTGTGGGGACATTACAGAGAATATGGTTATAAAAATCTTAACATGCATGTGCATAATGGGTCTGGATGTCATTTCAGTAGTTTAGAATGTCAATTATTCTTTGATGAATATTATTACCAGAAAAAAATCTGTAACTATAATATTTAGGAGTAACAGTTAATTATTCTTTACCTACACTTTTAAACCCTCCTGGTACAGTCATTATATTGCAGCTGTTGAATAGAGTAATGCAGCAGTGTTTTCTTAAAACAGGATGCTTATTTCACTTCAAACATAAATAAACTCATGTCTCCTGCTGCCATGTAAAATGAGCTGTTCATAAGTAAATTATTTTGCATCTTCCTAGTGAAGCAGCAAATGGCCCTCTGTTCTCCACTTCTGATCACCAAAATCCTATTTCCTGCCTACCTCCAGTGTAGACTGACAGGTAATACTGCTAGCAAACCAAGCTCTGAGTAAAATAACTTCTGCTTCTTTAAGAGAAACCTTTTGCAGAGCACCAACATAAAGGGTTTGTATGTCTTCCTCTCTCATGCCCCCACTTTCAAGCAGAATAATAAATGTGATTACAGCTATTAAATATTCCAACTGACATACAATCATTTTAGCAGTAACAAAAATACATTTTATTTGGCATAGTATATTGATGATTCTTACTAACTTTCTGTACAAATGTAGACTGTCATTTACTCCAGGATGGATGTAAAAATTTGCATTTACTGAACATCAGTACACAGTAATTGAACAGATAAATATGGTGACCCTGTCTCTTTTCCAAACTGAAGGATCACTTCTCTTTCCTTTTCAACCTACATTTTTTGCACACAGTTTCAAACAAGTGATAGAAGCTGCTGAAATGTTTCTATTTACCATAATAATGCAATTCCACTACTTTAGGGATTTTCTTCAGTAAACAATCTTAGATGACCAGCATTAAGATGAAGAGCTAAGCTACCATAAAGACCTCAACCTTATGTCAAATTTGATTCCACGATTATCTGTAATCTGTGCTCACCTCCCTCTATAGAGTGAATTACACTCAATAGAAGGGATAATTCTAAAGGAGACAATACAACATAATGCCTTATCCTGCCACGAACTAAAGTAGCAGCCTTTTTTTCAATTTAGTCAATGAGGCTTAGTATACCAAAAGAACCACACTAAGCATTTTCCTACAGTCTGCACAAGCACAGTATTTAGCATTTTCCTAAATCTGAAATTTAAAAATCTTATTTCTTTACATGACAAAGAGCAGCAACTTCTCTTTGCAGTTATTAACACTTGACTATCAAAAGGTCCATTCTAAAGGTGACCTTACAAGGAAGACAAACAGCTGTGACACCTCATCCCTTTTTCTGATTCATAAAGGAAGTATTCAAATTTTACAGGAAGTATTTCTTCTATTTGTTTTAGTGTTTGCTTTTTCTTTTGTTTGTTTCCCCCTCCTGGAATTTTATAGCAGTTCAAGAGGCTGGTAAATATATGATTCAAAAAAAAAATTTTACTGAGGATATATTTTAAGTCAAAGTATTTATATGTTTTTAATAAAAGAGGAAGTTGGGAAAAGATTCATCTTTAAAAGTTTCAACCTTTCTGCTTTCCAGGAACTACTGAGAAGCTCCATAATCTACTAGTGAGAGCTCCAAATAATAAATGCCCAGGAAATAAGAAAATCAAATAAAATAAACAAACCAAACCCCAAAATAAACAAAAAACCCACTAAAACCCAATAACAAAAAAAAAAGCCAACCACCCCTCCCTCCCCCCAAACCAAAACAAACAAAAACCCACCAAAAAAAGAAGAAATACACACACAAGCCCCCAAACAACTCCAAGGCAAATCAAACAAAAATCTGGAGTACACACTGATCAAAGCTTCACACTCTCTTTTTATGTGCATGTATGAAATGAGACTATCAATCTTTAAGAAAAAGCAACACATCTCAATGTTTTGTCCTTTGCTGGTTGCTTTTGAGATTCAATCATATTGATTCATTCTCTGTTCTTGCAAAATAAATAGGCTAAGAAATGAAAACGCTGCTTATTTTCCGTGTCTGCTCCCTTAACCAATGCCAACATTAACTGTGCTAAAAGCTGTTCAGGAGCACAAAAAGCTGCAATCTATTCAATATCCTCTAGCTGGTGAGGGCAATTACACACATAGAAGACAACAAACCTATCACTTGACTAGTATTTGTTGTAGGCATGCACATACAGGTTCAGAACAAAACACCACAGTAAGCCTCACTTTCTTGTCATACTTCAATCTTCCAGAAAAAAAATTATTTCAGAAAGTAACACACACACACAACAAGCCACCCAGCAGTAAACACATTTGTGTTTGCTAGCTTTAAAACTCTTACCTGCCAATCCAACAGCCAACCGATTTCCTCGGTGTAAATTTGACATTTCCAATTCGGGACATTACCCAATATGAGCACTGTAAACCCTTTCCTAAATGAGGTAATCGCATTGGTGCTGTTATAGTTCTGGTTGACTTGCAGTTTCCATTACAATAAATCCTTGCTGCACATTCCCAGAGGTTTAATAACATCTCTGCCCCTTTTAAAGAAAGTTACTCCAAGTTGAAACCTGCCACATCAGACTTAAAAAAAATAAAATAAAAATCCCGTATATTTTCCTTAATGCTCAAAATAATCTGTATATTAAAAGAAAGGGGGGAAACAAAAAAAATTCTCTGAATATTCAGTTCCACTCCTTTCCAACCTACATTTTTTCCAGACAGTTATAAGGACACAGACAATATGGGGTTTTATATTCTTGATTTGCAGAATTAACAAAAGAAGTTACAAGGGACAGGTGATTAGTACCCTTTCATCTCACCATATTTCTATGGCAAAAAAGGGAGAAGGAACAGACAGAGGCTCAAGGCTTGTAACTGACTTACTTCAAGCAAGCTCAAGACAACTGCAGGAGAAGTACCGAAACAGAAAGGTACTGAAACATTCCATTTTCAACAGCTACTGGGAATGGCTATTGTACATACCCATGCAAATCTTTCATAAAGAATTCACTATGCATTATAGCAGCACGATCCTATTTCCACAATAAGCTGTTGTTCCAGCCCATCAAGTACATAAGGACTTTTAATGCATCCTAAAAAAATCAATTAAACAATGATCATCTGATTAAACAGACATATCACACCATTCAATTCTTTCAAACACACTCATAAATCCAAGCCTTCGGACTTGGCTGAAAACTTCCAACATCTATATATGGGTATTTCAATGAGCTGATTCTTAAACTTAATGGAATTCAGCACAAAATAAAATACTGCATGGTATTATGATGAAAAGGCAACACGATCAAACAACAGCAGGGAAAACCTATTTAATAGGTACTCTGAGGTATGTCTACTTTCAGCAAAAATGTGTTTACAAAGTAGCAGAAGGCTTTCCTACAGCACACAGCACTGAAGCACAGAAACACTTTGACAGGGCAGTAAAAACAAAGCCAGAAATTGATTAGGGCATCATCATTTGCTGGACTGAGGTCCAAAAGGTGTGACGGAAGAATTTAAATTAAATTACTGCTGCACTGAAATGTACTACAAAATCAAGCATGAAGATTGCAGGTGCTAAGTAACCCTGGATCTTAAATTTTGACATTGATTCTTCGTAATTCCAAGAAATAGATAATCTAAGAGATTAGAAACTGAAAGTTAAATCTGAAAGCATGTTTTCCTGTTTTCTGTTTTCATGTAGATACACCAAAGGTCCCCACAGTCCTGAGTAAGGAGTGCTAATAATCCGAAAATTCCATTCATCCCATGCAAACCAGGAGAGAGAGTACATGAGATTATGAGATAGCAGTATTAAGGATGTATATGCAAGATCAGCATTTTAAAACCTTGGGATGCACACACTCACTTCGTTACAAGTTGTTTATCAATCATGTTGAAAACTAACAACATATGCACAGGTCAACTTGCTCTCCCTTGCCTCCTTCCCCTCCCACTCTTTCTTTGCCAAGAGAATGGCAAAGAGATGACAACTAAAAAGCTTCCTAACAACATAAAAATCTTTTAAGCAATTAATTCACTATGCATATTTATACCTACTGATAAAGAGAGAAACTGTCAAGTCTGTAACCCTATAAATTAAGTATATGACTCTATTGGTAACACCTTCCTTTCTTATAATTCCCCTTTTATACAGGTGCAGAATAATTTGATTTTTAATCTCCCAACCCATTAAGATGATTCTACCCAAATCAGTTCAAGTGCTTTATGTATTTATTTGACTCACACTGAGTTAACTGGACGTGCCCTTAGAATCTGACAAAATGCTGCAGCATTCTTCAAATTGCTTGGCATTTTGTCACAACAAGGTATCACCCACCTTCACATGACAAATCTCAATCTCTGTTGTCAAGTGTTGGAGAAGAGAGAGAAAACCTCAGGTTACTGTTAACTTCATTCAGTTTTACCTCTTTTTCCTACATTCTTACGTATGTATCTCAAGCCCTCTATCTTTAGCTCTATTACCAGGTAACACAAAGAGATGGTTTGCATTTCCCCTTATCCCTTTACATTGCCCCTTATATAAGACACTGCTTTCTTCTGGAGCTTGTCATTGATAACTCACAAGAGGGGAGTTTCAAGCCCAAAACTTAGGGGACATGGTTTCTCTCTTCATGGCATCCTTTGCAGCTGTGTTACAGAACATATCCCACACTTCCTGCACTCTCTTCAACATCCTGCAGTTTCTATACAGAACGTTAAGAAAATTTGGGGGTTTATTTGTACCTTCCCATTTGGTATCAAGTATGCCTACACCAAACAGCAGTTGCAAGATAATGTCTGGAGCATTATGTAGATATCAGTTTTTCAACAGGTTAGCAGGTTACACTTGACACCCAGTGCTGCAGATATGCAGAATGACTGCACCTGATAACGTTTCATCTTTTTCATCCTCTTTAATCTCTCACTGCTTATGCCAGAGGCCTCCCTTCCTGCAAGCAAGCTCTTCCACCTCTGGGCTGCAGGCTGAAACACACTATTCTCTGCTGCACTATGACATAGACCAGCCACCTACATCTAGGCAATTATCTTTGTTTCTACCATTTCCATTAATTTTAGCTGGATCTTTAGGGTGTTATTATTAATCTTTATTTCTTTATTTGCAGCATCCTGCAGCTGAGCCTGCAAGTTACAATCTGTCAAGTTTTAACCTCAAGCCACAACACTTGCTGACAAAGAGCCAGACTTAACATTTCAAGGTCTTCTTCAAAATTCAAAAATCTTGACAGTTTAACAAAAAGCCTGCACATTTCATCCCAGGAAGCAGATCTGACACCCTCAGCTATCTTTGGGTAAAAGCACACTATAATTTAAAATAAGAACAACCTCTCCCATTGACATTTCCCACCCTTCCTATAATGCGGCACTCCCACTTTCATAATCCATCTACCCAATGCTCTCTGCACAATACTTAATCTGAGCACTGCCTGCGTTTAAGGCCCAGTATTTTTTAACCTATCAAGTTTTCAGAAGTGTCTTGCGGTTTTGATAAATTCAATGTGACACTATAAAGGACTCCAATTTCCAGAAAGTGCTGAGATTCATCTTCTAAAACCTCGGGCAATATTATTTATTTTTTATATATTATATCTAGAAGTAGGTACATGCTACACAGCCAATTTTAACAAGCAAAGCTCTGCTCTCCTCATTTAATATTCAAGTCACAGGAGTAAAAATCCAGCCAGGAATCAAACTGTGGCATCCTGTGCCAAAGACAACTTACCACTCAGCTGGTAAGTTGGCAATTCAATTTACAAACCTGCATTCCTGCATTTTAATCCTTTGTAGAAAGGTGGTAATATATGAGCAATATGAAAAGAACTGGATTCAGATCATTAGAGGTTCACAAACCAAACACACGAAGCTTTGGAAGCTGTCCAAAACAAAATCATGCCTAGGTAGTGATGTCCGTTCAATAAAAATTCAATGTCATAATTATCCTCTCACTTTTTCCCCAAAGAGCATTAGTGCTCAGAACTGGGCTGCTGCTCGGCCAATTATATTAATGCTGTGAGAAGATGGATAGGGCCAGCAGCCAATCGCTGTGCCAGGTCACTGCCTGCTGATGGGTAATTTACAATTATCAAGCAATTAGCAAATGAAGTGAAAATTCAACACTCATCCCCACATAACGCAGAATAACTCAATTTAAAATTAAAAATATGTTTTAATAACTTCATTTTGGCTACAGACACACAGAGAAAAACAAAGCCTCCTTCTTCAATTTCTCTTCCTTTTATGACTGACAGAACACTGCTGTTTGAATCTAGCAACCAAATATATTGGTGGACATCTCAAAACTAAACAATCTGTTCCTTGTATCTATTTAACAACAGAAAAGAATAACAATGAAGACTATTGATGATGGTACTATTCACCCAACTACTGTATTTCAAATTGTTATTTAATTAACTGCCTGATTAACATCCTCTCCAGGTGCATGAGTGACAACAAGAATTACCCAGGCACCTACCTATCTGTCAGGGAGTCCAAATTTTCTCTTCTTCTATTTAAGCATAAATGACATTTTTTAAAAAGCTAATCTGCAACTAGTAAGTTGCAGAATTAATGTTCTTCCCCATTAATGATCAAGTTATTACTCTGTTGTGCTCCCAAGAAAGTATAGAGTTCCCCTTGTCTACACTCACAATCCTGACTTAAAAAAAAATAAGTAGTAAAATGTAACTTCTTGATAACCTTGGTTAATCCCTCCCTGTAGAAAACTACTGTATCTTCTTTAATATACAGGATGAGCAATGGAATTGACCTTCTTTAAAAGGATCAGGAGAAAGCAGAAGAGGTCACCACCACAGTGAAATCTAAGTAGTTCAAAGTTTTCTATATACTCTGATGTTAAATATATATATATATATATAAATAAAAAGAGAGAGAGACAGAATTACTTATAAAGTTAATAAAGGGAAAAAAACACAGGAAAAGCTACGGACTCCTACCAAAAAGAGGAGGGGAAAAAAAACCACACCCCCCCACAAAAAAAAAAGCCCAACACAACAGCTGATGAAAATATGTAACGCTTTTGTATGCTCTGGACAACACTAGTCTTGCTGTACCAATGTCAGCTCTAGGTTTTTATCTTCCATTTCAGCGTATCTCACACAGAGAGAAGAATTTAAAATCAAAACCAAAAACACCCACAACAAAAAAATATACAAAGCTTAACGATGTCAACTGGGAAAAAGAAGCAACCTGATGGCGTTTGACATGCTTTTCTCTCCAAGAAGATACCAGCAACAAACTAAACTCTTTTCTGACTGTATGGGGTTTCAGAAAGCATTCATGCTGTCAACATAATGTATTTCCTTTTAAAACAGTCCTTCACTCTCCTTCTGCATGAGAAATACTTATTTCTGATTTTTTTCTTGCACCCTCCGTATTATCACACTGTCAGAAGGGAAGAGGAGAAGAAGAGGGAAACCAAAGCAACACAGAAGAATCTTCCACAAACCTGTTGCTGCGGATACTGCATTCCTCCCATGGCTGCCGGGGCTCGGCCCTGCATTCCCACAGGGTAGCGCTGGGGGCCAGGAGGGCCATAGGACTGTCCAGGGTAGGGGCTGCTCTGCTGCGTCTGAGAGTGAGGGTTATTGCCCATGCCATACAACTGAGGTCTCTTCATGACCATGGGATCCATTGGACTGCCCTGTTGTTAAACACAAGCAGAAAAAAATACTTTAAGATATGGAAAGAAAGAGGTGGTCAGAATAGTCATGCTTACCATGGGAAAACTATACACGTTTTCTCAATGCTTTATACATCAAAAGACTTGACATACAAAAAGACAAAGACCCATATTCAGGTTATCATATTAATTAGTGAGTTTTTAATGGTGAGCTTGGGACTTCCATTTTTTTTTTTTTTTTTTTTTTTTAACAATAATTTTGCACTCAAAGTTGTCTCTTACAGAGACTGTCCAACTACAGGAAAAGGAGAAAAACAGACCAATAAATTTCAGGATAAGAAATAAGTATACTGTTATAAACCAATTATCATCACTGAATTTAATGTTTAAACATAAATAAAATCTTGTGTACCAAGAGACAGAAGAAGCCATCTAACCTTGAGAAAACCTGGGCTTTCCTACCTTGAAAAAGGGGAAAGCGGTAAGAAATGAAGCTTTCCAAGAAGTGCAATGCATACAGAATGATGTATTTCAGTGTTTTCATATTAGTATCTTGTGCTTGAATAAGTTTCCATATCAAAAGACAATTCATAACCCACATTTTACATGAAAGTTTATCTGCCTCTTTCAACAGACCTCAGAAAATCCAAACTGCAATCGCGGATGGAGGGGGAGGGGAGGTAGGGAAGTGAAGTTTTATTTTTTAGACTTTTTGGCAGCACTTACCAAGCACTGTAGCAGTTTCAGGACACGTGTCAACCATTGTGTGGTATTACTCTCATGTTTTATTACTGAGGACTAACTGAACCAGAAAAAAATATCGTACTTTGTCTACTGCAGCACTGTATTGTTAATATGACATCCATTTCTTAATTCCTGAGTGACAGTTATGCTTGTAGAAGACAGACTGG
>VWZX01005120.1:1120396-1151215 GCA_013399015.1 Galbula dea | reverse complement strand
AGGGAAGGAGCTTTTAAAAAGTCTATCACAAACTTGTCTTCATGAAAGAGACATATTTCTCCCCCCCCTCTTTCTTCTCCCAAGGAAAAAGACCTAATAATTCACACAGCCAGCCCACCCCCTTGCCAGGGGCAGGACTCCTTCCTATAGTACATTCTGTACACGTTTTCCTACAGCGTGCCATTGACCAGTTTCAGTTTAAAGCCTATTATGTAGCACTGCTTTTTCAAGTCCTTTTTTGCTACGCCCCTTCCAACCCAAAATTTTATATGAATCTATGGTAATATTCCAATGTAATAGTTGACATTTCTCCCCTCCCATCCCTGTTTCCTCTCATTATTGCTGTATTACTAACATACTATGGATATTTTTCCCCTATACACATGAAGTATTTGCACTCCAAAGTAACACCACTTAACAAACTATATGTATCTATCTGTCTACTCATAAAGTATCCTAAATGTGGACATACTACACCTCAGGAGATGCAAATGGTAACCTCCTCCTCACATGACACCTCCATTCACTTTAGAAGAGGACTGCCCTTTTTTTGCCAGCACAGCGAATTGCACATTCACTTCTAATTTTGGGTGAGTATTACTCAGCAATTTTCCCTACATTATTTGGCTTCTCTGTGGCCAGATTAGAAGTTTCTATTTTTTTACCACTAAATGTCCCTGGGTAGTTTACTATTTTTGTTTCATCCTTTTCTAAATCAATGGTTCCCTAACCACTTCAGGCCACCTGACCCCTAACAACACTTTTTTTTTTTTGGGCTGTCTGGCACTCTCATCACACTTTCAATTAAAAACAACATAAACATAAAGGTTCAGCAGATGAACTTGAGACTCCTTCTTACAGGATCCCAGGGGACAACTTAAATTTCTTCCTATAGACCAAGAAACTTTATGTTTATTTCTGTGGTTTGATGTCCATTCTGTGCATAACCTGTCATATTCATTTTCCCAAATATAAAGCCTTGTTCAAAACAAGTCTTGAGTTTCCTTCACAAGATTCTCAGGAAACCAAACATCACTGTTTATTGCCACCATCTTCTGTTTCAGGATATTATTTCCAGGTCTCAACTCCAAAACAACATATACTCAAAATTCAATTCTAATTAATTTTGAGTGTAGTTTCTGTTCTGCACCCAAAACTTAAATATAAACAATGCAGATAAGCTACACAGCTGAAATAGTCTCACACTTTCCATTATTAAGGCTACTTTCAGGTGCATATAAACTTTGCCAAACTTCAAGCATTTGGGCTGAAATTTTCCAGGCCATATGTATGCCTGAGGCTGAAATTCTCCAGAAAATTCAGCAGAAACAGTTCAGCTATGTCTTAGAATGAGGTCACAGAAAAATACAAGGTTTATGTTCTTACATAAAACACTTAAAAATACCTCTTGAATACCACGCGTGGAGCAGATAATTTTTATTTGCCATGGTGACAATGGATGCTTGGCAAAGGTGAGGTATGAGCACCCCAATGCCACCCAACCACGAGGAGGAGGAAGAAAGAGACATGCACGAGTGGTACAGCAAGACTTCACTAGAGGAGTTACAAGGTGTACAGAGGCAGCCTCAAATCTGCCAGACAAAGAGAGAGGGACAACAGGTTAAAAAAAAGCAGCAGAAACAGATTTGAGGCAGGAAGAGTAGAAGAGGAGTAAACAAGGTCAGGAGGTGACATGGATGCAGGACAAAGAGTCTCTGTCCTCTGGACTAGTGACCTCCAAGCAGTGGAGGGTTTTGTCGTGGTGTGTGGGACATCCCTCTACGCCAGAAAGATGGAGGGATGAAAAGCCTGGAATATTGCTGTCATTCCAGTCACCAGGGGCTGCAGGTGACCCAAACAACACTAAAAATGAGGGGGCTCTTGTCACTGCATTTGGGTAACAAGGAACCTGGGCATACTCAAAATTTACTGTGGACACAGCAAGTCAGGCATTGGGATCAAGGACTGGTGGTTATAAAAATATGGGGGATAGACTGAGGGACCCATAAATATTCTTAGGCAGATTACTAGGACAATCAATAGACATCCACACCAGCTATCGGTGCTGCCTGTTCCCTCCTTCCAAGGTCTTGGGGAAAGAACAAAGCACAGAGTCCTCTGATCACCTTTACAGCTGGGAAGACAGACCCAGTGAGGAAGCACATCTCATCCTATGCACTAGCCAGTCCCTATAGAGGGTGGCAACACACCACTGCTATTCCTAACTCCCTTCGTATTAGATCCCAGCGGTCTGTGCCTGCACTGCAGCTGAAAGTGAAGATACCTACCAGTGACTCAGTGGCTGTCAACATATTTCTGCAAGGCAAAACAAAACCAAATAGCTAGCTTAGCTCTTCCCCAGGTTTAACAATTAGTACCACTGCAGAAGTTATGAACTGCTGGAATTAAGTTTGCCTTTGCAGCATTAACTGTGTCTCCTTCACAGATATAACTGTATCAGTCTTTAAATAACATGGTCACACTTTTGTCCTCACAGGCAGCAGACAGGCCTGCTCTAGGGATCAGTTGACAGCAACAGAGTGGAGGGGCTTGCTGTGTGCTATAGAACCAAATGTCTCACTTATCGTAGAGGTAGTGAACAAAGCAGAAAATGGTTTTACCATAAAGGTAGCTGTACATTGCTCAGGCAGAACTAGAGTCTACCCCTGCAGCTGCCAGTTTTTCACTAGAACAAAAAAAATTTCAAAATTTCCTGATCTAATGTCCCTCATTTCCTGACTTGAAATCATGGGATTTCAATTGCAAGAAATGCTGAGTATCTACAACTGCAACTACTTTTGAATTTGATGAGAGATGTGCTTTGAAGGTGTTTTCAGAAGCTGTATGTTTCAGAAAATCTAACCTCCAGTCCTGCAAACAGGCCACTCAAACATCCTATAGCAAAGCCTCAGTTTCCCATCTGTAAAAATAAAAACAAAAAAAAAACCACAAACAAAAACCAATCTCTTCGCCAAAGAGGTGATTTTAGAATTTAATATGATCACAATCGATACCATTGAAAACTCTCTAACAAAAGAATGAATTTTAGCTTCAGAACAGTGTATGGTGAGAAAGACCTGGAGCCATAACACAACAGAAGGAGAAAACAGCTGCTCATCAAGTACTGTGCATCCCATACAGCAAGAGGTAAACAATTATAACTCTTTTCAACTTTAACGCATGCAGTTTTCAGCTTTAATACTCTTTCAAACTTCCAGTTTCACTTTTATACTACAGTTTCTTTCAATCACAACACTTGGAAAAGTTATTGAGAAGGAGTTGTTGAGAAATATGAAGTTTAAGCTTATCTGAAGGTTCCCTGAACATTTATTAAGCTCAAATATTTTCCTTGACACCAGTTCCAACAGTTTTCAAAGACAAGTTTTGGGTGACAGGATGATTATGACAAATATCAACCTCTTCATGTTGTAATAATCAACAACCAGCCCCTAAACACCTG
Source organism: Galbula dea (assembly GCA_013399015.1). NCBI lineage: Eukaryota > Metazoa > Chordata > Aves > Piciformes > Galbulidae > Galbula > Galbula dea. The sequence goes on along the minus strand of VWZX01005120.1, from coordinate 1,147,755 downwards.
CTCTCTAACGTTTACTGAAAATGACAGTATTGCTGTAACTACATCACATTCTTCTAAAACTCAGTGGGCATGTATGACCATGAATGGATGATGTATGTATTTTCACATCTTCCATGCCTTTTCTTAATTCTAGTACATGCTGTACAACAAAGTTTTAATTACTTTTACATTTTGTTTTACTGTCATTGCAGTCAACAATATTCGTTTCCTTTCCCTTCCTTTACAGAAGGGTCTAATTTTCATTTAGTGCTATTTTACTCCCAATATACACATAACCTTTTTACCAATTTAGCTAGAGTTTGCTCATGCTATTTTTTTACTGTCATATTCTGCCAGGCAAGCCTGAATGGATTCTTCCTTTTGCTTCTGATTCCACACCTCTTCAACTTGCCAAATTTCATTTAAACTTAGCATAGATCTGTAGATTCTCAAAATACCCCAGTCTTGTTCTTTGCTTCTGTCCATAGTAATATTATAATTTATAATCCCTTTATTATAGTGCCAATCTTGTGTCGGTATCAGATTCAGCTGTACATGTACTATCAGGCTTTGTAAGAACACAGCATTTCATAAAATTCCTTGCCTATTATGTGCCTTGTGAGCACATTAAAACACCCAACACATGGTTTGCTAATGATTTCAATAGGGCCATGTGTCATTCCCACTCTTTAGATTGACAGTCGAAACAGCTACGGTAGAACACAAAAGCCAGCAACTGCCTATAAATAGCAGTTCCATTACCTGCTCATTTTTAAAATGTTTTGTGTAGAAGAATGCATAAACTCAGCATTCCTGATATAAGCAGAAGTGGAAAAATTAATATTTTACACCTACTTGTAAAGTCAGTATCACCACCACTTCCACTCTCCTCCTAGCCAAAACAAACAAAGTAAATCACTTCACCCTAAAGTACTTAGAGATTCAATTTCACCTTTTCTAAAGTGAGAGGGGAAAAAAAAAAATCATCATTTTCTCTCACTGTTTAACCAGTGCTTTCCCAGATATCATGTCTCCACTCAGAGCTGAGGCAGGGCACACACTGGAATAACTTCAGCAGCAAACTGAGATGCATCAGCACTTCCTTTCAGTACATTACTGATGTATGCATTATGCACATACGATTAAGTTATCAATGAATGTTTCATATCTAACACCAAAATATTTGAAAGATGTTTATGAACATGACCAACAGGACACAGTCCCAAAATGTAACTTATCCCTTTAAAGATGCCACAAAGAACCCCACCACTGAAGTCTTGAGGCAAAGGAGGAGCGGGAGACACTTTACAAAGGTCACAGTGGGATTCAGATGTGATTACGGTAGAGCTCTTGTACAAGGCACATAGAGCAAATCACTACAAGACAAGAGTATTCACAAGAGATATAACTACTCTTCAAATCAGTGTGGTTTTTGTTTAAACAACAACAACAAAAAATGAAAGCACCTTTGGTTCAGCTAACAGCAAATACTGCAATTTGAAGGGACTGTAAGCCACAGAGCATCCCAACAACTAATGCTACATCTTTTACACCTGTAACAAAACATGAACTCAGTAACTAAGTATGCTTGCCCTCAAACTGCTAGAGCTACTGAATACAATAAACTGTTAATTCATTGATCTGCAGCCAAAGCTTCTGCCTCCATTTAAAAAAAAAAAAAAACCAAAAAAAAACCAAAAAAAACACAAACCAAAACCAACAACCAAACAGAAACCACCACAACAAACCTCTTCATTAATACCAAAGCCTTGAAACCTCCTAATAAACAGCTGACAATCAGTTGCTGACATTCCAAGAAAGATGGGCATGGAGCTCTAAGCTCTAGGTCAGGCACCAAGGTACAAATTTATCACTATAGATAATCACAAGTATTCACTATAATACAATGACGCAGCTGGCATGAGGACACAACTGGGGAAAAGATAATCCATTCCTAGATAATGCCATCATTTGTACCAATGTGTACAAGTACTCTTCAGCCAACCTTTTTACACAACAGAAGTGTATCAAAATGCAACTCTCAATAGGTATTTTTTAAACATGCATCTAAGGAACAGGCAAACAACTATTAAAAAAGTATTCATGTACAGGATTAAATTGTGACTTAACATTAAAATCTGCAAGGTGGCAAATATGCTTCCTATTTTTCTGAAATAGGAAGTCTACTGTCTATACTAAAATTTAAACTTAAAAAAATCAGTTGCACAAACACAGCAAGGAATAAGCAAAACTAAATAGCCAAGTTCCACATAAACCTATGATGAAAGAAAATCCAGTGAATGAAGAAACATACTATCACAGATTTTACAAAATAGCAATTTTCCTTGTCTTAAAGGCTCTGTATACTATCCAATTTCAGCTGCAGGGAAACATCCAAAAGATAATTTCCCACTCAAAACAGAAAGTAATTAACAAGAGGAAAGACAGGAAATAAAAGCTATGCCTCAACAAAAATCAACTACTACTCCACTGAACATTTACAAATAACTATATAAGCACGTGTCTCCATGGGGTGGAGGAGAAGAATGTGTATGCCTGCTCTCCAGTTTTCTTCTGGGTCTTCCAACACAACCTTAAAATTGAAAGGTCAGGGAGTCAGCTATTCTCTAGTTATGCTTTTTTAGATAGATAAACCTACATGACTACTGACAGAACAAATCACAACAAACATAGCAAAACCCCCTTTTTTTAAGGAGGTGTACACACCTAACCTCTTCAGTTGCCACTACCAGAGCACCAAAGGTTAAGACAACATCAAAAAGCAATTATACATATTTATAACACCTCATGGCCAAAACTATCCTATGTTTCTGACAAGTCCACATGGCTACACAGCTCAGAACTTCTGCCCTTCAAATTGTTTTTGTCACTGACAACTACTGACAAGGTTATAAAACCCTTGATTGCTCTGAAGTCAACTGGAGGAGTGTCATCTGTCCTCCTCACACCTCAACACCCAGACTCGGCATCCTACCATCCTAATTCCATGCTTCTTCCAGGAGTACTCAGGAAGTATCTTCTTGTCTTTGTAATTGTCTTCTCCAACTTGGATGCTCCATACAGAGAAGACCATCTTTCTTTAGGCATGCAGAAGCTCTACTCTCCTGGCAAATGCACTCCCCAGCAAGTTAGCACAAAACCTGTATGCAGGCTGTACAACATGCCACTGATTCCAGTACTCTTCCTACTTTTTGCCCAACTATGACCAGGCTTTAACCTACTGCCGTCCACAGTCCAGCATCCAAACTCAGAACTGTCGCCGTAGGGTGGTTTTTCACCAATGCAACAGCTTTGGCAACAGAGCATGTGAGACGCGGGCACAGTTCTAAGTTTACCATTTCTGCTCCCAAAATAGTAACATGCAGCAGTAGACCAAGGCAGATAGTGAGGAAAAATAGAATCTTAAAAGTTATTAGGCTAGATTCACCAGACATAAGGCCACTTCAGTAGCCAACACCATGGCTCAACAAGAGAAAATCCATTCATAAACCAGAAAACTGTAAGTTAAAAAAAGGAAGGCCCCACCCAGAATACCAATTACTTCTATTTTGTCTGGCAATGAAGTTCTCAGCTTCCTAGGCAAGTAAACACCTTCACTCACTGTGCATGGCTGCCATCTGGAACTCGAAAAAAAAAAATCCCTTACCTACTTTGTACTGCTCTTACACAAACACAGGGTTAGATGGACAGAAAAGGATGTACTAAAAATAGTGCTCGTCAAGAGAGCAACCTCGGCAGGAAGGCTCCCTGCAGAGAAGTACTACAGTAGGAAGGGAAAACACAAAGTCCTGAAAAACAGCAAGTGACAGAAGGAGGAAAGAGGGGGATAAATGAAAGAAATCCCACATTCACTTCAAATTTTGTAAATAAAGCTTCCTAAACCAAATAAATATTCAAATAGATCTGAATACACTTTCTCAATTACTTGGCTTTTTTAGCAAAAAAAAAAAAAACAAAATCCCACCAAACTTAAAAGTTAGATGGATTTAGCTGCTGCAGAGAGCACTAGGTGAGAAAGTGACATTATGGACACTAGGGACAACAGTGTACCAACAAGAATGTGTAACCAATCACATCTAGGTCACAAGCCAGAAGTACATACAGTTAGCTGAGGATTTTTTCCACTCCAAGTGTTATATATAGTTCTATATTAACACATACACACAAAAAGGTATGCTGGTCATATATCCTCAGCATTTATGGCAAATTATTAATCAAGTCCCACCTGAAACAATTTGTTAAATTGATTTTAATCACTGGGCCTCTCATGTGAAGCTTTGTATAATCAGCATTTCATTTACAAAATTAATTGCCTGATTGATTCTCAAGAGGCAGTAGCTGTCATTACACTGCTGTCATAACTTTTGAGTAGGGGTGTCACAACACTGAATTCTGACAGTACGAAGAGCACTGCTATTTAAAAATCGAGGGGGGGGAAGTGGGGGGGGGGAAACAAATACAGTGATTTCACAGAATTGCTCTTTAGCCTGATAGAATGTTAAAAACACTTCCCAGCCGTTTCAGCCAGCCTCCCCATTTTCCATTCACTGAGTAATGCGCTACTCAGCTATTCAGTCTCTTTTCTTAGAGGCAGGTTCATTTAATTCAATTTTACCATAGTTGCGGTTGCATAAAATGAGTTTGTTGTTGAATATACAAAAGATTTAATCACAGGCCGCTCTTAAGGTTATTTGTTGAGCAGAGCTTGACTTTCAAACACGTAGGGTTTTTTCCACATCCACAGCCTTCTGGAAAAGTAGAGTTTTTTCGTTTTAAAACTGAGCAAAACAAGCTACAACTTTACAGAGCTTATCTAGAAGCACCTTTAGACAGCTTTTTTTCTCCCCCAGTATTTGAGGCTATGTATAAGCCTCAAAGTCCTGCCAGAGTTGGAAGCAAAGCTCTTAGACTTGCTGTAGCTACTTCTATACCCCATGGTTACTACATTCTTGGAAAAGACCAGTGCTGCAGAGAGGCAACACAGGCCAGCAGTTAGGGCACTGAGTCATAAGACAGGGCTTCTATTCCTGGCTCAGCAGCTGACCTGCTATGCAAACATGAGCACATCACTTCACCTTTCTCTAACTGGGTTTTCACCCTCATCACAACAAGTATTATATACGCTCTTCACAAAGAACAAGACACGAAGACTTTGGGGACACTGATGTCAGTTATTATCAACAAGAAACAAGACTACAAGTCAGAAATAAGGAGGCTAAGGGAGGAAAAAAAACTCTAGAAGGTTTTAAAAAGTAGAAAATTGCATCACAGCCTGTAATAAGGTACTCTAAACTTCCAGAAACATATATGCNGGGGGGGGAACAAAACCAACACAAAAAAGCCAACTACAAAACAAAACCCCAAATAAACAGAAAGCCCACACCTTAAATTCTGCTAGATCACTTGGAACAGTTTAATGCCTTTAAGAAAATGACCTATTTGTAAGTTAGTCCAAAAATAAGCCCCTCAACTTCTCAAATTCAACCTTATGCACTAGATTACATCAAGTACTCCTGTATGAAACATTTAAAATTTCTAGGCCATGCTCTGAGATTACACTATTGCAAGAAAAGCAAATGACAACTCTTCAAAAACTGAATTATACCTACTGCTGGCATTTGTAATGAACCTCACCAGAATGCAATTCCAGAATAAATCAGGAGTCCAGATAACCCCAGAATCTAGTGGATATTCAGCCCGTCTTCCCTTCCCACCTCCCAGCTCTTGCTTTCATCCCCAACTGCTGCCAAGATTATCTTCCACTCCTTTCTGCAAGTACCCTGCCACTCCCTTCCAGGCACACAGAGTAAATTGTTTGGGATGAAATGAAGACTCTTAATACAATTTTATTCTCTTTTTTGCAGGTCTGAGTTCATTATGAATACAAATGAGGAGGGAAAGCACCAATGACCAAATAGACAGGATACTGCAATAAAGAGGCATAAAAGGATAACAAAATGGGAAACTCCACCAGGCAAACAAAAGCAGTTAGCTGTTTTCCTTTTCCATAGCCATAACATGAGAATGCAACTAAGGAAAGTTCAGAAAGTTCTGGCCACATTGCAAAATGGTTGCCAAAGAGTTTTAAAAGTTACAGTCCTCTGACACGCTAGGAAGAAAAGAAGCTTAGAAAAAGGACAAAAATCAGTCGCCGTACTCACACCAAGTGATAGCAGACTGGGACATTAAGAAAGTACAAAGAACTGACTTTCTGTATTTGTTGGTTACTAGCCTCCTCAGGTAGTTTACTTATTAATCTAGCATTTTCTCTTTTTAATTCTTCACATTTTCTTTATTTAGGTAAGAAATGGTCTTAGTTAAATAAGAAAACAGAGGAAAGCCCCTAGCTAGAGCCAATATATGCAAAATTCCTGAAGGATAAATTTAGGATCAGGATAATTGGAAGGCAAACTCAGCTCTACAACAGAAGTCCTGTCACTTCTTCAACTGCCAAAAAGCTGCTTCTCTTGCAACATATTTTTTCTGTTAAAACTGTTTTCTGTAGAGGTTGAAAAGATGTGGTTGTAAACAGCATAAAGTACTAACAGTTACCTGGAAACTAACCGGTTCATCTTTTCCTACCATCATTCCATAACAGACTCTGTGTCATGTTAGCTGGGCATCACAAAAACCCACTATCTCAGAGATATACCAGCAGCATCAGTTCAATCCAAGGGTCAGCTAGATATAGATAATGAATCCGGGGCTAGACACTTGTGCTGTGGAGCTGCAGCAACAGCATTTCGGTGAGTACCTGTCTGTGATTATTTTGTACTTCTAATGATCTTCTTCATCAACTCAGCCACTGCCAGGAGAACGGAACTAACTTTCTGGGGAGGAGTAAAACAAAAATTCACCAGCAATAGGTAATTTAAAGCATTAGAAAATAGCTTTTTTCAGTAGTTGAAAATTAAAATCAATCACCAGAACAAACTAGTTATAAGTGGAAATCTTCATTACTGATTGAAAGCATTTAATAGTTAAGTAATAAAGTAGAAGAAACAGTAAACTGAAGGTCAAACCCCTTGTACTACTTGAGAGAACAATGTGATTGGAAACCATGAATTCACACACATGCCTGCATTCACATCAGCTCTTTTGTATAATGTAACTGATTCCCAAGTATCATTTTACAATTCTGATTAGGTCTAACAAAAAAATCTTGTTTATTAAATTGCTTTCTTTAGGCATGTATAGCTGCTAATTTGTTTCCAATAAATCATGTACCATCTGAGAAAGATTACATTGCAATAGCAAAGCAACACTCCTGGGATTATGCTTCACCTGGATTTTAGAATTGAAAGGACAAATATTACAGTTCTAAATTTCCCTTTAAAGGGGGTAGCAAGAACACCCTGCAACAGGGTGCTCCAGAACTAACACGGTACTTTGCACTTAGCAGCCACACTAAGAGACACACCCTTAGCAAGTCAAAACCTCACAGTATTAAGGGATCTGTTCAGCTTTAAACTTTAATTTCTACAAGATATACATATTGCTCTTTAGGTCAACATACTTTTTAAAATACAAACATTTTGTATGCAAAAAAAAAAGTTAAAAATAACAGTAGCAAAAAAAACCCACAACAACATCAGCTCCACTGATAGAGAAAGATTCAGCTCTAGTACTCACAGATTTTAAATGCACTTAAGAATTAGAAGAGATTTGGAAACAACTCCCAAAGAACTCTGCTGAACAGACCTCCAAACACATATGAATAGTAGTACGAATTTCCCTATGGCTTACTCAGAACAAAATTCTGACCCAGGTTTAAACTGCGCCAAATTTTGGTTTAACCCTAGTGCTTTCACCTACTTGTCACTCAAAACTGGCCAAAGTTGCTAAATCTTCACTACTCTTTTCATAGCCACAACAAAACAGACAAACTCCTCCACAAAAACTGGCAGCCTATGAAACATTCTAGAGCATCTCAACACAAAGAAAAAAACCACATGCTTATAACACATGCACGTGCAGAAACAGGAGGATTCATCATGGGTATGAACACTTCTGCAACAAACTACCCTGGATGTTCAGAAGCACATGGTTTAGTACAGTTACTATCCAGAACTTACTTTATATACAAAGAAGGCATGTGTTTTCAATATACAATCCATTTTTTTCTATATCACACTATTTAAAATTAAATTAAAAACCAACAATTTAGACATATCTAGTCAGAAATATGAAGATGAAAGCTGATCCATTTCTCCAGTATGTCTCATCCAAAACCATGGTATAACAGGAAACTTGACCATACCATATTCATAGAATTTTTTCCTGTCTCCCACAGCAGAAATCATTTTCAAATTCTGTCTGCCTGAAAACTCTTGGCTTCTTTCTACTTATGTGCCCACATCTTATTTCCCAGTCCTTAAGAGAGCCCATACCATCCACCATGTGAAAACATCAACAGAGCCTTCTCAAAAGCACTTCAAGGAAACTCCATTATTTGCTACAAAAGATATTCAGGATTAATTGCCCCCCTTTCAGCACAACCCAAAATACACTATTCCCAGCTCCCTAAAATTGCCAAATCTAGAACAGAATTAAAATTAACAACAGATAAAATGGGAAGAAAGAAGGAAATTACTGCCTTCGTAAACACTGAAGCGGTACAGGTACGGAGAATCTTTCCTATAAGTCTGAGTAAGCTATTTCTGAGGGCAACAGCAATTTGAGTATATTCACATCTAGTCTTTCTCTCTTCTCCAAGGCTGCATCTTACAGCAGCCTCTTCCTGCAGCTGATGAGGGCTGAAGACAGTTCATTCTGTCAAAATCACTTGGCCTAGTCAGAAGAGGTCATTTAGCAGCAAAGACAGATGTTTCTCAGCTGATATAACTAAAAGGCAAAATAGAGCAAACAAGCCCAAAGAATCATTTTAGCAACAGGGTATCTGCAATTCCAATTTTAGGTAGTGTTCAATTTAGAAAGATGTTATTCATCTGACACTCATTTGCAAACTTCAATTTAGGATTAAAGAGCTGCAGATACCACGTGTAGAAGTCTGAAACATACATTCTATTTATTCTTCAAAGAAAAAAGATCTTTTCTTAAAGCCACATTATTCACTTCATATTTAACCTGGCATTTCAGCTAAACCCAGCTCTTCTGCCAAGTACTACGACTTGTTGAATACATTCTTCCCCTTCCTCCTTTTACACTCCTACACCTAGTTTCCTGCTCAGCTCCTTCACACAAAAAGAAATTGAATTTAAAAAAAAGAAGGAAAACTGAAACTTATTATAGACCAGAAAAACTGTCAAGTATGAAAAGGAAATGCTACACATTTTTAAACTGAACTGCTCAAGAAGGTGAGATGCTGCTTACACAGCTAACATAGTATCATAGGTTTAGGTCCGTCTTATCTTGTCTTGATGTTTTAATGATTTCTTGATGTCCCTTCCAGTCTTGCTCTCCTATAATTTGGAGGTTATTACATCATCTCTATTTCATTTTAAGACTTCTGTTTCTGCAATTTGGTTTTTATTTGAAGTCATAATCCTCAATCTCTAGTATAAGACAACAACATAAATGTTATAACACTACAAACACACATGAAATATTTATAAATTAAAATTAAGAGTACAAAAAAATGGTACCTTTCCAAACCACTCATTTCATAAGTAGTAAAAAAGATAGATAAAATTGTTTCAAAAGGAATTTATGTTGATATTTGCAAAAAGATGCTAAAATACTGTAAAGAAAGGTTTACGTAATCCTATTTCTAGGCAGGTGTTAAGGTGAAGATGAGATGTGCTGTATTAGAATACAGCAGCAAAGGAGACATGGGCAGAAGAGAACCAGAGGGGATGGCCAACTTCAAAGCACTGTCCATGTAAATACCTCTCTAGGCATCCACTTCTGACAGAACCAGGAAAGAGAGATCATTCCTGCCAAACATATCTTCTACAAAACATCAGCCTTCGTCTGGCATCACCTGGTACCAAAAAAGCACCTGCACCCTCTCCTTCCTCTGCATGCAATTTGAGCTACTCATTGTACAACTTGTGCCTAGCAAGGTCCCAACTGTCTTCTGTGAAGATCAGTAAATTTCAGTAATTCTCCAAAGGATTAACATTTTTGGAAGCACTTTTTTCAACTTCATCAAGGAAGCTTCTTTCTGTGATCCACAGAGATGCATGCAATTAGAGCTACAGCACAACATTACTTGAGGAATAATGAGAAACAGGAGACAAAAAGTGTCCAACACAGAAGTCATTAACGACAGCCAAAGACTATTCCACCTGTTGCGTTGTACACTGCATACTTGCAAAACCATGGAAGGGAAAAAAAAGGCAGATATATCCCAGCAGCTAGGAACATGAATTTTGATCCTTTTTTATATCCTATTGTTATCCACAACCCAGGAAGCTGTTAATTGGCCTAAGTAATTGGTCTAAATACCCAAGTCCCATTATAAAAATATACTATGAAAATGCTTAGACACTTATCACAACCAAGAAATCCTTAACTAAAGTTCAAAGCTGAAAAGGCACTAGAGACTTGTCTACGCTGAAGGAAAAAATGCGTAATTATACCAATATAACTAGCTCAGTGTGAAAACTTACTCCAGTATAAGAGTATCCTTTCCAACTTAAGCTTACATGCTTTGGAAGCAGAATAAGATAAACAATGAAAACTCTTATTCTGGTATAAGAGTCTCTCCATAGGGAGTTATATTGGTATAATTATGGCATATAATTATAGCACATAGTTGTATCATTAAATTTTCTTGCGTAGAGAAGCACTAGGTGCCCAGTCCACATATATTTTCTAGCAAAACAAATTATTATCAAAATCCAATAGAGGCACATAAAATACTTAGCTTTTATTTTTATTTGATAAACCTTCTTCATTTTAAAGTGATGAATTACTTCAATTAATCTTCCTTGAAAATGCTTTTCTCTCTGCTATCCTACATGGTAATAGATTATTCTTCCGGTCGAGGCATCATAAACTAACACTTGGAGAACGGCTGAAATATTTCCCACACTGATTTAGGCTCTCATCAAACAAAGCAAGTGGTGAGAAATCAGGTATAAGGAAGAAATAAGGTGCTGTTTACACATTTGACTGTTAGACTCACACCTTTTACCGTACATCCCCAGCTACTTTAAACAGTCAAGTGCTTCAATAATTTAGTCTCTATCCCTCTGACAATTTCATTCTCACCTCATTTGCTGTAGAAGTTAAAACATTTCAGTCAACCTCGAGGAAGCCATGCTTCCTCCTCCTTCTCTCACACACACCGGGTGGAGGGGGAGAAGTGCATTTAAAAACTGTGCCACTGGTTGAACTTTAAATTATAGAAGAGAATCATGAAAGATACACAAACTATACAACTCCAAGACTCTTCAGAATCTTTTGAAAATAAACAACTTTTCAGAGGATACTGAGCTCAGAATTCCAAGCTTAAGCCAAATAAACTCTCACTGTTGGTGAGAAAGATCCCTTAGAAAGGGGGCAAATAGAAATACCGGTTATGACACCGTCCAGAAAGTGAAAAGCACTGACATTATCCCACAAAGATGTCAGTGAAATTATAAATAGCAGTAATACTTCAATTTGGGCATTTTTAACACTCAACAGTTAAGTGACCCCAGAGATGATTAAGGATCACAGAAACCGTTTTGCAGGATGCATATGTAAATTCTTTTGAAAAATGTGGCTTTTCCTCTTTAGCTGCTTTGTAAAAAATTGCATTGCCAAAAAGAGGTCTTTGCAGGATAGGCATTCCCACCTTTTTTTTGTACTTCTCAACAATTTGATCCTCGGCACTACATCAGGCTTCGTCACTTTGGTTCTGAAATACCTTCACGGAACTCTGAACACGCCTTGTTTACTCCCATTGAGAGATCACTCAACTGGGTTGTCCCTTCCTTCCTCCCCAGGCCCAGCACTGCCCCTTAGCCCTGCCAAAGTGCTCATCTGGTTTGCTGCCCTACGTGATACCCTACAGACAGACCTGCTGGAGCAACTGGCAAGACGGCTGCCAGGCTGGAGGAAGCACCAGCACTGGGCAAGGACAACCACTGCAGCAGCTCCTTCCCAAAGGTGCCCACTTTGCAGCAGCTGAAGTGCCAGCAACAGGCAAAGAATTTTCAATGGACTGTGAAGCAGCATCCACACAACAGAACTGCTGCCCTATTTCCAAATCAGAAGCTTGCATCGCTGTATGGAAATTGAGTATCTAAGCGTTAAGGTCAACTGATCTGGAAATTCATCCTCATATTTTCAAATTTGCCAGTGTGCCTCATGTCTGCAAATATGCTTGAAAAGAAACACTGACAGTACTTACATTCAAAAACTTAACATACCAAAAGAAAAGCAACAGCAGGAAAAACTCTGAATAGGTATTACAAAATGGACTACAAAAAAAGAAATCTATCAAGCTTAGCAGGAAATGGATATTAAAATCGTTACTTCTAATGGGTTCGCAACATAACGAGAGGAAGGTTAGTCCAGAACTCCAGCAGAAGTCTGGAGTCATTTGCCTGTATGATTTGAAAACACTATAAATAGTGGAAGGAATTAATTTCACCTGCCCTTTGACATCAGCACCTGAGCTTATCAGCTTAGACCTTCTTTATAGGGAGGGGAAAAACACGTTAACTTTAAGAGCATGATTCATTAGACCTGCATTACATGTCTACTTTAGCGTAAGATGATTCACACCAAAGAGAAGAAAAGCCTACACGAAAAGATTAAGTATAAATACCTAAAATACATATGGTTAGATGAGTCCCACCCTTGAAATCTAGTATTTCAAAGATACTGAAGGTTTATTTGGCCACTGAAGTCAGTGCATTATGTGCAATTATCACTTTGGGGGGAAAAAAAAAAACTAACCCAAAAAGCAACAAACCAGAACAAAACAAAACACCCCACACCACAAACCTTTTACACTTCGCTTCATCATCTTTCCTTTTGAAATATAATGATTCCCTGCTCCAGAGAAACCCTGAGAAATTAAGTATCTGTTACTATTTACAGACTAATTTTACACTCAAGATAAAGAGTCTCAATATGATACAAGCCTGTACTACCACCAATAAGGCTGTGCTGTTCTTTCCTGACCCTCACCCTCAGCTGAACACCACCGTCTTCCTTGCCTTACCTCTGTGCTGGAAAGACTGCTGCAAGCCAGATCAGCTCAGTGATCTGGCTGGAAGCTAACCATTCACAGGTTTTGTTTGGCAGGATTAGTTTTCAGACAAATCAGCGTGCTGATGCTACTCAGGACACAGAAGAAGCAGCAGGGAGCTGATAAAAGGGTGGGACAGGTCTTTTCAGCAGAAGTGAAGTCTTAGATCAGCTTCAGACAACCATCAGACGCACCCTTTGATGTAAGATCTTCTGGCAACAAAAAACTCTAGAGTGCCCAAGGAGTGTAACAAAAGGCTATGAAAAATGCAGAGGTAAACAAATCAGGTTTTCAAGTTTTCTCCAGTTTTCCCCAAGGAAATTCTGGCTTGGCATCTACACAAAAGGCACATGTCCACTTAGTTAAACATATTTCCCTATACATTTTTGTGTTATAACCTTTCTTCCGCGGATTTACTCTTGGTTTCAGTCCCTGATCCTCAAAAGCCAAGAAGAACAAGAAGCTGCCCTTTTGAGGAGTACCCACTTGGATCTTATGATGAATATCTAAAGAATTATCTGCTTATTTCCTGCTTATTCACAAGTATCAATCTAAAAATGACAGAAAAAAAGTGAGTGCTAAGTATCAGATAAATGTTTAGAAAAAGAAAAATAAACCACAAAAAACCCCCCAAAACACCCTAAGAAAAAGTCACGTTGTCTCCTTTAGTGTACAATATGATATATACCCCCAATTCTGGAGAGAAAAATCTACATTTCTACCTATTCCTTCCACCTTGGCTGAAACAACTTGCTCAAGTAAGACAGACAACTACACACGAGTTCAAGGACTTCAAGAAAACAAAAACATCATCAGAAATTGCAATTATTTCAACCTTCTATTATGATGCCATAACCAGCCACAGCCTTTAACAAAAAGCACCTACTTTCTATCTCCTCTTCAAGGAAGACATCGACCACAAACGAAGAAAACAAAAATTAAACTGAACGTTAAAAAGCAGAAGGAACAAACAGGGTAAGTCAAATTCAGCATTTTCAAACTCAACAGCTAAGTTACTATTGCAGGTAAATCTGAGGATTGTTGCAAATAAAGTTAGGTTTTCTTAAGAGGCAAAGCAATAGAATTCAGAGACTACTGTGCAAGAAGAAATTGGCCTTTGCTGTTCTTTAAATTTCTAAGGTATTTTCTTAGAACTACAGAACACTAACTTATTTTTTTAATAGGCTTCATTCACCATTTTACCAAGCTACATTCCCCTCCAAAGAAAACATGACACAGAATAACAACCAACCAACACTGGTAACTTGCTTCTCTCTATATCCACAGTCTTCTGAGGAGAATTAAAAGGTAAAGAAATCTATGAAATGAAGTATCAGGTACTATAAAATTGCACAGATTGCATCTAGCACATCTCATTCACTATTTAATAGAGACAATTAAACACAAGTGTTCCTCTCTTTTCTACACTTTCCATAGACACAGCAACACTACATTTCAGTTTTCATGCTGACATCTTTTCAAATATCTTTTGGACAAATGCAGAAAGAGATTTTTAACTACAGCTGCTGTGTCAGGGAAAAAATAAAGAAACTTCACATGAACATTTACATTCCAGCTTGGTTTGTCTCCTTTTTCCCCCTATTTAAGTCTGCTTTACTTAAAGGATCAGCATTAGTTACTTCTTACATCACTCAGTGATTTCAAGCAACTAAGAAACACTGAGTTTTAAAAACAAAAAAATAATTAAAAAAAAATAAATCACAAAATCACTATTATTTTCCATAAATCATGCCTGAAAGTAAGACTTCAATACCACCACATCATATAAGCAGGAAATCCAAAGTATTAAACCAAATCAAACAAACAAAAAAACCCCAAACAAAACAACACATCATCATCACCCACAGATAACTATTTGTATGATTTCTCCTCTTTCACTATCAAGTCTTGCCAAGATTTGGGGGCTTGCTCTTTGGTGGCTTTTTGTTTTTTTTCCCCTCCTCTTTTTAAATGCAACTTGACCTCTGGTCTCTTGAAGAGCCTACTCAGGAAGCTGGCTAGCTAAGGCACTTTCCCTGCTGTCACTCTTTCCCCAACAACTTTTGTGCACAGATTCCTTGGAGGACTGAGAGGAGTAAATGCAAGTCAGAGGGAGGGAGGAGCACCAGGGTCACTCAAAAGCTATTTTCTCCCTGGATACATGGTCACACTACTCACTCTCATGCAACTGTAAAATGGTAGAAGACAATAAGGATGGCTTTTCCATCACTCCAATGAATTGGAAAGTTAGAAAGACAGGAATTTGGATATAACATTTAAAGAAGGAAAAAGAAGTGTCATACAACAAAGGAGCAAGAAAGAATGACGGATAAAAAGAAGAACTTTTGGAAGAAAATAAGGGAGACAGAAGCAAATAATCCATAAATAAATCTCTCACTCCCTTCAGGAAAAAATGCCAAGGAAAAGCCTTGAGCAACCATATCCCACAACAGAACTGACATATAGTAGTGTTAGCATCCCCAGAAAAAGTAGATGAATGCATCCACTGTTCTGTCAGCTACACTCTAGGAAATTAACAGCTCACTCAGTCCCTCCCTGACCTTCCTTCCAATTATAAAGTATGTTGTTATTATTATTCCTATTATTATTAAAATGAGCTGTGAAGAACTAAAAGAAGGGGGTCAGGCAATTCCTCTCTACTGCCTGTTCACAAAGCATTGCATTAAGC
Organism: Galbula dea; assembly: GCA_013399015.1. Taxonomy (NCBI): domain Eukaryota; kingdom Metazoa; phylum Chordata; class Aves; order Piciformes; family Galbulidae; genus Galbula; species Galbula dea. The sequence goes on along the minus strand of VWZX01005120.1, from coordinate 1,131,916 downwards.
AAGTTCTTTGTGAACAACCAAATCCCTAAATGCTACCCCAATATATGGGACAACTAACTTGTGTCCTAAAACTAAAATCTAAAAGGCCTCAATTAATCCCAAAAATCTTCCAACTGTCATCAGCACTCACACAAAACTCTCAACAGTTTAGGCTCTGGTAGCCCTCAGACCCCTAGCTTAGTTCTTGGAAAAATTTTTTTCTTTATTTTTAAATGTTGGCAACTACACCAACACATTGAACACCTGAAGAAAACTGCTCTAAAATGCAAGCTTGTTTGCTCCCGTTATTGCCCAATCAGCCTCTCCTTTTTAAAGGAAGAGCTCAGTTAAGTTGGGAACTTCTGAACGATTTTAAATAGGGTTTTTTTGGGTTGTGGTTGGATCTCAGTTAGTGTAATTGCTATTTATATCAAAACATTAAAAGCTCTGGTTATGGGCTTTATTAGAAAAGCAAAATGTGTTTTTAATACTTAAAAAAAAACCCCACAACAAAATGCTTTGTAGCACTATTTTCCCTTACATTTGCATACCACACATTCAACAACTGAAGGAGTATGCTATAGAAAGCTGAAATTCTCAAAAATGTCACTGAACTGTAGTTCCTGCAGTTTGTTAGCAAGAACAGTTTTGTGCCAGGTTAGGGGGACTATCACAAGTGATGTGTGTTAGCTCCAGGGTTTAAAAGGATTAAATATGTATTATAAACCAAAATATAACAAACAAGACAAACAAAATACAGTATCTCTATTAGGAATAGTATCTCTATTAGCAAAAATACAATTTAAAAATCTAAAAAATACAGTGTCACTTGAAGAAAACCACTAGAAACACTCCACACAATGTTGTTTTGATGATGTAAGAGGCACAGGATGTAAAAAAAAAAAAAAAAAGGATGTAAAGGGTCACAAAGCAGAAAACATTCTTCAGAAGGCAGCTAAGACACATGCAGCCAAAAAAAGATAGTTAGAAAGAAACAAATAGTCCCTGAACTTCCTAGAATGATCATATAATCCTAGAATGGCTCGGGTTAGAAGGGACCTTCCAGATTATCTAGGTCCAACCCTTCTGCCATGAGCAGGGATGCCCCCACTAGATCAGGTTGCCTCATCACCCTGAGTAAAGCGTTTCTTCCTAACATCTAATCTAAATCTCACCTCTTCCAGTTTAAAACCATTCCCCTTTGTCTTATTATTATCTTCCCATCTAAAAAGTCCCTCTTTTTTGTAACCTCCCTTTAAATACTGAAAGGCCACAATAAGGTCTCTCCAGAGCCTTCTCTTCTCCAGATTGAACAACCCAAACTCTCAGCCTATCTTTACAGGAGAGGTGCTCCAGGAAACTTCTCCCTTTCCTCTGCTGTCTCCCCCTGCAGCTCACCTCCGACAGGTGAGGCAGCGGCTGCCCGCACACTCACTCACCCACTCACCCCCAGATGCCCCCACATACCCATCCACCCTCAACGGCTGCCTGTGCACCTACCCCAGCTGTCCCCACATACCCACACATCCATCCCCCAGCTGCCCCCACATACCCACCCCAGCTGTCAGCACTATCTGCCTGCCGAATCCCATTTTCTTGCATTACCTCTACCCAGGTCAGGGATGAACGGCTGTCAAATTCCCCGGGGAATAAAAAGAAAAGAATGAGAGGGGGAGGGAAGAAAACAAAACAAAAAAAAGGGAGGGGGATTTAAAAAAAAAAAAAGGAGAGAAGAAGAAAAGGAAACACACACCCCCAAACCGCCACCCTTTCTTCCCGAGGCAGCAAGTTTCAATGGAGGGAACACATGGCTAATCTGCATATGTGAAGGTCAGGGCACTCCAGCCGGGGAGGTGAAGAATGGAGCAGCTCACGTAAGGGGCCGCCTCGCAATCCCTGGCCTGTTGCCCAACAAGCGAGATTGTTGAAAAGCAATAGATAGCTTCTGGCAGCGGCAAGGGGAAAAATATTTTGATCATGTGACGCTATACAAACTAACTAGTTTGCTTCATGTGTGAAACTTTTTACAGACGGTACAAATACCACGTTTATGATCGGCCCCAGTACGCTGCCTGCCCTCCTCTCCTCCCCGAAGAAACCTCACAGGTTTCTAGTCTGGAAATCCCTCCATCCAGCAAACCTTCTGCAAAAATAAATTGCAGAAAACAGAATACAAACAGCTAACAGCTATCTATATGTTCCTGGCACTTTTTACGACCATTAGGTAAAGGGCACCACAAAATGATCTGCCTCCCAAGTCTACCTTTCTGTTTATAGGAAGGAAGGGCTTTCAAATATAAGTAAAAATGCCAAGTAAAATTATTTTGCTATTGCTAGTACACAACTGAAGCAGCCTCAAACATACCTGCCTGTATTTTTTCCAAGAAAAATTTCTTTAAATAGCCTCTATTTATGACCATCTGTAAATATCTTAAACCAGCAACAGCTCTAAAGAACGTGCTTATTTTTCTTGACTTGGGGGTTTCAAGCAACTAAGAAACACTGAATTAAAAAATAATCACAAAAGCAAAATTGCTATCCATAAATCATGCCTGAAAGTAAGACATCAATACTACCACTTTATATAAGCAGAATATCCAAAATATTCACAACAGAAATTGCTACAGAAAAAGCTACAGAACTCCACATATTCCACCCAAATCAAAGCCTGCAAATAAACCAGCATACTCCTTTGATGCTGTCAAAACAAACCTCCTTATCTTTATTTTTAACTTTAAAAGAATAAAATTTAAGAACTACAAATCCTGTTCTTGTGCTTTCAAAAGAAATTTCCAGAGCTGATGTTTCAGTATCTTGCTTACAAACAAGCAAGTCTGACAAGCTAACCAAGTAACATGATCAATGTTGGAAACACCTAGCCTCAGATCCCATACAAACAAATAGAGAGGGAGGTACAGTGCAGACTGGATACCTTCACACATAGCAAGTATTTAGGCTGTCTATTTATTCTGCATGGCACTGTAATTAAAACTGCACATCAAAACCAAATCATTGAACAAGGCAAATATTACCCTTATTTTAACACAGAGAAACTGGAGCATCCAACAGCAAAATCAGCTACCTTTAGGTTATGCAGTCAGCAGACAGCTATCCAGAATTCTTGCACCAATCCTCTACTAATACCATCTTCTTGAAGTCACATAATTTACTTGCCATAGCTGAATTCACTGTTTGTGTGAAGGCACTATTCCATTTCAGTCAATCTGTGAATTAAGCTATGTCCATGCTGGGAACAGCACACACGACTACAATTATGTTTTAAAACAGGATCTCTCCATTGGGGATTTTATAAACTCTTTTTTTTTCCTTTAGTCATACAAACAACAAAACCTATGCTCAAACTTCAGGTCCTTCTGTGAAAGCCAGCTGTATCAGGAACCGTCCTACAGCAAGACACTGATCACTTCACACCTTTAAAATGTGACCACAACATGTTGCAGAACTACCTACCTCGTGAAAAACTCTGCAAGTCACCTCCATCTCAACAGCCACACCTGTAAACCCCCTCAGGAGAGGTTACTTATAAAGGCTGTTACTCTGTCAGCGCAGATACAGTACCTCTTCAACGGTAAACTAAATACAAAGTGGGTTTGCCACAACAGCTATTAGTCAAGAATGCAATTAATTCTCTGAACGTAACTATGTAGTTACAACAATAGAAATTCACGGTGAACCTGGCCACATGGTCTTTAAAGGGCAAATAAATTGATTCAGTAACTTGGCAGCATCCAAACCACTTTGTAACTAACACAGGTAAAATTACTAACACCCAACAGAAACACCTGTTAGCAAACATTTTTTTTTGAGTAAACAAATAAAACAAATACCAAACAAAGCTATCTAGGAAAAAAAAAATCCCAAGTGTAACAATTTGAAGTAGACACTTACCAGACCTTATTAGTAACAACACTATCAGCTGAAAATAAAAGTGGTTTGTACATCTGTCACACCAGCGACAAGAATTTTTCCCACTTTCATTATTATGTTTTAGCAAACATGTTAAAGAAAACAAGTAATAAACAAAAATCTCCTATATATCTAATTTTTGAAAAAGCAAACAAAAAAACCCTGAAAAAAATATTAGCAGAAAATTCCTTCCCTACCCCACAATGGTCAAAAACAGACTGATGGGGATGGCAGGGAGGCATCAGTCACACAGCACTACAGACTGAAGTGTCAAGAGGGCCTACCACTCAGATGGGCATCTTCATAAACAATTACCAGATCACAAATCTAAATTCAGTATCTTTTCAAATCTGAGAAGGCTACAAAGCAGATGGGAAAACAGGGTATAGCAATGATTCTTAAACACAGAAAACCATTTGGCAATTGGGCAAGTTCAGGTGCAAGAGATTAACTAATTCTTGAAATTGAAGAAAGGAAACCGACAAATATATTACATGCTTGGTCCTTCTGACAGTTACTAAACCCACCATGACTCAAATACAAGAAGTAATATGCAAGTGGATCAAACACTGATTGCTCTGTACTGAAAAAAAAAACCTACTTACACACACTGCAGAACCATCAAACTCTGTTTTATATTCACAAATTGGTCACTATTCAGAAATTCAGCAGCTTCATGACTTGGTTTGCTAGTTTTAATGAACGTAAATGAAGTATTAGGATAATGGTCTTAGGCTAAACAATTTTATAACTACTTGCAGGTGCCTTCAGATCAAGTGAGCTACTCAGACAGGGAATAAAGTTTGCTAAAAGGTACTTTGTAGTAAGACCAATTCCCATATGAAAAGCAATCTTAAAAGAAGACACAAAAATTGTGATTTCTTCATTAAATCTGTTCACTTAAAAAATTAAGATAATTTATCTGCCAGATAAAACAACTGGCCTTGTTGGTAAGGAAGCCTGTGCATGCACCCCCACACTCCCCAGCACTTATTTGTGCTCTGTACCTCATATTCATCAGAAGGCGAGTTCTGCAACACCAGCTAAGCTCCTGGGCACTTGTTCAACTCAATTTTCCTTAGAGCTTAATTTCTATGAGAAATACAGTGACTTTATATAGATGACATTGAGTATGCAATGATAAAACAGTGCAAGGAACACTTGAATTTTAGATGACAGTGCCTTTAGTCTAAGGTGACTATACTGACACAGCAGACAAATCCCTCATTTCACTCAGTCATTTCCCTTCTCAGTTGTTTGAATAGATGCCTTTAATGCTTAAATTCTCCCAGAACATTGTGTTCACAGTAAGACTGGATTTACTCAAAAGCTGAAGTTTATGATACCAAGACCTTATTTATTTCTGAGAGCTGGTTTTAGTTTTGCTAAGGTGTGCCTGACTGAGGAAGGTGCATATTATGTGCCTCAGTTTCCCCAAACTGTACAACAGAAAGGGCCATCTCTTACTCCAGTGCAAGGCACACTAGAAAGGTAGTGTAAAGATCAAATGTACTTGGAACCTTGTTACTGAGAAAATAAAAGTTAGTTAAAAGTAATCCTGTATAAATTAGACACGTAGTGTCCCCAAAATGCATTGTTCACAGATTACATAGGAATCTTGGGATACATTCACCCCTGAGGACTCCCCAACTGCACTGGAACACAACCCTGGACAGGTTTGGCCGTTTTGGAGCAGACATGTTCCTAGAGGCTCACTGAAGGCCACACTCTCAGAACTGGAAGTACAATGACAAAAATCCTCTGGCCCACTTGCAACACAAACATAGCAGCACAGTGCCAGCACATCAGCATTTGCGCGTAACACTGAAAATGAATAGGTACCATAGGATAACAAGAAAATTCAAAAAGCAACCTTATGAACTGAATGTCAAAACATTTATCGGATTTACAAAAACCTTTCAGGCTTACTAAAAAATGGTATTAAAATTAATTAACAGTCAAGGCCTTTATAAAATAAATTTTATTGTAATATGACTAGTTCCACAAGATTTTCCTGTATTACATTTATTCGATTCTCTCAGCACCAAGCAATACAAAAACAACACTGCTTAGTACCACTTTTCTATTACTAGTTTTCAAAACAAATCTGAAAACCACTAAGGTATACTTTTAAGTTTAATTAAAATCCTTATTCAATCCTACCAAAACATGTATTTAGCACTATGTAAATAGCCCCAAAATTGAAAGAAAAAAAGTTTTTTCCCAAGTACCTTAATAATCACAATTCTAAAATAGATTCTAGCAAGTTAGCCTACCACAAACACATGCTACTGAAATTCTGCAGCCTTGAGCATGCATGCACAGCAAGTGTGGTTAACACTACTTTACATATCCACAGAGAAGCTTCAAAGCCTCCCGATAAATGGCACATTTTGATAAAGCACTGAAATGCAACTAGTCAGGACACAGGTACAATCTTAAGGACATAAGGATAAATAAACTATTGCCATTCTCATGTTAACAATGAAAATGTCAAAATATCTAGGATAAAATATTTGAGGCACAAAAGTAAAGAAGAAAGTTATCAGGTTTCATTGCATGAATTTCATCTAGTTTTAACTAAGACACTATTTCAGAATGAAACAGTATCACCTAACAGACCCTGCTTAGTAATTTCAAAAATTTTATGTTATGTATGTAACTAGAAAATTTAACAATGGATTAAATGCCTTCGTTTTCACCCCCGCAGATTCAGATCAGAATGCCAAAAAGACAGTAATCAACTGCTTAGCAGTAGAATTCTTACATGATGGAGGCAGTAATACAGCAGACAGGTTTGCATCTCCCTTTCTTTACTGCATCTCATACACAGGGTCCTGCTGTTCAACGTGTAGGCATAAGTACTACTACAGAAACCAATAAATGAACACCAAACCACAAAATGTCAAATATGTGGTCATAATATACATATAGATGCTACTAACTGAGAACATTGCTATTTGCTACTTCAAAACAGAAGCTATCTGAATACTAAATGCTATTTATTTGAAATGCACAGGCAAAATATATTTTATTCTCCCACTGAGACATCAAAAATCTATTCACCACACTAACAGCTGTTTAATGGCCTTCAGGCACAGGACATGATTCTGCAGCCCTGGCTTATCCAGGACTACAAATACAGGCAATCTATCTGGCATAAAAAGAGCTGCAGAATCCGGCATATTCCGATCTTCTCTGCTGCAAAACAATGACTGACATACACACAAACCCAGAGCAGCTCAAGTTTTTTTCCTAACACTTGCTATACACTTTATGCTATGCAGGTACTCCTGAAAAGACCCAGGTTCTCTCTTTGTGTGTAGGTGTATGTAAATGTTACTCAAGTGCACAAAGAAGAAAGATGTATATAAAGCACACACAGAAAGGCCACCTAACGTGTTAAGCTCCTGCAATGCAAACCAGAAGTGAAGAATAAAAGAAGCCTCAGGACTCTTAAGTATCTGTACACTGCCAAGGAATTAATCAATAATCAAAATAACTGCATGACAAGGTACCGTACTAGCATCACACAACTCCTTCACAATCAAATCAATGCAACTTCATGAGCAATATCCATCTTCTTCGAAAACGTGTGTTTCTCCAGACACAAGAGGCCTCTTTTCCAAGCTTACATCTCATCTCACAATTGGATAAGGCGATTAAATGAAATGGAAGCAAAATTTTCTTAAATAATTTAATAGGCTGGACAAACACAGAAGTTAGTTCCAAGTGGGATGCTACAGTTCTGCATATTACAAAAATGCTGAGACAAGAATTTCCTGAACAAGTATCTCAGATGCTGTAGCCTACTGACAGTGCTTCTTCTCTCTTCGCAGCACAACAGTTTCTTATAGGCATAGGGGCCAATCATCACTTGCTCTGCAAAGACACATGACAAGTGAGTATATTCTAATGTGTGTATACAGATATACAGAATATACACATAGATGATTATTTAAAAAAGAAAAAAAAGGAGACTGCTTGTTCAAATGCTAGACTGACTATTCCATTCTTCTCTTTCAAAAAGCAATCAATTTCTCTATTTAATGATAGAACATACATGAAGATTGACACGTGGGAATGAAAAAATAAGAAGCAACATGCAAAAATAATTGCGTTCCAACTAGCTAATGGGAAGCATTTCTTTTTCACTTGATACAACCTTTTTCTATACATTAAAAAATATTAATTTTAAATCTAAGAAAATTTCTTTATCACTTATTGGTTAGATTGAAAAATTGTAATAAAAAGAATACTGATGACCTGCCTTTATGACAATTACTTTGAGTAAAAAAATATTTAAAATGATAAATCAAAGGAATTGTGTCCTTGCCAGACTATTCTTTCTAAGCTGCATCTTCATCCTTACAGTACCAACAAAAAAAAAAAAAAAAAAAAAAAGGAGAGGACATAAACCTGTAAATATAAGGAAGTATTTCTAAGGGTCAGACCGAGGACATAATGAATTTACTCTCACTCCAATAAAAACAAAATACTTGAAACAATTTCTCCTGTGAAGAAACAGCACAGTAAACTACCATGTACTACGTCCATCTGACAATGATTTTCCTAGCTTTTAAAGACATAGATTGAGCTACCTATGTTTAAAGCAAGAAGACAATGCAAATATTTTTTAATTAATTATGCATGGTTATGCATATGAGGCCTTATTACCTTATGGCTTCCAGTGACCCTCTTACCAGTGCTAACTAAAAAATGTAAAAATTTAGCAGTTACAAAAAGAGTCTTGTTTCCTGGAAGAAATAGAAAGGAAATGGAATAAAAACTCAAAATGTGACAGGAGTGGCCTTTTGGAAGTAGACTAACATTGCCAGCCCATCCAAGATTTCTATTATCATTTTTTCAAGATTAATACACTGTTCATAATATTAAGTGATGTTTTCTCCAGGTTCCGTTCATTACTTCATGGAATGATCCTGCCATCTAAGGATACCATAAGCGTACACCTGCATTTGTTCCTGTCAGTCCTTGCTGTTAAAAGCTATTAAAAGATTTAGCAGTTCTTAATAGAAAGATCTTGTTGAAAGGAAAAGAAACCCATAAAATTCTAATGCCCTACTCCATTTAACACAATTCACTTTCCTACTGAGAATTGAAGCCTAATCTTAAACTTGTGTAGAAAAATAATGAGATCAACAACTCCCAGTGCTTCCTGAATTATTCTAACCGCAACTGAAACACAGAAGCAAATTTTAACCCGAATATCTGGGTTCGTTGCAGAGACGAAATAAATGCAACCTCTGACAGAACGGCTCCTTTTCCCTTTCTCTGTACAATACACAGCATCTCCTCGTCTACAGCAGCTACATGCAAACAAGATTTTTTTTAAGAGGCATGCATCGGTTAGGCATCAAGATAACAGAAATGTAAAGAAATTAGTATTTGGATTAAATATATATTTTTTGGTTAGGCAACAAGCTAACAGAAATGCAATTAAATTAGTATTTGGATAAAACATGACTTTTTACAAAAATCTTAATCCCTTGCATAACAACCATAAGACGCAACATTACAAAATGTTTTGAGGCACAAGCGCAACTTGAAATCTCGAATCCTCGTCCAAGCACCGTTATTACAAGATAGACCCCTACGACCTCCATTAAGCACGGAATTAAAAATCAAAAATAAATTAAAAAATAAATCGATGCCCAGAAAAAACACGCCACCTAACTAAGGCGGATGGGGGGAGTGGGGATCGAGGGGAGAGATGCCCCTAGCTTTTCAGCGCGCCGGCGGCCAGCGGCGGTGGCCGATGGGGCCGGTGCGCCTCTGCCTCCCTCTCTCTTTCTTTCTGTCTCTTCCTCTCTCTCTCTCTCTCCACTTCCCTCCCTTTTTCTTTCTTTCTTTCTTTCTTTCTCCTCCCTCCCGCGCCACCTCTCCCCGCCGGCGCGACTGGCGGCTGTTATTTGTGGCGGGGCGCGCGGTGACTGCGCCGCTCAGCGCTTCTATTTACATCAGCGGCGCGAGGTGCCCAATGGCGAGCGGGGAGCCAATCAGATGGCAGATTAGATGTCAACTCGGAGGCAGCTGTCTGGAGACGGTTGCAGCCAGTTTACCTCCACAATTCAAATTCCGAACCTGGCGTAGGAGACTCGGCCGCTCCTCGGCACCGGGGACCAGTCTCACGGCCCGGCGGCTCCCCGCTCCGCACAGGCGCTGCGCCATGCCACCGCCTGCCGCTCCACTATCATCGCGCCTATCTATCGATCGATCGATCGGTGGAGCTACCGGGCTGGGACGGGGGAGGGAGGGGGGGTGGGTGCAAGCAGGGATGGCCCCCGCGTCCCTTTGCTGACGCCAAGGACTTTTCGTTCTTTTTGTTGTTGTTGTTATTCCCCCGCCCGGAATGGATTTCCGCGTGTGCTTGAGCAGAGAAATGTAGTTATGCGCGCGCGCGCCCACGCGCGTTGCTGCTGGTGGGCAAGTCCCCTTCAGGTCACCGGACCCGAAGCACCCCACGCGCCCCGGCCCGCGCCCCCCAGGCTGAGGCGCGGGCATACGCCACGCGCGCGTTCTGCCCCCAGAAAAAGAACCCCGCGGCCGCGCTCCGCGGATCTCACTGCGGTAACTCCATCAGGGACAAACTAATTTCCTAAAAGCATGCAACGGCGAAACTCGTTCTGTTCAAAAGAAATAACAGGTTAAAAAAATAGAGGGGAAAGAAGGAGGAAAAGAAAAAAAATAGCCCTGTGCAAGATAATGGCCGTGATCCCCCGGGTCCTACACTCCGGTTACAAAATCCACCCCCACCCCTGTCCCAGGCTGCCTTGTCCTCCGGGCCCCGCGTCTCCCCTTTCGCTGCTTCAAAGTGGAGGCAAAAAATATTAACTAGGTCTGAGAATAACCAAATTTCGGCAGCGAAAGCCGCACTCCGATACCTCCTGCCCCAGCGGGGCCGCGCATTGTGCGCTGCTCACCCTTGCTAAAGGAGGCAACGAGAAGCAGAACTGGTCCGGAGTGGGGGAGGGAGTTTAAAAAAAAAAAAAAAAAAAAAAAAAAAAAAAAGAAAATAAAAATCGGGGAGGGGAGCGGTCGGAGAGAGAAAAAAGTGAATTATAAAGAAACTAAGACCCCGACACGAGTGGCACAGAGGCGAGGAGCCGTCATTAATCGAGAGCGGAGGGTTACCTGGGTCCTGCTGATGGCCTGCCCGGTGTTCCCAGGGCTCATCGCCGGGTGATTCCTTTGTTGTGCCGCTGCCCAGGCCGGGTTTGCCGCTCCATACTGGGCGCCCATGTCCTTGCCCATGCCCATGCCCGCCGCTGCCTGCTGGCTTCCCGGAGCGGCCGCTGCTGCCTGGGGCTGGGGCTGCGGCGGTGGCGGGGCGCTGGGGCTGCTGTAGTCGGGGTAGCTGCTGCCGTAGCTCCGCATCATGGGGCTGGGGGACGTGAGCAGCTGGTTCAAGGTAGGGGTGGCCCCGGACGGGTGCTGGTTCTGCCCGGAGAACCGCGCGAAGCCGCCGGCTGCTGCTGCTCCGGCAGCAGCCTTGCCGAGGCCGGCCCCACCGCCGGGGCCCATCATCATGCCGCCGCCCGGCTGCCGCGGGGAGCTCAGCACCCCGTAGCCCGCCGCGGAGCCCCCGTAGCCTCC
>VWZX01005120.1:973641-1118928 GCA_013399015.1 Galbula dea | reverse complement strand
ACCCTCAAAAAGGGAGGCGAGCGGGGGGGTGGGAGGAGGGAGAGAAGGGCAGAAAGAGAAGCGGCCGGGGAAGGAACTTCACTGAGCCAAGAGTATCCCCTGCGGACCGCTCCGCACGCACCAAATTACAGAAATTTCCCTCCCCGACTCCGTGATTGCGATTAGAAATGTTAAGACGCCTTACGGTCCATGCCTGTTCCTGCTGTGTGATTTCATGTTGAAAGTTTTTTTGTTCAGGTTTAAATGAAACTTTTTTTTTTTTTTTCTCTCTCCTCCTTTCCTCTCTAACCCGGATATGGGTAAACACACGTCTGGCGGAGCCGCGCTGGCCCAGCATGGCATGAACGAGCGAGCGAGCCAGCGCCGGCAGCCATCGGCCCCTCCGCCCCGATCGCTCCCGCGCACTCGCAAAACGCGGACTGGACTCCAAGGGGCTCCGGCTCCCGCTCCCCGCCGCCGGCAGCGGCACGGCGGGGGGGCGCGGCCCCTTCGGGTGCCCCTGCTCGTAGTCGAGTCACACGGGGTGGCGGCCAGCGTGGACCTCCCGCGGTCCGCGGAGGAGATCCCCAAACGCCGAACGGGCGCGGGGTTGCTCGGAGGCGAAGGGTCGAGGCAGGCACCCCGGGCCGCCTGACGCTGCGGGGGTGGGGTTGGGGAAACACGAGACCAGGAGTGGCCCAGCTGCTGTAGGTCCTGGGTGCAGCCGGTGGCGCTGGGCCGCGGGGGGTAACTGCGGCGGGCGAGGAGGGAGGGCGCAGTTGTGAATGCGGCGCCCTGTCTCCAGGTGTGCTAGAGCAGAGGCGTCGGTAAAACTTTTGGGGACCGCATGCTGTCCCCCGCCCCGTGTGCCGTGCTGGATAGGCCTCTCGTTGTATTCCCTGGGCAGAGAAACGTTTGCTGTATCACAGAAAAATAGGACTTTCCCCTAGCCCTCTTTCCCCCCCCCGCCCGAAGGTTTATATCGTGTGTGCAGGCACTTATAAAATTTAACATAAAATTCTGCAGCGGTAGCATCTTTGCTGTTGTCCACATTGTCCAGCTGTCTCCAAATCCTAACGGTCATTTGCACTGATGATGCTTTTGTATGTAGGGCTGTTTTCAATATGTTCTGCATACTTATTTGCAGATAACAGGAGTTGATCAAAGGGAGCAAGACATTTCCAGTATCATAATTATTTCCCCAAACAATATAATTTCCAGTACACAGAAGACTCTGGCAAAAAGATAGTAAGACAAAAAAACCCAAAATATCTAATCCAAGTAACTCTTGTTCCAAATGGAAAGCTGCTGCTGCTGACCTACATTTTTGAAGCATCTTTCAGAAGGGGTTTTAATACAAATGATACCCTAATATGAGAAAAGGCAGTAAATCACACACTATGATCAATTAATGAAAGCATTTTGGAGATCAAATACTTGCCTATGAATATAGCAAACTGGGATATTAGCAAATGTTTTCAATATAGTAAAGAGTCTAATCCATTCTGTTTTAAATGAATATATTTATGCACTCTGTTAAAGGTAAGCACATTTTCAAATTTTGAAGTGGACAAATGAGGGTTTCATTAATAATGGCAGAGGAAAACAGCAAGAAAAGATGTCCTGAGTAGACAGACTTTTTAGAATCCACTGTGAAAACATTAAAGACCAGAAGCATCATGCTATAATGTTGAATTACATGCAATGATTATTGATAAGTATATGAACAGTGTTGATTCAAGTGTCTATTAATTTTTGTTCTGTCTGAAAAGTTAGAATTATTCTCATTTCCATTATGGAGTTAGTTTTGAAAAGTCTCAGTGCTTGTCAAGTACATCTTGCTAATACTTCTGTTAGAACCGTATTTTTCTCAATCTTTTTTTTTTTGGTACTCTTTGCAAGCACAAAAATGTTATATGGCTAGTAGAAAAACATAGAGCAGGATAAAAAACGGTGAGTAATTCTAGTGGGGGGAATCAGGTGCATACCCAAGGGTCATTACAGTCTGTAACAACAACAAATTGCAATTCTATGCAAACTGCTAGAAAGGGGTATATCATCTTTGTAGGAGAGAGAATAACAGAACTGTAAGATGAATTCATGCCAAATCATTCATCAGCTTTTGCCAAGAGAATACTACATCTTTGTTAGTGAGCCTTTTTGACATTTTCTCCTGGATTTTCTTCTTTTCTGTATTCAAATGCACGCTAATTATGCACATAAGTTGATTTTTTGAAGTCTTTCATACGCAAATATAAATATAGGTGTCTCCTTGTGTGTATTTATTTACATGTGTACTCTAAAATAAAATATAAAATCAATTACACATTTATACTTTAAGACATTTATATTCAAGACAAAAATATATAAATTGAAAATCTGGTGAGATGTATTGATAGAGCCCCGGCTGTGGATCGCAATACTTCCTGACATTGGCCACAACTCCTTCTGATCTGGAAAATAACCCACAAAGTTTAATCCAGGTTTACTTTGAAATGTTTTCCCCAGGAAAGAAAAAAAAAAGGTGAGGCTTTAAACTGAAGAGTTTATACTACTAACTCCTTTACCTCCCGTTTGTTTCAGCAACTCAGCTACAAGATTGGAACTCGGAGGCTATAAAATAGAGGTCCTCATCACAATGAAATCAGTCTGCTATAAAAGGCAACACATGCCAGTTTTTCCTCCCCAATGGCAGATGCCACACCCTAAAGCAGACAGAAGGCACTGCAGTCTGTGCACGGGAAGCACAACACAAAGCAACAACGATGGTTTAATTTTTAAAATTGCAAATAATGTTGAAATTCCTTTTGCCATCTTTGCTCAGATGATGAGTGGTAGTGTTTGTTAAATTCAAATGCTCCTTTCCAAAAGCTCTTGTTGTATGCATGAATTATGATTTTATTATGATATAATGCTAAGAAACTCTAATTGCCATGCACGCTATCTGTTGTAAAATGATTGCATTGATATTTGATATCGCAAGTGCGCAGTTTCAACTTCAGTTCCATTTTCATTGTTTCTTCAATTTAATTAGTTTCTATGAACCAATGTTGTCCAAGAATGGTTTCTGTCTCTCTCTCTTTTTTTTTTTTTTTTTGTTGGGTAGGGAGTGTGTGTGGGTGTGTTTGGTTGTTGGGGTTTTTTTTCTGATAAATTATAAATTCTGGTGCTCTGGGATCCCTCTCTAGGATAAACAACATCATTTCCTAAACTTACTGTTGGTAATTTGTTTATTCCATTGGCTACACCATCCATACTGACGCCCTAGGCCACCCATCTGTAGCTTGACCCCATGGAAGTGAGGTGCCTTTCCCAGCAGTACAGCAGTCATCCTTCCCTTTGGTCAGAACTGTGCCTTTTGAATCGTTCAAAGAGTAACACTAAAGAGAGATGCAGAAAACAAACTAATATTGTAATAGCTCTGAGGTGTTATTTTGGAGGTGTTGGGAAAAACCTTCTATTTATTTGCAATCTTGAAAGTCCAGTCAGAAGTTCAAAAGCCTGTTGCTTCTGACCTGGGTACCCACAAGACTGTGAAAAATCCCTGTGTACAAAATGCCCCTTTATGTTGGGTTCTTGTGCACAAGAACCCTGCACAGCTCGATGAAACACTTGTCAAATTCACTGTTATTCTCTATTTCCTTCTTTTAGATTGGCATTAAATTTAATGAGGAAAAAAGAAAGAAGTATGTGGACTTTTATTAAATTATCACTTGTTTTACTAGTTAAACATCCAATCAAAATCATTCTGAAGTCAGTGCAAATCTTTAACTGATTTCAATAAGGCATAAATCAGATCACAGAAAAGTAAGCAGCCAGCTCAGAGCTTTAGCTTTATGCTTTAGCTTGATATTTGGAGCTATAGTAATGGGATTTTGCTTTTAAGAGAACCCTTACATGGTCAACATATAATATAGTAGTGTTTTCTTTATTATGTAATATTTACATTTCAGTCACAAATGTAATATGTAAACTATTACAGCCGATATCCAGCTGATAAGTGAGAATCTGTTAGGTGTAAAGCCTCTAGGTAAGTGTAATAATTTTATTTTAGTTGGTTATAATGAACTTTGAAAAAAACACAGTTTATGACAACAAATCGTGGCCTAAAACATGTAGAGAGTGACACATTCTACCTTTTAATTAAAATCTATTCTTCAGCAGCCACTAATCCTGGACAATTTAATCAATTTCTTCTGGCAGTGTGTAAACAACAGGACTTCAAAACATCACCATCTCCATCCCAAGAATGTCATACATGATTTTATTATGGAAATGCAATATTAGCAGTTTTTCTCCTTGCTGGATTTAGACCACTTGAGTAGAATGTTTAAATACCTCGATTCTACAAATGTGAGTCATCCACTGAAGTCAATAAGATCACTCACTTCCTTAAAGTTAAGCCCTGATTAAGGGCTTCTGTGGACTGAGGCTTCTAGGAAAAACAGCACTTGACTATGTACTTTGGTGAGATAGCAGCCCAACCAATTTGCTAAACCAAAACAAAATCTTCCACTTGGCAGTAATAGTAGGGGTAGTTGATTTCTGGGTTTACCCACTGCTGAAATCTGAGCCTTTGAACTTAATTGCACTGATGTTTCTGGATCCCATGTCATTGTTTGAGAACGTTGTTGTAATTTGGGGAAATTTAGGAAAAGGCCAACCTTCCTTCCAATTAACAATTTATGGTCCTGTTCATTCATAAATTAGAAAAATTAAATGAGATTCAGTACAACTGTAATTGTAAAGTTCTCTGCCAATGTTTCTTTCCTGCTCTGCCTTTTACAATTCTTTGCTGATGTGCAAGAGGCACATGGGAAACCAAAAGAAATCTTTGGTGTGTGGGTACGCACTCTTTGGAGGTCCTTTCTAGTGTCAGTCGTAGCATGCAGGATTGACTGACGCATTGAAGAAACAGTCAAACTGACAAGATGCAGGTTTTACATACATAAAATAGATTAGATCTGTACTTTAGCTGTAAACACACTGGATCTCCCAAGGAAAAAAACCTAGTTTTCTTTACTAAACTTTTTCCACAGTATAGTTGCACATTTTATATATCACAGTGCAAATATTACCTATGGCCCACAGTATTTCTCTATTTCCAGGAACAGATTACTGTGGCCTCCATGTCATCACTAAAAAAAACAATTGTCTGTAGGATATATTTATGTATAGCCAGAAATGCATGGATTATAATAGTAGATGACAATTTCTTTTCTATGACTACAGTGTATATGCAATTCTGAATATTTGTTAGGGTGACAGAATTATGATTTTGACTGATGCACTGTATTTCTCTCCCATTGCTGTAGTATTTGACCATTCACAATCACTAATACAGCAGCTTTGAATCTTTTAGCTGGAGCCATACCTTTTTCCTTTGCTGTAAGTTTGTAATTCCCTCCTTCCCCCACTTTATGTTCATTCTCCACCCTTCAACAGGTACATGCATGTTTACTCTCTGGGTAACCCCGGATTCCTGCAGCTCAACTTACAGCTGCCTCAGCCTCCCAAAATACAGTCATACTATATCACTCATACTGTTGCTTTCTCCCCAAATCAATCCTATCCTCCAAGTTCCAGCAAAGTTCACCCCAGTGCCAATTGCGTTCAGCCTCTCTGTGTAGGGGACACAATGTGAATGCCCACAAGGGGACAGAGGGAGGAACTGCAAAGGCTGGAAGAGGATGAGGGAGGAGAGAGCTGGGAGAGGCCAGGTAAAATTTTCCTAAGCCTTTTCTATCCCAACCTGCTACATGCTGAGCTTTCCCAAGGGGGCAACTTCCTAGTTTGAGAGCTGTTGCTTTGATACATTTATCCTTTAAGCTCTCCTGAAAACTGAGAAGTCCAGTTACTCCCATTTCACTGTCAAGGAAATGAGGCACAAGGGAGGAATGCCATGACTGCATGAACATTTCAGCTGCAGCCAGCTCCAGCAGCTCCAGGTGACGGCCATAAGCACCTGGCATGGACCTTGGGGATGCTGATGCAACGGTCTGCGCAGCTGCACAGTGTGCCAGTAACTCAAGGGGGGAGAAAGAAAACTTATTTTTATCCAGATCCTTGCACTGACTCACCCAACGGTCCAAGCAGTAGTGCTGGCATAACAGGAAGGGGGAACAGAAGGGGCAGAGCGCATGGGGCCACTGCTCACTTCTTACTGTTTGACAGAAGAGGTTTGGAGGCAGGGGGAGATCAGTAGGACCTGTTTAGCCAACACTACTGCCAAAAGAAATGTACGTCCTGAGACAATGAGTGGTCTCTTCCAAAGTGCAGCTGAGACAGTGAAAAAAGTTATTCCCATTTATCTGTCAGCATCACCCCTGCCAGATATTAATGCTCCTCACACCTGCTGGTGTAGTTGCTCATATGTGCGTTCCTCAGCCCTTTTCAGATTAAATGAGCCAGGTTACCAGACTTACTATTTAAACTATCTGCATTATCTCAGACCCATTTGCCTAAATAAGATTAAGATAAAATGAGCCAACAGATCTAAGGAGACAGTGGAATCCAGCAGCAGGACAATAACTAGCTAGTAGGTGGCAGTAGCCTATTCGGTAAGCACAACTTCCATCAATTTAGACCTTAAATGTTGGTCATGGTGATGTAAAGACAGTTACCTGATAGTGGAAAGAGTTTATCCATTTTTTGGGTGTCTGGTCTAGAGCAGTAAAAGCTCCAGGGTGTGGGGTTTACCATCTTTTATTTACTTTACTATTACTGCATCATGGGAACGTACACTTGTGAAGCATATGCTGAACTGTGTGAACATCTCTGGATTCTCAGGCTTGTATTACAACTGCTGGTGAATCCTCTTTGCTAGTATGGTGGCTCAATGGAGCCTCTAAGCTGAAAAGCCTGCAATCTCCAGATTCATGGGGAAAAGTTAGCTTGGATGAAGATGCTCCATACACCAGCTGGAGAAGTGGCAGTCATGGCTTTGTTTCCAGGGAGCTGGTGCAGGAGAAGTCTGTGCTCCTGGGGGGTGCAGTTGCTGTCAGTTAGACATGTGGTCCCCGTGGATATGTTGAGCTTGCTCCTATCCTCAGCAAACAGGACGTCACCACCAACTGCCGTTCGGGTACTTCACTTTCACATCCTCTATGCCACAATGTGTCTAATTGTCAAAGCCACAATCAAATCCTTATTATGAGGGCAAAGTATTTCTCAAGAAAAGCATCCCCAATGGCTGGCTGACTGGTTCAATACTAAGAGCTAAACTAACCTAACAGAAGAGGGGGTTTGTGTCCTGGATGTAAACTACTTCAAGATACACTGCTCTAAAGTCTCAGTATGTTACAAGTCTAGGGTCTGATCCTGAGAATGCTTACAAATTCATATATTCCTGCTTCTGTTAAGCCACGAACTTAGTGGCAGACTTGAGCAGCTACCATGTGGTGAGGACTGGTCTGTTTAAAACATATGTTTCTTCTTGCTTAAATTAAAAAAGAAATGTTATTAAAATGAGAATGACCATTTTATTAATAAAATATCATCTAGTTATTTAACAAAGACTTAACAATGTGAGTCATCTGCATGAACAAATCCAGATGCTATAGTCAGAGGCAGCAAAGACTCAGGGACTGACAATAGGCTTGCTTTGTACACTAATTAATTTTTCTTTATTTGTTTGTCATTCCAAGCAGACCATCCCTAATATTTTTCTCTCTCAGTGGATTTTAGGAAAATTTAACTGAACAGAAAAAATACCAGGTTCTTTCCCTCTTTTTTTTTTTTTCTTAAAGAAGTAATATACAAGTACTATTAAGATTTTTCTAATCTTAGTTTTATCTTTTCAGTGGACTTTATAAAAAAATGAAATGTGTGCATATATTTTTTCCATGTTACAGCTGTTTTCTCTTTATCCAGAGGATTGGACAAATTTGATTTTCATTTAATCACATTTAAATTTCAATTGCCATACCATTCTGTGCTTGGTGTAAACTTACTATCCATATGTCCAAGAAGAAAGGAGCCTAATTTGGGAACTGCTACCCCCGGTGATTCTCACCAGCTAGAATCAGAGATTGCACTTGTTCTGGGAAAGGCCACATCATATAAATTCATCAAAATCTTCCTTTCCTTTTTGCTCGTCACTGAAGGGCTGGTCCCACTGAATGGGAATTTTAAAAGTACCTAGTGACAGAAGAATTAAAATTGAGCAGGAGCAAAGTGAGCCCAGTACTAAACACTTTGCTGATTTAATTTTAATACATATAAATTTTATACAGGGATCTTATTTGCACAGCTCAATGGAGCCATGTATTTGAAAAGCTCTGCTGATTAATTAGGTTGGTTCAATATGAATGAATTTAAGTGATCTCTATTTTATGTCTGTTTTGAAGTTTACTATTGTGAGCTTCACCCCATTCTATGCTCCATCCTGTGTAAAATACTTATTACTAACTTTACTTGGGCTGGAAAGGGAATCATTAAAAGCGCTATGCAAGCCTCTTGAGTATGGTAGGTTCTGTTACATTTGTATAAAACCAGCTCATTACTCAGCTAAGGGGAACTGCCTTTCCAGGTAGGTTTTGAAAACAGAAGGATCATGAGTTGGCAGGTGTGGAAACTGCAGTTTTTATGGACCAGACCTGAACCCGTGTTCTCTCTTCCTGGGTTGATGTTTGTACCAGCTTTAAAAGCAGTCTGCCTCTTTTTTGTAAGTATAGTGTGTACTTTGCTCCTGCTTTTTTGAAAGACTGCAGGAACAACTAATTTCAATTATTTGGAATATTAATCTCAACCCTTCAACACAAACAAATTTATGTTTCACTGAGAAATACCACTAAGGTGGAACACACTAGGCTTCCCTTTTTGCTTCTTTGCCTCCAGTTCAGAGGTTCCTTTATTCAGTCGGATGCTGAATCTACTTGTATTAGAGAATCCTTTTTATCTGAGCAAATCTTATTCCTCAGCAATGAATCTCAGAACATTGTGGGGTGATTGTATAAAGCCATTTCTTTTCCTTTATTGCTCACTAAAGAAACATTTATGATTAAATGGGAAAGGGAACTATCTCATTCTCTGGAGCTGGAGATATTGGACTCAATAATGTCCTTCATATGTGTATGCTCTATTTCAGCTAACCTGTTAGAATTGCAATATAAAATTGTAAATCAATGGCATCAAACACCTGTGAAAATGAGTAAGATTGCAAACCATTTCTCTGATAGATTTGGAGAAACAGCTCCCAGACAAGAACTCTTTTACATGTTCTACAGGGTCTGTCCTAAATTACCCCAATAAAGTAACTTGTTATACATCAGATTGAGAAAATTGCCAGCTGTCTGATGTCAAGTACTCAAGAACACTATACATAGGGACACTTGGACTTTGAGGTATGTGTGAGACAACTGGATGTTAATACAAATTGAGTTACAGGCTATTCAAGCTGGTTATTTGCAGAGCTAAAATTTCTGACTCTTCATAGAAGATGAAAGCGGATCCTTATGAATTTGCTCAGTTCTGCTCTGTTTAGCTACACCTGCAGAAAATGCATGCTTCTCTATACAAAGTGTTCCTTTATTGATTACTTCAGTGAAGGTAGGAATAGTTAAACACAGCTACTCATAAATGCTTTATGGGATAGAAAGAATGAAAGTAAGGAGGAATTTTGTTTGTTTTTCTTGTCTTCTCTTGTCACAATGGTATCTCCTTTAAGCTTGTCATCTTCTGCTTGGCTGATTCTCTTGTAAGGTCTTTAATAATATGAATTTAATATGAAGTGTACTTTGTACCTACAAACTATACATCAGTCAAAACCCTTACTCTCTGTATTTTGGAATCAACTTTTTAAGATTTGTATATATGAAACATCCCCAGACCTAACAGATGCAGAGTTGTTATTTCTCAGGCATGCTCTTTACCTTTGCAGATCATGGAGATCAGTGCACTATAAACACTTGGCTGCCAGAAAATATAAAACAAAAATATACACCACTCATCTGATAGTATTTCAACCCTGCTGACAGTACCCACCGAGCATGATTCTGTCACAAGGGTGTTCTCCCACATCCTGTAAAGAACACCAGAAGGTGTTGGGGGGATATGTCTTTGTGCATCAACCTGGTGGTTTATGCTGCTCTGGAAGGGTGATGGCAGGTCTGCTGCTGGAAAAGGGATTACAGTGTTACCTGGAAGTATGCACCTAGAAGGAACCGAAGAATGATCAAGGAAAGTATCAGACTGAGGAGGAACTCCAAGCAGAGGCATCCACATGGAAGAGGGAATCACACAGGTCAAAAAGACTTATTATGGCTCTGGATTTAGTATTGTGAGACAAAAATTAAAAAGTAGTAAGGAAAATAGGGACTCCTTTGCTTGGTATCTTTGACTTAAAAATGGTTTATAGAAGATGGTTGCTCATATTTGAGTCATAAGGGTTCATTACATAAAATTGCTTGACCTGTGTTATACCTCAGGTTGTATGACCTAAAGGTATCTTCTCACCTTAAATTTTATGAATCTGCAGTAAGTAGATTCAAGGAGAAGGAATGGCAGAATGGGATGTTATTTCGATGATTTGAATTACAACATATATTTGCATCTTCATTTGCGTTTACTCTGTTAAGAGCAACGGTACTGAATGCAGTTGTGGGATGGAGTTGTTGCTGTGAGCTGAAAACAGGTGAACATGCATTCTAAGAGACCAATATCACATTTAAAGGACTGACATCTACTAGCATAGCTGTAAAGAGATGCCAGCCCTGACAGGCATATCTGTATCAACAGAAGCCTCTGATAGAGACACAGTTGTACGAGTAAAACTGTGTTTTTACCAATAACATTTTATGCCAGTGGTGGGAGATGATTTCATTCTACTAGCTGAAAATGCTGTTTTGCTAGTAGAGATGTATCCACACTAAACTTCTCAGGATTTTAGTATTCATGGCAAAGCACTCTCGTCAGTGATTCCTAAACCAATCGATTTTGTTGGTGCTGCCAGAGGAAGGTCATGCAACTAGCCCTGGCTACAGTCAGCTTTGTGGTACCACACATAGAGGGAGAGTTCAGAGTGAGTTTCAGGAAAAGTCCGGGCTAAATCTGTTGGCCAAATAGTTTTGTCGGGGAGGAGTGTGAAAAGATCAGGCTGAACAAAGTCAAAATAAACATGAAATAAACAATGAGTAATGAAAGAGTTCTTTTCTGAAATAGTTCCTGTCATTTGAAGCAAAGGTGTAACAATACTGGCAAAGATGGTACTGAAATAAATTGCACTGCCCCCATGATTTTAGTAATTACAGCTATACTAGAAAATTCTTCGTGGTATAATCTGACTCTCAGAAAAGACCCTAGGGGAAAGGGTGAAGTGTGATCCCCTGGAGTTAGCACTCCATCCAGGAGCAGGGAACAAGAAGGGAACATCACTACTTTGGTGTGTAAGTAGGCCAGATGCACTGATCCTGATCAGACTGTGTGACCTACGCTCAAACCTTGCCTGTGCCAAGTGTGGGTGTTACTCTTTATTCAGCAGTGCTCACAGCCTCCATTTCTATGGAGTTCTAGATGTGGATGTACATAGCTTTAGTGTCATACTGGCAGGTGTAGTCTCTACTGAGCTGTGCTCAAAAATGCAATTCTTGCTTTTCACAGATCATGTGTAGGCACTGCATATTTTGGAAGGGCATGACCACTAATCAATCTTTACTCCACCTTAAAAAAGTTTTGCAATATTCCATGTCTTTTTTTTTTCCCCAATAAAGTTCTTGAAGCTTTCCAGTACTCTGACACAGTTTTTCTCCTTCACTGCTTCTGCAGCTTTAGCAATGTTTCTCCTTGTCAAAATGGCTACTGGCTGCATGCTACAGCTTTCACTGCATCTGCACCACTGACATCTCAGCCTTTCTCCTCACCCAGGAACAGGATTCAAAAGCTGAACCTCAGGGCATTCATAAACAATTTGGAGGTGATTGTGGAAACGATTGTTGGAAATTAATTTTCAAGTTTGGGAGAGTGTGTGGGGAGCTGGGGGTGAGAGTTTTGGGGAAGCAAAGTGCCCTGGCTGCTTCGACTGCTTCTTGTGTCTCCCTCTCATGCCATTCATGCCTCACCATACTGCTCACAGTGCTACACCACAGGGTTTTTGTCCTCCTTATTTCCAGCATTGCAGCTCTGACTCTTCCCTCATCCAATCCCTCCCATCACTCCTTGCTCTGACCCCTGTTGCAGCAGCTGCTGGTCTCATGCACATGCAGACATCCCACATAGGGCCACGTGGTGCTTTGTTTTGCTCCCTCTCTGGGAAAACATGGAGGACTAGCAGTGAGACTGGAAGGTGAGGGAGCTGGGAGGGGTGTATGCACACCTCAGGGCAGGCACAGCTAGAAGCCAGGAGAAGCAGAAGAATGGGGAAAAGATTAGAACCTCTGCTATAAGATTGTGCCTTGCACCTCAAAAATGGTAGCACTGGCACACAGGAAGCCTGGAGAAGACTTAAAGTGGCCCATTCCTCTCCATGAGGTGTTCAAAACTGCATGAACACCCCAAGGATTTGAACACAGCCAGGAGCAGGAGCCTAGGGAGTGGGGATTGCCCTCTTCACTTCAGCCACTGCACATTCTTGCTTGTCCTTTCTGGGGCACTTGGGGACACACAGGCAAGGGAGAAGGGCTCAGCTGCTAGTGGAGGCAAGACCAGTGCAGATCCTAATTCACTCCCATGGTGAGGCTGGAATGGAGCCAAGTGTAGCAGAGGTGGGGTCTGCAGTAGGGTCTGTTCAGTCCTTCTTGCCAGTGACCTTCTTCACCTAGCAAGGTGTGCACTAAGAGCTCATGGTGAGCCAGAAGTGGTTCAAAGGCCAGTGGGAACCCCAGTGTGGCTCAGGCAGGATCAAAGCTCTGGGGTTAAAGTGGGAGCTAACTGGCAGGGCTGCGCCAGGTAACTCCTTGGGCAATAGGCCCCTGGCTTAGACTGAAGGCACTGGGGCTGGGAGCAGGTTTTGGGGCATTTGCAAATGGTCTCTTTTAGATATGACAGCACTGCTGAGCTTGGGCTGTGTTTGCTTTTGCTGGTGTATGAGAGGGAGATTAAAAAGGAAAAGAAAAAGCCTCGATGGCTGAAGTGGTGAATTCAAATATTGCTTACACTCACTTGTTGCAACTTTGCTATACAAAACCCACCATTTTAACACAAAGATTTTGGGAGAGCGACCAAACTAGATCCCAGGCTGTCATAATACACTTAATAGGGAATCCCTAGTGGGTAAATAAGCATGTATCTTTAAACTAATTCAATCCAGCGCAGCACAACTGCTCTGAGTCTGGTGCCCTTTATAACGAACCCAGAACACACGACCTGACCGGACAAACGGCCGCGGCACGGCGCCGCTCTGACGAGCGCCATCTTGTGGCCGCCCGCCTGACGGGCCCGGTGGCGCCCCGTGCCTCGCAGAGGTATGCGCCGCGGTGCCTGTCGGGAGCGGCAGCCATGTTGCACACCAGAGGTTGTGGGAAGAGAGAGGAGGGTCACTGGCTTCTCCCTTTTGTCTCTATCCATAGTTCACTTCCCACCTTATGCATGCCTGTCCTACTGTAATCAGACTAGATAAGAGCTAAAGCACTTCATGGGTTGTTAGATGTTTACCTTCTTTAGGGTCTGGAAAATAAGTCTTATGAGGAGTGGCTGAGGGAACTGGGGTTGTTTAGTCTCAGGAAGAGGAGGCTCAGGGGAGACCTGATCTCTCTCTACAACTACCTGAAGAGAGGTTGTAGTGAGGTGGGAGTGTGTCTCTTCTCCCAAGTTACCAATGAGGGGACAAGGGGAAATGGCCTCAAGTTCCACCAGGGGAGGTTTAGATTGGATATTAAGAAAAATTTCCTCACTGAAAGAGTTTTTAGGCATTGGAACGGGCTGTCCAGGGAAGTGGTGGAGTCAGCATCCCTGCAGGTGTTTAAAAGCACATAGATGTGGCACTTAGGAAGGTGGTTTAGTGGCATGGTGGTGATAGGTTGACAGTTTCACTTGATGATCTTAAGAGGTCTTTTCCAACCTTGATGATTCTGTGTTTTCATATTCTGAGTGTGCTGTGCCAGATATCAGCCCCTGCCAGGCAGCCTGCTGCCACTGGAGTTGCAAGGATGCCTTATGCCACCTGATGATGTAGAAACATTGGCTTCCAGAGCTTATATTATTTTGGGCAATGTTTTTCCCTGTATCTGTGCATGTACCTCTTGTTCTACTCAGAATTAAGTGTTTTTCTAAAAGATACACAATTTAAGTTCCATATCATGGGACTTGGCTGTAGAGAAAGGTTGTAGGAGTAGGAGTTATTATAAATCACAGCTACTCTGAAGGAGTATACATGGAGAAAACAGCAAAAGACTTATTTTTTTTTTTCTGGGGTACACAGAAGTGTTATTTTCAAAGGGTTACAAATACCAGTGGAAAATCATTAGAGGGATTAAACAAGAGTATTGGTTTTATCATATAATATCAAAGAATCATTACAAGACCCTTACTAATCAGTAATAAGAGTTCTCAGAATACAGTGGGCCCTGAAAAAATGTAACCATTTTCTCCCTAGATCTGACAGCACTGTGGTGTATATTTGCTCTGTTTCCCACATTTTTTTCCTGATGCAGATCTTGGGAGCATGTGAGGAAGAAGTGATAATACCACTGCTCCACAGGATACTGTTGTCCCTTGTTGCCAGTGTTGTATGAAGTTAGTTGTAAAGTTACAATGACAACATTGATACATGATGTTTTCATACCAATCCAGTATTCTGCATTCTTTAAAGAAATTAAATATCTCAGATTTATTATTTTTTTAAAGACTAAGTTTCCATGTGTGTAGTGCCAAAGTTAGAATGCTAATGAAGTGTGCCCTCAATGGCTGTAATGCCAGAAGACTCAGACAGTCATTGTATGTTTTTCAGTCCCATAATTAGGAAAATTTGGGACTGTGGAAGGAGTCTGACTCCTGATTTTGCAATTCCTTGGGTTTGCAATACTACCTGACATTGGACTATATGCTGTTGTACTAGCTCTGTATGTGGACAGAAGTGTCATGCACATGAGAACACACTGCTGCTCACAGTGGCCTGAAGACCCTGGCTACTTGATCATAGTATCTTCCCTCACAGAATGTGGCATCCCCTCCAGTGTCCAGACTTTGGAAGCCAGGGCCCACTATTTGTCATGCATGCTTCTCTCAGATCACCAGGGCTCACACTTCAGTTTTTGTTTTGTGCCATTCCTAAACTGCCTGTGCTCTGTTCCTTCTCTTCTGCAGACTGCTGATTCCTGAAGTAAAAGATTTTCTGAGGATTTTTTTTCTTTCTAGATTGGACCACTCAGGTTCTGTCTAATTGAGAAGAAAGTGAGCTTACTGGTTTTGTGTGGTCCTCCATACATACCTCTACATGTGAGGATGAATCAAGACTTCTGAGTATCTCATCCTCCAACAGAAAAGAAACATTTTCTTGAATGTCTTAGAATGAAATTTCTTATGTCTGTAGAACACTCTGACCAGAGAACAGGGGTTTCTCTCTTGTGTTTTATGTAATGCACTCAAAATAGGGGTCAGAAAGAACATCAGAGATATGAGACCATATGTTGATTTAAAGATAGAGGTATAGATATTACAACCAGTATGGATGTTTATGCATTTTGTGTACTGTCTGTAGTACCTTTATCTTATCCATAAGCCTAAATCACATCAGAGATTCCTGAACATTCAAAAATAGGCAATGTTACATAACTGATAAAGAATAGAAAGATTCTGAGGAACATAACTGCCTTCTCAGATGTGCATCAAGCCCACGATTGTTGAGAATGGAAAAACAAGTTCGTAGAGTTCCAGCTTTTTCTCCTTTGTAAAAACAAGAGCAACATGAAAGACGGTGTAAGTTTTATAATTCAAATGGCTCAGGTGCCTGTCTCTAGGAGTTGGAGGAAAGAACATCTCCATACTGCTACGACTTGCATGTATTTAAAAATAGACAACACAAAGACTCTGTATATTCCTGATGTGTCTTGCACAGTAAATACAACTTTGATGCTTTATGCTATGTTCAAAACAAAAAAAGTTCTTGTATCTTCTGCTCTTACAAAAGGGTTTGTCCAAACTGAATGCACTTGAAAAGGAGAGGCAAAAGCACAACTGAAACTGAGCCATATTGTTCCTCCGCCCACTCTAATTCAGCTGAAAGAATATCAATTCCCAGCTGAAAGCTTGAGACAATCAAAAAGGGATCCTTCAGTAAGACAGAATTTTTCACAGATACACTATGTGAGAAGGAATATTTTCCCCAACATTTTCTTTGCACACTGTCTTTTAATGTGGCTATCATGTCGGTAACAGCAGGGAATTCCACTTAAGTAGATCCTTAATGGATTTAACTAATGGTTTCTTTGTGATGCTCTCAGACAGTTCTCCTGTAATGTGGATCTTCTAAATATTTAAATCCACCATTGAAGCATTTAATAGGAAGAAAGTCTCCTACCTCTAGAATGAAGAAAAGGCTTTCAGATGGAAACAATACTAAAACGAAATCTGATTTGTACAACTGCATCAAGAATCTAAGCCCACTTATTCTCTGAGGCAGCTGATACAACAAGGACCTGGGGTGCCAGGTAAACAACAAGCAGTCATTTGTATATTGAGACAATCTCTGTCCTTCCCTGTTTCTCTATACCCTCCATATTTTTGAGGGCTGTTTGTAATGAATAATGGTTTGAGTGAACAATAAAGCTGGTAAATTACTATTGCTACTTACTGTTGGTATAGGGTAACTGACTAACCTGGGGGCTTGTGGAATCTTAAAAGTAATGGATGGGTTAACCTGGGATGCTTCAACTTGTTTTGAGTCTTTCTTCTTACACTGTCTCAAAGCAATCTTTCTTACTATTGTAGCCATTATCCTCTTATTTTATTCTTCTTACATGTGAAGCCTGATGTTTCTCCAGTTCCATAAAATATTTGAGCTGGAAGGAAAAACCTTTTAGAAATCTACTTACTGCATTGTCAAGATGCATTTTTTTTCCTCTCCTGTCTCTTGCTTGGGAGGAACAGTCACTTCAGAAAGTAGCACTGCTCTTTAAGCTGTCTGCTTAGCCCTAGATTTCACCATGTTTCCCTTGCACAAAGAACAAAATCTACTGCTTTCAATCTAGATTGCTACTGAAAATGAGAAATAATAGAAAAATAAAGACTCCCTGTCACTTGCATTCAAAGAAACAAAAACACAGAGCTGCAATTGCCCCCCAGCTGCTTTTGTGGCATATAAGATACATCTCCTACCTTTTAAATATGTAAGACTCCTCAAAAAGAGTAAGTATAATTCTAGCTAAAAACATCTTCTCTCCACAGTTTGAGCAGGAAAGTTTACTTCTGCAAACTGCATTAATAAATTTATGGATTTTTTCTGCAGTCACTTTACAATCCACATAGTATAAATCCATCTGTAATTTGTCCATAACTAGCCCCTAAACACAAACACTTTTTAAATTTTACTCTCTGATATTTCTGTGATACTATTAATTTCTGCATTTCAGTCACTTGATATTACTACATATACAAGCATGTAAAGCCATTCTGAATTCCTTTGTGCACAAACATGGTATAAATAATACACAATATAAGCAGTAAAGTTTCTCACTTGCTATGGAAACTGGCCATCCAGAAAGGGTATGCTAGACCAACTTATCCTAAATGGCACCCTCATTTGGCTGTAATGGGAAGGTTCTCAAACAAAATGAGCATGCACTTAGATTTCATTTCTTGTTGCATCTTGGTGCTGCTAGGGATAATGCAGAACTATCAGCATGTTCCTCTCACGCTTGTACTTTATGTTGCATGGATACACTCAAAGGCTCAAATTAAAGGCTCTCTTGCTATCCTGCTTGCTGCCAGAAACTGAGTGCCCGTTTTTAAACCAAGTGCCTAATTCTCTCTTACTCTGTATCTCCTGCAGTTATTTAAACCAGAGAGAGTCGATGGAAAATGGCTGTACGATGTTAGCACCTATGTAAATCAGTGCAGATGCTGAACTGATAGCATTTTCATCTCCTTGCAGAGCAGACTATGACTACCCCAAGTTAAAAATAGCGTGAAATTTACTTCAGGTGAAGGAAAGGAGTAGTAAGTGGGTACATAGGAACTGGTGTTACTTAGAACTACTCAAACTTTTTATACAGGTGCCTGTGTGTTATTTGCATAGTGGTTAAAAAGCAGATAATGCAAGTATTAATTCCCTATAAAGGCCACTTAGGCAGTAAGTCCTGCTTGTGCCTCTGAAAACCTCCCACTCTTACCTATTTTTTTAATGTATTTACCTTTGAAGATGTTGCATTTTTTTATCCACGAGAGCAAAGAGAGGATATAGTACCAGTTTGAATTGGTACAGGAGAAAATCCCTCAAAAAATAATGTGGGTGTTGGGTTTTTGTGTTTCATTTTTTTAAGAGGCCCATCTGTGAATTGCAGTTTTGTGCTGCCCCACAATTTATGCAGCTTTTGCCCAAATCTATCAGATGAAGCTCTTTAAATGGCTTAAAAATAGTTTGTAAGTGTTATAGGCATTCAATCAAATCAGTCACTTAGTCAAATCATCCTTTCAACTGGTACTTTCAGCAAATGGTTAAAACAGCATTTGAGGAAGGACCAGGTGTATGATCTAATGCCTGAAAGCAGTTCATGCTCAATGACATAATCCTAATAATAAATGTATTGTAAGTGTATGGCCAAACACAAGAGAATATCTGTCATCAAGTAGCTGGAAGTGCCACATGGTTTTTATATCACCGAGCTTCAGCTGGAGCCACAGAG
Source organism: Galbula dea (assembly GCA_013399015.1). Taxonomy (NCBI): domain Eukaryota; kingdom Metazoa; phylum Chordata; class Aves; order Piciformes; family Galbulidae; genus Galbula; species Galbula dea. The sequence continues at coordinate 1,100,176 of VWZX01005120.1, read as the reverse complement.
ACCTGTGCAGCACTTTCAGCTCCTTCTGAGAAAAATACCACCTACTGCTTCAGCAGTTCCTGGATCCAGGGTGGGTAGTTCTAAGAAGTCCTTAACTAGCAGAAGTAAAATCTTGCTGGATAACTTTTCTTCTAGATGGAAAAAATTCAACATTCACAGAATTTTAAGTATACTTTTTCTAGCACCATATATTCAGTGGATTGTAAGGCAGTGCCTCTTGCCATGTGGTATTAGTATAGCTAAACAGACAGAAGACACTGGGAGTCCTGTGTACAGGGATCAACGTCTGGGTCCATCGGTGCTGTATGTGATACTAGGTAGTCAGCTGGCCTCTTTATGCCCTGTTTCTCCTAGTGTAGCAGAGTAATGTATAATATGGACACTTGGAAGAAAAAAACTTGGAAAAAAGAAACTGTACTATTACTATTACAATTACTATTACAGTTGCAGTTGTACTCTCAGAACTCACAATCAATAATACATTGCTCATTTAAAGATTATTCCAGATTTCTCCAAGAATACCTCTTGGACTAGGCCTCATTCTTCACCTCTATTTCCGTCTTCACTGTGAATGTGTACAGCTCTGTCTTTACAAGTAACTTTAACTGGACTCATTGTCCTTGTCTTCCTGCTTGTTCTTGCTAATCAGAGCTTGTGCTAGAGTTCCTTGCTTGTTGAAATTTTTCTTTTCCTGGAGAATGGTGTGTCTCCATTTACAGTTTAAAAACTAGCACTTAACTGGAGTGTTAAATCACTTCTAGAAACTGGGTCTAAAATAAACAGTTATACTCCATGAAAAGCCACATCAACCTTTTGACCCTGCTCTTGCCTCTTCTCAGAGGCATGTTAGGAACAGCTGTGTATACAAATTGAATGCACTCTCTATCTTCAAACCCTTCACTAGGACCCATCCTACTATCTGAGTGCTCGTTGCAACTCCGACCGTTTAAATCCATCCTCTCCTGCTAACCCTCCAACTAACTTTTCAGCTTTCCTACCTTAGTTTCCTGACTGCAGCTATTACCATTACAATCTGCAGGTCCTCCCCCCAGCCTCTCCTGCACATCAGTTCCCAAGCCTTGTCACTACTCCTTTCACTGGTGAACCCTCTGACCTTCTGTAGCATTTGAATTCCTGTTAGCAAGATGATTTTCCCAAATAGTTTAAAAAATAATAAAAATTCAAGGTAATTACATGTTTGTGTTAAAATTAGGGAATTAAACATTGGACAATGACGAACCAGAGCTAAAGTCAGCATGGAATTTGCCATTTCTAGGGATGAGAGGGATTTATGAGATTCATTTCTCACAAGTACTGGGCAATGACACCACTTAAAAAAGTAAACATCCTTAATTTTTCATTATGGGAAAAAATAAAAGGAAGGTCATTAACTGTAATAAACTGAAAATAAGAATGTAGAATGGAACCTGTTCTGTGGCCACAGTAGCACTCGTGAATATGGCTCATTCAGCAAGCACCTCTTCTGGCAGCAGATGTCAACTAGGATTTTTCTTGCTTAGCTAGATAATTGGTACTTGTGGAGCCAGAGAGGACTAGGAGGCCTCATCTTGCACCAGCCAGACCCTGATTCTCAACCTAGTTTCAGAGTAGAAGAGAGAGGAAAAAGAAGGGGGAAGGATTTTTTCTGCGTTCTTTCTTCCAGGAAGGGAAGAAAAGTGTGAACAAGTGAATTCTTACAGCAGCAGGTAGAGATAGGTCTTTCTTCTGCCCTGATACAGTTGGATCCATGCCTGGGATCTTCACCAGGGAACCCTTGTTTAGCTTCCTGGTCTGGGAGGTGGCAGACTGTCTCACAGCCTGATTTGTTATTCAGGAGTGAAGGCACTATTTGAGCAAAGCACCCAGTGGCTTAGGGAGGCAGGGGTAAGAACAGAGATCGTTCACACCGTCTTTATTTCTGTTGACATGAAGTTTGCATCTTTGTACATTTCCGTGTGTACGTCCCTTGATGTCAGTGGAATTAGTGCCAGAGGAGGAGTAGCAGCTGGTCCCACAGGCATGGTTGCAGGATAAGAAAGAGATCTCCCTGCCTCCTGAATTTATGAATGCAGTGCAACAGTAGATCTGAAAAGGAATACTAAATGTGAAGCAGGGGGGTGAGATGTTTCAGCTCATCAGTGATTATTAAAAATAACTATTACTCTGTGAGTGTAAACAACACCGAGTGTGCTCGGCTTAAAGTGAGACTGAGCAAAATGTGTCTTCACAACTCAGTCATTACACACGGTCATCTACAATCATTGCTTTTTAGGCTGTGGCTTTCAAAGTGTGTGAAAAACACTTTATACTCCTGTGTGTGTCTAAGTTGATTTTACACAGTCCAGCCCAGTCACCATGTGCAATCATTTAGTCATTATTATGTGTGCCTTTCTAATGTAAGTCTCTTTGAGCAATGGCAAATATTTCATTGACTGCTCTTTTTGTAAATTATCTGCATTCAGCTGGTGATCAATTTATTACCAAATGTTGCTTGGAATAAGCAGCTTTCTCCTTGACAGTAATCTCATTGGTTGTGAAAAGATGATCAGGTGACAATAAGATCTTCTCAATAACACTACAGTAAATCACACTCAATAACAATAAAGAGTCTTGAGTAAAAATAATTCCATTTTCTATTGACAGAGTCCCTGGCAATTGGCAGCCAGTGCAACAATGGCAATACTGCAGACACTGCTGGAGAAGTGGGAGATTGCTGTCCAAAAAAATCAGTAGGAGCCTCATTTTAATCAAGCTTTCTACATATACTCATTTTTCACTGCTAGCTCTGACAACCTTTTCTGGGGTGTGTACGTCCCATTTTAAAGCTTTTCTCTCTTTTTTGCTCTGAAACTCAGGCAAAAACCTATGGTATCTTTCTTTAACAATTATGTATATAGGTACATANTCCTTTCCTTTCCTTTCCTTTCCTTTCCTTTCTCTTCCTTTCCTTTTTTTTCTTCCCTGTTCCAATGTTTTCAAAAGGGAGATTGTTCCATATTCACCTTTCTGCTTCCCGTACTGACACCTCTCAATCTTGCTGCAGACAGTTGTTTCAGAGAGATGCTTTCAGAAGTCATCTTACTACAGGCTGAAGAGATTACTAATTCTCTCTGAAATGTCCTACAAAGGACTTTGCAAGATAGTAAAGAATTTTAAAAATCATTAAACACAGTGTCTTAAGAAGATACAAGATCTCTAGTCTACAGTATAAAAACTGTATTTTGCATGACAGAAGCTAAGTCTCCTTCCCTGATGCATTGGATCCTTGGAAGCCAGAAACACATATGCCTGTACTGTGTCCAAGACACAATGCCATTGTGCCCAAGACTGGGTGCTTCTCGACTGCGTTTGGTCAAGTCAGGCTGTTACTGCAGTGGTTTGTCCAATTAGCTTCAGTCTGCACATGTTGATTTGAAATAAATTGATTTGTCACAAGTGCTGGTGGACTGACTGTAAGATAACCTTCATCATGCTGGTATGCTGGCCTCTGCCTGAGTGTGCAGATGAGCTGAAATAATAATTCAAAGTATTGAGAACTTTCGTATTTTTACCAGTTATGCTAATCTTGACCAGCTAAGCATTAATTCCAACATTTTAAGTCATTAAATATTACTTCTTCTGGAAAAAACACTGAAGAACAAAGGTCAAATTGTGAAGACCTGCACTGTCTGCTGTGAGTGGCCTATATTGTATCATGGATAGGCACGAATGGCTATTTAGAATACTAAAGAAGGCTGAGAAAGGACGGTACTAAATTTTCCTCCACTAGCTCCCAGCTAACAAGTAACCTCAGGAAAGAAAAATGTCCTTGATGTATCAGTTCTGTACATCAGCTGTCACACTCAGGTCAAGTACTTCCTCAAGACTCAGCCACCTCTATGAAATAAAATGCACAGTATTATTTTTTAATTAAGAAAAATATTTTCATATGCATGTCTAAAGATGTTAAATGGCTAAAGAAATTTTCCTAAGATTTAAAATAAGCTGCCTTTGGCCACAGAGTGTGAATTCCCAAGAGTTGTGATCCCAAGGTGATATTTTCAGCAAGATCTTATCAAATAGGGAGCAGTCATGATTTTTTTTCTTATCTATCTTATTGGTTACTGATGGATCATAAGCTTTTCTTTCATCCTCTGTATGATACTTCCCACAATTGCATCTGAGACCACCATTAAATTCCTGATTGCTAAATAATATAAGTTATTATTTATTGTTAGTATTAAATAAGGGCAAGGTTGCCTTCATCTGTCTGGAGGGTCTTCCATTATATCTGCTCTGTGTATTGCTACTACAGTGGAACAGAATAAGCCTCAGCTTTATGCAGATGCACTGTGTCAGAAAACATCTGCTAACTGCTGATTTTATGCATATTACAGAGACTTTATGTACTGTTAAATGGACCACTTTTTCATTCCAAACCATAATTTTCCATGTGGTATCATTTGATCTGTCCTCACTCCAACATTTGGTTTGATCAACTCATTTCTTCCTACACAATATGTGTTGTAACTTCCTCTGTGACTGTGTATGTGTGTGTCCTGTCTCTGAATGGAAACTGCTACAGTGCTTCTGTCATGATAATATGGTGGTAGGGCAAAAGATGTTGTTTTAATCAATGTATTTTATTTCCACTAGCTTCTTTATTTACTGAGCTTTAGTCTAGGCAACTCAGGTCTCCTACTGCCAGATGCTACCCAGCTACATAGTAGCATACCATGATCAAAGGCGCTTTTCCAGAAGTACTAAGGATCCTTAACTGGGTACCAGGTTTGGAGCTTAAATGCAGGTGATGAGGAAAAGCGTGTCCTCCACACAGACCTTCCCTGGGCCTGTACACTGAACTTCAGAATAAAAGAAGTAAGTGACTCATTTGAGTCACTGCCCTTTGGGGACACAGTCTTCTGAGCCCTGATGTTACCCTCCTGCGAGTGAAGCTGCAGAGCCATGACAGCAGAGGGTGCAGGATGCAGAAGCTGGAAAGGGCTCTCTGGAGATGGGGCATACATTGCTATAAATTGTTCTGCTTTGGTTTTCTTGTACCATTTAACTTTATACCAGCTACCCTCTGCTAAAAATGATGCATGTTGCAATGCTGTAATTTCCTCATGGTTAAACTTGAAATTACTGAAAAATTACTTATTTGAAATTCTCTTCCAATCCATTTTATCAAAAATTTATCACTATAATTCACTTGTGTTTGAGGGAACAGTCAGGGAATCCAGCAGTGATAGTGGTGGAGATACCAGGGTGCAAGACACTAAGCTCATTTTTATGTGAGAGTGAAAAAGGTTGGTTCCTATCTCAGATATTTTGCAGTTCAAGTATATGATAAGAGACAACAGATGGATACAACAAAGAGACTGAGACATCACGAGGTTACAGTGAGAGGATTACAATTACTGTAAGAAGTGGTGGTTATAGCACACCAGCTGTTTAGCCATTCCCAGACAATTTTTTATTCATCACAACAGTGAGAGTAAGAGAATGATGTGAAGAATGACAAAGTGACTAGGCAGAATTTTTTTAAGGTCTTCTTTGCATGTAGATATGGAGGCATGTGGAAAATACCTTCATAAGGAATGGGATGAAAAGCATTTTACCTATGGTAAAAATCTGGAGAGTGCTTAAGATTCTAATTGACTGTATGAAATCATGATGGATGAGATAAGGGATAAGCCTTGAAGAGAGAAACCAAAGTGAATTTGGGTCTGAAGTGAAATGCAAGGTACAGGCACACAGTGACAGTGAAGTGAGGTGACAGGAGTGAAGTGCCAAGATAGAGGATGACAGGTGTGTTTTGATAGACCTGTTTGGTAGAAACTATTGCAGTTCTAAGGTTGTAAAAGCATTTCTTTTTCTAACTCTTTGATGAAAACCTTGTGTTTCTTGGCTATTCTACAGGAGGTTGTGAGGACAGTCTTCTAACAGTAACTTTTTGTGGCCTTCATGGTATGGGCCCCAGTGCTGTGCTTTGCAGCTCTTTCGGTCCTGTGCAGGAGTGGCTTGCACTCTTGCTTGGTGTTCAGCTGAAACACTCACTACGTTTGCATATGTGCCTTAAGAACCAGTTGAAACACAGAGAAGGTGTGAAGGTTTACATGCCACATTCACGTCTGATCAATGTGGTCTCCATTCTTTCATTGCTCATGGTAAAGTCCTCTCCACACACAATTCCCAAGGCTACAGATACTTTGCCATGTTCCCATTCCATCTCTTTCAGAGAGCCTGGGCATATCCACACTGCTTACCAAGGTGTAATGTAAACGTATTCAAGCCTATTTTAAATGGGAAGTAGCTTCACTGTGGTACATTTTACACCGACCTATAAGAGAAATCTGAAGGAGACCTCAGACAAACTCCCTCTGTTGTGCATTAAGAGTAGTCATTCAAGATTTTAAGTCTTTTTTTCTTTTTCTTTTCTTTTTTCCTTTCTAGCAGGAAATAACAGTCAGGCCTCATACAAAGTGATGTGACTTGGCTTTCTGTGACCTGCTTTCTATTCCTGGCTCTGCCTCTAAGTGACCTTATGAAAGTAATTTTTATCTGCTATTGTTTTTAAATGGGCAGAAAGATGTTTCCTAGAAGAATGGGCCAAACATAGGCACTTTTTTTTCCATTATCCCACCTCCAAAACCTATCCATGAAGAAGCTATACACCTGTACGCATACAAATGCCAGTCAAGTGTTTGCCTCAAATAAGACGTTCTGCTGCTCTTTCCCCTGCTCACTCTCTCTTTTGTTCTTTATAGCATAAAGGAGTCACAGTGGAGTGCCTAAATAATGTTCTTTAAATATACATAACTTGAAAAGCCTAATTACATATGCACATTTCTGCTCTGGTAGGCTGAGGTGATTTCTGAAAGCAAATACAGTGTGGTCCAAAGTGAGCTTCCCAAAATATTTATGGGCTTACTGTACTGCTACATTCAATACAACAGAAATGTTTTTTTTGAAAACTACCTTCCCCTTTAGTACTGTAACTGTCAGCCAACAGTTCATACACAGCAACATAAAGTCATAACTTGGGAGATAATTTTTTTTATACTCCTAACAATATGCTTTGAAATCCTACATTTAAAAGGGTTTAAAAACACACAATATCCTAAACCATCAAATAAGCAGTAAAAGTATCATGCAGAGCTAGGCACAAAACCAGAATGAAAAAGATTTTTTATTATTCTCTTCTGTATTACCATAAATGACATGCTATATTTAATTTTACAGTGCCCCTGGACAAATCATCAAATACTTTAATAACTACACAAACATTAATATTTAAATACAAGAGATCCCTTCAGTTACTGAATAATCATAACTCTGGATTGATAAGGTACTAAATGGAAAAATCTTGTTTAGACAGTTGTAAGAGGAGGGAGGGTGTTTAATGAAACAAGTTTGATGATCTTGTCATCATAAAACTGATAGATATTTGGCACAATTTATATCTTTGCTGAAAAGAAGTTTGAGAAATGGAACAGTTTTGGTGAAGATTAATTTTTCCTTCTTCTAATGTGAGAGAATAGTCCTCTAGGTCGTTAGCAGGTATGTGTGACACAGATTGCACTTTACCCATGCAAGCCCTGAGCTGACTCTTGAAAAAGGCACTTGCTAAATAGCTGTGACTTCTCTTCTTGTGGGATGTGCTGCCCAACTATCATCACAGTCAGCTAGACTCATTTTATGAGAGTAACAAATGGAGATGGTAGAAGAGACAGCATATGGAGTTCTGACTGTCAGTGTTTGCTAGACCTGCCCACACATTCTACCCACTGTCCTTAGTGGGATTTTTAAAAAAAAAAAATAGATTTTGTATTGTTACTTCAGCCACTCTCCCAATGAAATGTTCTACCTAATAATGGAAGTTTGATTTGTAAAATGCAATAAGAAGAGTGAATTGCAAGATATTTCTGATCCCTCCAGAACAAAAAAACCCCAAAGCCAAAACAACAAAGCCCACTCAAAACAAATTTGAAAGACTAATCAATCAAAATCACTCATAAAAATGTCTAACAATCAAAAGTCTAACACTTTACTTGACTTCTAGGTCTCCAGACTTGGGATCATCTTCATGCATGTGTAGTATGTGTTACTGAGCACATGTGATACTAAGCTAATGATAACAACAGTTCATTACTGGACAAAAGCTAGGCTTTTATTTGTGCCATATCATGGTCTGCTTGGGTGCCACAGCATTCACAGCTAAATGAAATGCTTATAGGTTGGGAGGTGGGCTGCATTCACTCACCAGTTCTTTATATTGTTTGACTTCATGCCTTTTTCCAGGAAAGTCTGTGTTTGCAACTCTTTTCCCTTTTGGAGCACCTGCTTAGACCCTGCACTTTTCTGAGTTCTTCCTTCTTCTGTGCATTTGTTCCATGGAGGTAATATAGCTCTGGCTATATTCTGTTTCTTGGGTTTCTTGGGCTCTTCTCAAACGCGAAATACCTCTTTGAGGGGAAAAAAGGGAAAACATGGATGCCTTTACGTTCTAGCTTCATGGGAACAGAGAGAGAAACCAGCACAGAGACATAAGGCCTCTGAATAATAGGAGATGGCCTGTGAGCTGATGGACCCTAGACCCTACAAGCAGTAGCATCAGAGTGCTCATCCAGATGTGGGTAGCTGACAAACTGAATAATGAAGGCTAGCTATGATGAACTAGTTACAATATCTTGCTCCATTTAATACAGGAAGTATGGAAGAATCCAGAGCTGTCTCTAAATCACCTACTCAGTGCCCTGCCAAGCTTCTACAATGGTAAGAAAAGTTAGCAGAAGAAAAAGACTATAGGGCAAAACTAAAGGACTAAGATAATCCTGCTGTGGCAGGGGGGTTGGACTAGATGATCTTTTGAGGTCCCTTCTAGCTCCTAACATTCTGTGATTCTGTGATTGATAGAAGTTTCTGTGCTAGGAAAAAGATGGTTTTGTCACCACATCCTAATGAAAAACAAAGTACTATGAAAGCTCCAAAGCTACAGACCTGGAATCAGAGCAGAAAGGGTTAAAACAGTATAAGAAGTTAGCATGAAGACTGCTGCATAGAGCTGAGCAAATCTTTAAATAAGTAATTTTTTTCTGTCTTGACTTCATATGCTTGATCATAATTTATTATTCAGTTCTCTTAACTTCATTTATTTTTTCCCTTTTCCTTCTACAAGACAGCAATAAAACAAGAAGTTGGAACTGAGTTCTTGATATTAAGAAAAGGGCTGATGACTGGCTGAGACTGACTGTGGGCTTGGGCTGCCTCTACCTTTGCTGCTGCAGTAGTAATGCATACTCCCTTGAGAGGACAGATTTATCCACTGAGCACAACCTCTTTTTCAGGAGAAGAAAATGTAAAGAGACAGCAGTTTCTAGCAGCAAAATAAAAACCAAAACAGCATAAAACGTTTTTCTCTCTCCCTCTTCTCTTTCCCACATTGCAGCTTCTCTTGAAATGGACAACCCATGCCCATCAGTGAGATTTTAAGCTGTTCATGATTATCTGTAGCGCTCAAGAGAAAAGATGATTTTGCACTTACATGTGAACAAGAGAAAATACATTTTCTCCTTTTTACTTCAGTCCAAAAATCTATGTGAAACATGCCTAGAAATTAGAAATAGATTCTCCTAGATGACTCTCATTTGAAGACACCAATACACTAGTGAGGAATGAAATTCTACAAAATTGTATTACTTCATGGTAAAATTGTGAATGTAATGTACTGGAATGAGTAACTGAATTCCCCAAACTGCAGCGTGGTTTCTCCCTTCCCATGTATGCACATGGATGTTTGTATTTCTGTACAGACAGAAAGCTACAGCAAAAGTATGCTTTAGTGAAGCCTTTCAATTTATTGTTAAAAAATATTTTTTGAAATGCACATACATTTTTCTGACTGCCAAGTATCCTCTTTTCAAGACATACCCCAAGTCCCACAATTTGAAGCTTAGAGTGGCTTTCCCATTTCTCTTAACTGTGCTAATTTCTTCCTACTCTTTGTCAGGAACAGAGATAAGCAACTATTTTGTGAAACTCTACTTTGATGAGCTTAAGTACTTTCTGGGAATAGACATAGTCCCAAGGTAAAGGAAGCATGAATGAATCCTATATGGACTAGAAATGACAAATGGAAATGATGGAGAAGTCTTCTGTTTACCAATAACACAGCTCACAACAAAGGCACTACCTTTTTTGAGCCTTCTGTGAAATAAAAGGTACAGATGGTTGTCTATGTGCATAACATCAATGATGCCCAAAGCAGAGGCATTACAAATATTTCACAGAGACGTTATCACCAAATATGTGCTCAGGAGGATACAGAAAGGCAGAAATTCACCTTAGAGTTACAGAAGATGTTCATGGCATTCTATCTACCACGGTAGCCTATTTGTTGCCATAACCTCCCAGAAAGCACAGATTATTTTTCTAGAGCAGTGTTCCATTTGTGGTTGGGTGGGTTTTTTTGTTTTTTTGTTTTTTTTTTTCTTAGGGCAGCCTCGATTTTACTTAGGATATCACTTTACACTGATAAAATTATATTTAACTTTGCAAATGAAATGAATTGCCAGAAACCATCTTACATGAACTGAATCTGCAGTCAAAGAGTTTGGAAAAAAAGTCACTGTGGAGAGCAAAACTAGTTGGCATATGCAGTGCTTGAAATCTTGTCTTCATAACAATGCTGCACATAAAAATCTGGCCTCATGGATTTTAACACCTTCTAGGTGGGATTCAGGGATGCACTGTGTCTAGCATACTGGTTGTGCCTAGCCAGTATACCTTCCTAACTCAATTTGTGTCTCTTTCCTGGGAAAGTCTGTAATAGTGCATAAGACAGTAACCAAAGTTATTATTTTTGCTTCACAGGAGGAACAAACTTAATGAAGAAAAGTGGCTGCTGAAGTATCAAGAAGTCAGTATATATAATCGTTTCAATGTAAGACCAGGGCCTGACACACTGCAGACTAAACTAACTTCTTTAGATGTGTCTGTGAATGCCTGTGTCAGGCTGAAGAGCTTCAACAGTTGCCATTCTTGCAAGAGTCTCTCTTTAAACTGCTGCAGTCCTTCTAATGTTGTGCTGCTATTTATTTCCCTGTCTGGCATTGTCTTATTACAACACAAGTATTTTAGTGAGATGTAGCTTTATCTTCAGTTGTTTTCCTTCAAGCTTTTTTTAACATTATCCTCTACCAAGCTAGATCTGCATGTTTTTATATTAATACAGAATGCAGATTCCTTTACTGGGTAACTGCATTTCAGCATCTCATGTCAGGAGGTGCATCTGAGTAAATCCCAGAGCCGCACAGTTTGGAAGGTTCTCTCCAGGAGGAAAGAAATCATATTGCTGAGGCAGAAGAATAATGAAGAGGTGGTTGGGTATAATCAACATAGCTTCACCAAGGGTAAATTGTGCCTGACAAACCTGGTGGCCTTCTATGAAAAGGTCACAACATCAATAGACAGGGGAAGAGCAACCAACGTCATTTACCTGGACCTGAGCAAGGCCTTTGACACTGTCCTGCACAACATCCTGGTCTCCAAGCTAGTGGAATATGGGCTTGACAGATGGACCACTCAGTGGATAAAGAATTGGCTTGACAGCTGCACCCAAAGAGTGGCTGTCAATGGGTCAATGTCCAAGTGGAGGCTAGTGACAAGTGGAGTCCCTCAATGATCAGTACTGGGACTGGTCTAGTTTAACATCTTTGTTGGCAACATGGACAGTGGCACTGAGTGCACCCTCAGCAAGTTTGTCGATGACACCAAGCTGTGTGCTGTGTNTGCACAACATCCTGGTCTCCAAGCTAGTGGAATATGGGCTTGACAGATGGACCACTCAGTGGATAAAGAATTGGCTTGACAGCTGCACCCAAAGAGTGGCTGTCAATGGGTCAATGTCCAAGTGGAGGCTAGTGACAAGTGGAGTCCCTCAATGATCAGTACTGGGACTGGTCTAGTTTAACATCTTTGTTGGCAACATGGACAGTGGCACTGAGTGCACCCTCAGCAAGTTTGTCGATGACACCAAGCTGTGTGCTGTGTTTGACACGCTGGAGGGGAGGGATGCCATCCAGAGGGACGTGGACAGGCTGGAAAGGTGGGCCCATGCCAACCTCATGAAGTTCAACAAGAACAAGTGCAAGGTCCTACAATTCGGTCAGGGTGATCCCAAGCAGGGATCCCAGGCTGTGCAGGGACTGGCTTGAGAGCAGCCCTGAGGAAAGGGACTTGGCGATGCTGGTGGATGAGAAGCTCAACATGAGCCTCCACTGTGGGCTTGCAGCCCAGAGGGCCAACCATATCCTGGGCTGCATCAAGAGGAGTGTGACCAGCAGGTCGAGGGAGGTGATTCTCCCCCTCTACTCCACTCTCATGAGATCCCACCTGGAGTATTGCATCCAGTTCTGGAGCCCCTATTACAAGAAAGATAAAGGGCCACGAGAATGATCAGAGGACTGGAGCACCTCTCCTGCGAGGACAGGCTGAGAGAGTTGGGGTTGTTCAGTCTGCAGAAGAGAAGGCTCTGAGGAGACCTTAATGTGGCCTTCCAGTATCTGAAGGGGCCTACAAGAAAGCTGGTAAGGGACTTTTTAGGAGGTCAGGTAGTGATAGGACTAGGGGGAACGGATGCAAACTAGAGGAGGGTAGCTTTAGATTGGACATTAAGAGGAAGTTCTTCACTGTGAAGACAGTGGAACAGGTTGCCCAGAGAGGTTGTGGAAGCCCCATCCCTGGAAGTTTTTAAGGCCAGGTGTATGGGGCTCTGGGCAACCTAATCTAGTGGGAGATGTCCCTGCCAGGCAGGGGAGTTGGAACTAGATGATCTTTAAGGTCCTTTCTAACTCTGACAATTCTATGATTCTATGGTTTATTTAGGAACTTAGAAATCTAATTTCTATATTTAAGTGCCAGTTGAACTGTCATTGGTGCTGTCAGTTTTATCAGGTATCTCTCATTCAAATATGACAAGATGTCAGTCTCTGTCATCACCTTGGTCACAGAGAATGCCACCACACTCTAAGATACCTCCATCCCTGTGCTCCAGGTAATACAACCAGTATCCAGTAGTTTTGATTCTTGATGATATTTTTCTTGCATTTCTTGCTGTAATGGGCAGAAAATCGATGTGTTTCACTGATGGATGTGATTGCCCTGATGCTTCTGAAGCACATGATGATTTTCATCTGTTTTAATAGCTGCTGTAAACATGCAGGCAAAGAAATGGTGTACTATGAATATAGAAAATAATCAAATCATCTGGTTTTGATGAAAGTGTGTAAAACTCTACAGTATACTTAAAAAAACATGAACCAAAAGTTTATTGAAAATATAAAGCAGCTTGTCCTCAGCAAATTTATGATTTACATCAGATTTAAATGCACCACTGAGGTCAGCTTGAGAGAGCTGGCTTTGAATGCTTGGAATAATATGTAAGGTGCAGAAAAAATCGTGCATTTGCAGCAAATCTGATTTGATGGAACAGCAGCAATAATGAGGCCTCAGAACTTTCAAGTTCCTGGTGACATGAGAAGGATCCTGTGAGGTTATAGATCAGTAGACAGACGGCCCATTTTCCAGGACAGGTAACATGGATATCTCTGAAAATCTCACTGAGAATTCTGATATTTGTTGTAGTGGCTGAAACCTCCTCCAGCCAGGTATCTCCTATGGCTATAGAGAAACTGCACTCATTTCTATGTTTATTTGTGTGGGGTTGTAGCTATCACAGCAAGCCTAGCCTGTAAATGTCCCTGGGATAGGGCTTTGTCCTGCACCCCAGACCAAATATAAAAGACATTTTTCTATGGACATAAGAGTCTTGGACTCTTATAGAAAAATCTGAGAATATTGACTCAGATCTTGCTGCTCCAATGACCTATCTCAGACAGTGGCTGTTACAGATAGCTCAAGGAAGGTGCAAAGGTGAAGAAGTTTACTTTCTCAGTTAAGACTGTATTAAAACCAGAAGCAAGGTTTAATTTGCTTTTAGAGATGTTATTATCTCTAACTGTGATAATTCTGGATAGTTTAGTCTCAATGCTAAACTTGATAATTCGTGGCATCAGGGATTTCCAGGAGTGAAAGGCTTCCACCAGATAATTACTGGTGACATGACACCATTCCCTCATTAGTTTTGAATTTCTCACCTCTGAACTTCATTGCATGTCATTTTATTCTTGCATCACAATACAGGGAGAATAGAAATTCCTGACCTACTTTTTCTATTCCATTCATCATTTTGTATCATGTAATCCTCTCCCTTCTTATTTGTCTAATTTACTTAATTAAGAACTCCATCTACTCAGCATCTCATCAGTTACTCTACTTAAAACCACAGCATTTATTTTTCTGGTGACTAAATTGTATGTTGCAGAGAGGAATAGGAGAAACTGAGGTGGTCTTTGCACAGGCAGGGAACTTATTCTATGATGTAATTTTTTGTCTTGTATACTCTTCTAATAATGTATATGTTGAGCAAAAAGTCTTTGCTGATCTGAGGTCTACAAGATGTCCAGGTCCTGTTCTGGGCTTAAATCTCTCATGAAAGCACATCTGCAGTTGAAAGCAAAGTCTGCAAATATATCCTGACATAGGACAGACCAAGAAGGGAAGAATTCTGTGCTTTCTTGAATGACTTCATAGAGAAGTACCAGATGCAATCTAGCCCTGCCAAAATAATGATGAGATGTTGACCATTTAGTACGAGATAAGATGTCTTAAGATGCCCTCCTCATATGTGGGTGGGGTTTTTTGTTTGGTTGTTGTTGTTTTTTTAAAAAAATTTGTTGTGACTTCTTTTTTTTTTTAAATCTTTTCTTCCCCCTAAAACAAAGGAAAGAACACATTTGGAAGAAAAGTTTGGCTTTACAATAAGTGAAAATGTCTTTCCTGTCTCCAAAACGCTTATCTAATCGGAATGAAGTAATGACACTAATCTTTTGTTTCTTCAAGATAAAAATCACCAATTCTGTGGCTAGAACACCCACTTTTATATAGTCCATTCAGTGGAGCCTGGTTACTCAGAGCCTTACTGTCTTCTCACTTATGTGATGCTGAAGCAGAAGTGCTGTGCACTGAAGATTCAGGGCAGTGTAGGAGAGAACAGAATAAGGCCCTCATGAAATCTTAATGCACTGTGAAGCTTTCCATCTTACATGCATACCATACCCCAGTGAGACTGGGAAAAGCATAGTTCAAAAAATGTCTAGCAATGAGAGGATATGGTTCAATTCTGCTGTGATCTAATGAAAGATGAACCAAGCTTCTTAGAAGTCTCATAGGATTTTTACCTCAGTTATGGACAGGTATGTAGATGGTATACCTAAGCTGAACAAAAGGGGGAAGAAGAGAAAGATCTGGAATTAATTAATTAAATGCATTCTCTCAAAATAACCTCATAAAACTCTTGTCTGATAAAAGTCCCTACAAACAAGAGAAAAGGAAATAAGCCTGCTTAATAAACAGCTGAAAATAAACAAAAGGTTTTCTAAAGATGGCATCTTGTAAGTGAGAGAATTTCCATGAGCTTTTGGCTAAACTGGCTGACAGCCTTTTCTGAATGGCAAATGCCTGAAGGCTCAGTTTTAGGACAGGTTGTTAGTTGCCCAAATTGACTGAGTGCTCCCAGAGGTTGTTTGAGTGTGTGGTTAAGGGCTTGCTGCTCAGACAGGCTATATAGAAACACTCAAAGGACCCTGTATGCTCTGCCAGATCCTTCTGATTTATTTATATGAGTAAGCCACCAGGCCCAGACGATGCTCTTCACACACTACTCATTTGTAGGTCATTGTGCACATTGCTCTTTCCTTACAACCACCAAACAAATTAATATTAGCATAGATATGCAAGACTGTTGCTTTTGTTAAAAGCTGAGCACTCAGTGTTGACAGGGGTTTGGAATGTAACCTTAGAAAATTAGGGTCCAGATCTGAGGGCTTTTTAAGAAGAGACAGTTATGAGTCTGGATGGTGTTACTGACTGGAAAATACAATACTGACTGTGTGGACACAGTAAGATTTAATCTCATGTTTAAGCTGGTGGATGTGATGGGGAGGGATTACAGCATCGTTTCTCCATGTAATTACCACATTGTGAAGGGCGGAATCCACATGAGTTGGGCTTGGGCCAGTGGCTGCTCCAGAAACTGGCTACTAATGAGAGGAAAGAATGGGGCATGTTCAATAACCAGGTTTTAGTGCTTTGAAGTTAACCATTACTTGTAGTCTCCCTGCACATATTTCTGTTAGCAGTGGACAGGTAATGAAATACAAGCATGTCAAGTTTCTCTGTCTGCCATATGCATTATCTTCCTTTTGGTATGAGTGAGAGTGAACCAAAACTAGTCATGAGATCAACTAATTTCCTCTATAGGCTTGAATTCAACTTCCTAAATTAATCTAGTATCCAAGTTGCTTTGCCTTTGCTGTCATTTAGCTAACTCTGGCTAGCTCACAAAGACAGGAACACAGCTTCTTGTTAATCAGCTGTGATGAGAATTCCTACTATATTTCTTTTTAACTCCAGTTTGTTTGCTCACCAGCTATGAGCAGGGCCCTGGATATTTGAACCTGGATACTATTATTTTTCTAGTGACAAAAAGAGACCAACCACATCCAACTTCTCAAGTACCAATAAAAATTGGCAGTTAACAGACTGGACGAATGAAAGCTTCTATGCAGGCAAATCCTGAGTGAGCCCACAAGTTTTGTTTGTTTGGTTAGTTTGTTTTTGTTGTTGACAATATCATATATTGACTGCTGGCCATACTGGGTCATAGTTGGCTTTGAGAAGACCTGGCTCTACAACCATTTCCTCCTTTGAAAGGATGGCTATATCTGAGAACTGGGTGAATCTCAGTGGAACTGATCTCTCTGTTTTTCTGAGCTGGATAAGGATAGTACTTGTTCAGGTAGATTTAGGAGAGCTCTTAGTCAGCAAATCCTCAGCAGCTGTGTGTTCTGTAGCTGGACCAGGAACCAAGAGTTAAACATTGCAAGTAAGAAGACGTATCTCAGGAGATGAGCAGTCATTTTTTCTCTAGAAGTGGCACAGCATCTAAGAAGGGTGTCAAGGGTTAGGGTTGGGCCAGACACTTAAACAAGTGACAGATGCTATGAACCCCTCTCCCTTCCCAAAGGGGTAGAGAAAAGGATTAAGGGCAAAAGACTTATGGATTGGAAAACTAAAACTACTTTAATGAAAATAATAACAATAAAATGACATATGTACAAAACTAATACCGAGTCCAACACTCTGATGACAATTACATCACTGTCGCTGCTGGTGCTATGGCAGGCACTGGAGAGTCCCAAACTGGACTCAGAGACAGACTGTAACTGGGTTCAGGAGCTGGATTCTGGAACTGGATTCAGGAACACATGGAATTGAAGGCAGAACAGACAGAGTCCTTCTGGGACACAGGCCATTGAAGAAGAGAGCCTGGCCCTTGTGATCCCTCAGCTTTATACTGAATATGATGTATATGGAATGGAATACTTTGTTGGTCAGTTTAGGGTCATCTGTCCTGTCCACTCCTCCCTGTAGGTACAGCCTTTTACATTCTGCACCCCCAACAAGGTACACAAGACTTAGCAGTGACCTTGGTCTGCATACCAGTCCTTGGTACTAACTATAAACATCGAACGTTATCACTACTAAAAGAAGACACTGTCTGTGAAAACATGCTGTTGATTTCAGAAAGTGCAGTTACTTAGAAGAGACTCAGCTAAAAAGTAAAATCACTGAACAGAATTAGTTCTGTCCTAACTCAAACCAGTACAGAGGGTAAACTTGCCTCCACACGCACTAAGCAAGGCATAGGTATGAAACAGCCCTCATGCTAAGCAGCATATTGTTGTGAGAAATGTCACCTCTGTGTGAGTGTGCCAGTGGCAAGGAGGTATTCACAGAGAAATAGAGTGGAGACTGCTCTTGAAGGACTGACCCACTACCTTGTGTCTAGCTCTCCATTCTCTGTGATGGTGCTCACAGAAGTAGCTGGAAGAGGCTGCTTTAAATCACCCAGTGAATTCTAGACCATGAACTTGCTGCTCCAAGATAGCCAGATAGCTGCTGTTTTCTGGGTAGCTCAATACTACAGGTCACCTCTCAATTGTCAGTGTCCGCCAGTTGCTCTCACTTCATGGGCTCCTGTATGAAATTGCTCCAATAAGGCACTAGAACTGCAGATGCCCTTGGCATCTGGAAAAGCCATCAGCAACATTTGATTTTCTTTTGCTTCCTTCTGCTTCCTTGCCCTGTTATCCCTGGATTCTGCCTCTACCTATTTCTTGTTCTTGTCCCCATTCCAGCTGCTTTGGCCAAAAAGCCCCATTTGTCTCTCAAAACTCTCTCCTTATATGCTGAAGATCTCTGCATGAGCAGACCTCATTATCATGTGGCAAGAGGTCATTTACATATGCAAATCAGGTTAATGAGAGCAGAACTGTAAAAGGCTTCATTCCAGAGGCATTTGCATATCTAGCTTTAGAAATATTTGAGTGCTCTGCCCCTAGCTGTGCAACCAGGACACAGAAGCCCTGGCAGTATGTCTTCAGTGGTGATTATATACGCAGACAGCTGCCATCCTGGTTTGCAACAGCTACTATCTGAGGTATTGGCTCGTTTGAACACAGAGGGTAGTTGTGTAATGTGTGCTTCTGCACCACACTACTAAGAGGCAGTTAAGCCTTGGCCCTTATTGGGACAACATGTGGGCTTCTGACAGGTAGATATATGCAATTTAGCATGAAGAATACAATTTCCTACAGTGCTGTCACTAATGCATGCCCAGTGTATGATGGATGAGAAAAACAATGCAGGTACCAGTCACTGCTCTCTAAGGAGAATATATTCTGTGTGATAAGGCACCACACAAAATACTGACTGCATTTATTCTCTAACTGGGCCTCTAGCCCCCCAGAGTACAAGCAGGGTTCTGTTTTGGATATTTGCACATTATCCATGGAAGAGCCCAAATTCCCTCCACTGCCACAGACAGAATAGGCAGTCTGTTGTGCTTCTCTTAGACAGGTTCTAGACAACATGTTAGGTGCCTTCTGAGTGTCTAATCGTGAAGCAAGTTTGCACAAAATGTTCCTTAGAAGAAGCACCTTTTGCTGATTCTTTTTTTCTGCTGTTTTATTTTCTGGAAGAAATTTGACTGCTTTTTCACTATAAACCTTTCTCAGGTATTGCTGTCTGCCAGGGACTTCCATGCTTAACTCCAGAGAGAAAAGGCAATAACCTCATAATTTCTGAGAAAAGTGACTGATTTTCCCTTTGTTCCTGCCCATTCCTCCTGACTAAGTTAAGCACATTTCTGGCACAACCCAATGGCTAATTTAAAAAAGACATTCCTTCATGAAGGAGGTAGTTCTCTACCACGACATACAGTACTATAACCTTCTACGTGTCTGCCAGACAAACGGCAGGTGGGTAGCCTCAGAATATGTGACACAACCCTTACTACCTGTAAACAGAGGGAGGCTCTTCCAAGTACTCCAGAGCAAATTATTGCTGTCCTTGTGCCCACATATCTTGCAGCTTGACAAAAAATTCAATGTGCTTGGTGCAGATTTTGGTGATGACCATGTGTGTATTAGGCTGGAATAAGCTGGTATCTTTGTCAACCCCCAAAGCACAGGATCTAAACTGAACTACTGCATTCATGCCCTCAAATGCCTCTCTATCTCCACTTATTCTTGGGGATTCCTGTCCTGATCCCATGTCCACACGCAGATCATGCAGAATAATTTAACATAATTCAAATAACTATGTCTAATAGTTCAACAGTATGTCCAGTCTCATACGCTACTGTCCATGAATTTTCTCTCATTTGGCCTTGCACTTCTAACTCTAATGCATCAACGTGGGTCAAACTCCACCACAGTAACTACTTGGAGTCATTCCTTTATAGCAACACTTTGCCTGTAGCTATTCTCTGCAGCTCTAATATGATAGACAATGAATTATCTGTGCCTATAGGGGCAAGAACTGCACTTACACTTTTGTCTGTATTTCCTGGGACTGAGCTGGTCAGCCTCCTGTCAGCTGAGGGTTATCACACGAACCTGATTCTGTCCATATACAGCATACAAATAATTTGGCATTTGCCTACTGTATGACACATCAGTGGATGGATGCCACCATCTAATAAATCAGGTGCTTTTTTGCACAGAGTTGGTCTGCAAACTGGAGACAAGATTTTCACACCTTGGAATTACACACAAATTTACCAGTACGCCTGGAAGACTGGATACCCCTTAAGGTCTATGCCATGTACCCTATGTGCTCATATGTCAGATATACAGCCATGCAGCTGAGCAACCTGATAGCACAGCTGGATGTGGTCATGACTTCATCACTGATGGCTCACAGCTATAAGAATCGTCTCTTGTTTAAATGCACTCAGGACCAAGCAGTCAGCATCCCTGCTGTGCTCCCAGATTGTCACCTTTGGAAGCTGATCTCTCAGAAAAGCACTCCATCATTTCAGAGCAGAACTGTCCCTCTCTGCTCAACAAACTGCCACAGGGTTTTGCTAAGTGAGGAGAAAAACAAAATACAAATTGCTAAAATAAATACTTGTGAGGCTAATGAAAGTTGATTTTTTTCCCACCAAGTTTGAATTCTACTTTTCAGCTATGAAAATCAAAATTTAGGTAGCTCAAACTTACTGTCTTTGTTGTTTCTGGACGTGTGCCTTTGTTTCAGTGAATATGCCCTTTCCATTACGCTCACGTTTAAAGCTCCTCACAGAGAATACAATTTACCTCCTTGCGTAGCATGAGATCAGAAGCCAGAGATTCTGTTTAGTAAATGAGGGCTTAGGAGCTGTTCTGTTTTACATAAGTAATAGCCTAAAAGCAGCCAAACCAGAAGGGCAGAAAAACCTTAATCATTTCTAGGAAAAGGAAGCAGCCCTCTTATTATCATTCACTTGTTGGAAATATATATATGGATTTTTTAAAGTATTAATAGTAAACAGTTTTTCACTTGACCGCTTTTCAGGTTGATAATTTATCTTCTGTATTTTGCTTAAAATCCAGCCCTTTCCATCTTAAGAGCGCTGAACTGATTTTATTGCCAATTCTGAAAAGTGTTAACAGGAGTAAATCACCCCTCACATTATTGCTGTTGTTCCCCTGCCCTGAGCCAAATTCACTGCTAAGCACCTCTGACCACACAGCTCATATAAATGTTCATAATAGAGGAAGCGTCTCACATCTGCTTATTCTCACACAATTAGAAAAAAACACCTTACAAAACGATATGTCACTGTAAGTTTTCATATATATATACATATGTATTTGGTTATAGCTTATTCCTTCATGCCACATGTTAAATATGCAGCAGAAAAATTAAAGTCAGATACACAGATGCCAAAAAAAGTGCATAACACCAAGAAAAAAAAAAAGAGGGAAACTAAACCCATTTGACAGTGTCAATTTTCATTGTGCACTACATTGTGGGAGAGCTTTTGGACTCTGGCGTGGAGGAGCTTTATTAGAAACCAATTCTCTTCAGTGACCTCTGGAGGCCTAGTCCTATACAAGAGCAAGCCAGGTGCCAAAATGAAAGGAGGAAACTCATTATATAGAGGTGTATTTCTGAAGTATGAGCCAAACACAGTGAAATGCAGCAAGTTGGATTGCTACAGATGAACCTAAAATATTCTTGCAAGAAATTACAGACTTGTTTTTTTCCATCTTCTGTATTAATTTCCCCTATTTTATTTTACACTTGTAACATGATCCGTTTGTTCTTGCCTCTCCTATGATATACTGTTCTCCTTCTTTCTTAATCTTTTGGTCTTCTGATGTCCCCTATTTCTCCTTCGTATTTCTCATCTCACAGTATTTTTTGTGTTCTCTTTTCCTTAGTTTATGTCCCTCCTTTCTTTGCTCCCTCTGACTTGAGTGGTGTAAGTTCTTATAAAAACTTAGCAATATAACTATAAACTTCATAGAAAAAGAGAAGCAGCAAATGACTTTGTATTATATTAGCTAGAATTAGTAAGCACTGTTAGAGAATTCCAGCTCAACAGAAGTGCCCTCACTTATCTGTCTGGAGAGTTGGGAGTTTCATTTCATTTTCGGTGCTGCACTTCCCTCAGTCTGTGCGGATAGACTGACAAAGCCAAAGCAACCTGGTTGAAAATGAAATGATTTCAACAACTGTGAAATACTGCATGACATAACAGCCAACATAAAGCCATCATTCTCTGTGTTTACATTGGTACTGATTCTTAACAGCATGCTGTTAACTCAGCACAAAGCTCTGCTGCTCTAAAACAGTTCAGGTACAAGGACAACTCTTTTACAGCCAATCATGCTCCATCCCTGTAAAGAATTATTATATCAATCTAAATGGGCGTGTAAGTTAATGATCACCTCTTGGCAGCTTAAATCTACATTGTGACCCATTGACTTATTCATCTCCCACCACCGAGAATCATAACTCCATGACCACTACATGCACATGCACACTATCCCAAGAATCAATGGATGCCACAGTGTTAGACATGATATCAAATCCAATTGCTCATCAACTAACCCAACACAACATCTGCATGGAGGATTTAAATAAGGAGCATCATATTATGCTGTGCGGTTGATAAAGTAAAAATGCAGGCACTGACAAGGTTTACCATTTGGCCTGCTACCACAGCATCTGTCTCTCTGAATGGAAGTCACTTATGCTCCCACTGAATTATGGCTTGTATTCAAACACTGACAAAGCTGCAATGTACAAAAAATTTAACATGTATAGTATAGTCTGGCTGGATACAGCTCTTGGGGATATGTGAAAAGGTTATTTTTCCTTCAGGAGCATGTCTGTTGGTCCAGGACTTGTAGGTGGATTCTTTCCATCTTAGACAAAAAGGTGCTACTGAAAAAAGTACCAGAGTAGCAGATGTGTTCTTCAGCACATACATGTCCAGTGGAAAGGACATCTTTTACAGTGCTGGCTACACAGAAGTTCTACTATTTAGAAAGAATCCTGACTAAGATAAGACAGAGTAAAGCTCCATAAACAACCATCTCTTCACTTGTAGAGTCTGCATGGAAATGTCGGAGAGAAAAGGAGCTGAAAAACTCCTGAAGATCTCTACCATGGAAAACTGTGAAAAGCTACAGTATGCTACAAAAAGCTAAAGAAAACGGCCTCTCTCCTTGTACAACACAACCTTATACTGAACTACTAACTTGCAGTATCATAAATGACTGCAAAAATCATAAATGACTTATTTTTACATTAAAGTAGTCATCCAGACAGAGTCATACCAGAACTACACTCCCTCAAAGCAACACAAGAATAGCTGCATATCTTGATTTTGCAGAGAAGACACCATGAATCTGTGTATGTCACAGTTGTAAGTGCAAATAGTGTAAGCAGTAAACAGCAATGCTTATTTGTCTCACCTTAAAATATATTGGAGACATCCAAGCAGAGAAGCAAGGGCTTGTGTAAGCTGCACAAGTCTATTTATCCCTGTCTCATATTAAGTACTGCTGGGCTATAAAGAACCAGGGACACAAGCGTCGAGAGACCTAAAATAAAACAACAACAATAATGGTCATAATAATACATTTATGTTTCTTTTCCTTTTGGTTCCAGAGCACATAGTGTAAGTTTGTGCTACAAATAAGAGGACCACAAACAGACTTTTTTCCCTTTATATGAAAGCAAATTCTTACTTGACTTGTAGAACTGGAGCTTTACAGAATTTCTACCAAGAACATCAGTATCACAAAAAGAATCATGAGAGCTGACAACATTGCATTACATAAAGTACACTTATAAAGTAAGTAAAAATTGTACACTGGTGTAAATCACAGCTACACCTTATTCAAGAGAGCCACATGCTCAATATCAAAAATGGGCAGAACTCCAAATAAGACGCATACTTGTCAATTAGTGGATGAAATTTGATATGTAAGGGAAGAAACATTGCACAGAAGAAGGCTCAGGGAGGGGTAACATCCACCCAAAAAATCTCTCCCATATCACTGAAACCCCATTAAAGGTAACAGCAAGTGGAGTGGTGACTCTCAGATGGACAGACGGCTTTTCACTGGCTCACATAAAATCATGCGAGCAAAACATATGCAGGTCTCCTTATCTCTGCTGAGCTGACAGGCTAGTTTGTACAGGATCGCAGCCCTGGCATGTTTGGGCGAGTTTCATGGCATTTAGGAAAACACTTGTGTGCATTTTTGGAAAGAATCTTAAGGCTTAAAAGCGCAGTCACTGACTCACCCCCCAGGCCTGTGGACAGTATCTGAAGCAGGCTGTGTAAGGGGGGATGGGTCACGAGGGCACCACAGCCCAGGAGCACCCAGCACCCCTCAGCCGGCAAGCCGTAGCCCACCCACGGGCAGCCTGTTCGGACCTGTTATGCAGCAGAAAATAAGAGATTCCTCCGTTCTTTCTTAAACATTTTCAACAGTTAGTTCTGAACTTACAAAGCATTTCAAATTTAGGGAAGCTGAAGACAGGTGAAGTGACAGGATGAGGCCTGCCCGTGAGACACCGGGCATGAAGGGCTCAGCGGGAGAAGCCTCAGGCCCGACTAAGCCGTGACGTGAAGTTACAGACCGGCCGTGGGAGGATGCATGCCAGTTTCTCACCGTACAGCCTCCCTCAGCCAAAATCTACGCCTTCCCTTCAAGCCACCGAAAAAGACGGGTGCGAGCCCTCCCCTACTCCCGGCGGAGCGGCGAGTCCGAGCCCGCGCCGCGCTCCGTGCGCCAGGCAGATCCAGGCCGGGTTTTGCGCACAGCCGGGCCCCTCGCCGGCGGAGGCGCTCTTCCCACTGCAGGCCGCAGAGCGGCCGCGGGAGGCGGGTTAGGGCCCAACGGTGATCGGACCGCCTCTCTGCCAGGCCGAGGTAGCAGCGACCGACTGCCCTCCGCCGCTGGCCGGCGCTCCCAAGGGGACAGGGGGCGCCCAGCGGGAAATGGGAGACGGGGACTATTTTCTCTGCCCGCGTTCCGTCGGAGGCCGTGGTAACGAACAGCTCCCTCCCCGCTCAGTGCCTGCGGGGCTGTTCTTCCCCCTCCCGCCGCTGCTCGCGGCCCGCCCTGTGAGGGCGGAACGGGCGGCCCAGGGCCCTGGCAAAGTGACCCGGAGTTGGCCCGGTTCCATGTTGAGCCCCGACGGGTTGTGGGCTGGTCACGTATGCGGTTTCCCTAAGAAGTGCCAGGAGGTAGGGGGTGGGGGAGCCTGCCTGCTATTGCTCCACGTGCATCAATAGTTGTCAGTGAAATCAAACTGACGTCATCCTTGGGTAAAAAGATCTCTCTTTTGTTCTCATTCCCTCCCACCGCTTCTCTCCTCTCTCCCCCTTCCCCCGAAAATCAAAAAGTAAGAACATTTGCAAAAAAAAAAAACCCCAAAAAACAAAGAAAAAAAACCGGAAGAGTTGCTCTCCCCCACAGTAATTGCAATGCAAAGAGAGATCTTGCATTAAAGATCCTGCTTGGGCTGTGCTAAATTGTAATGAATGCGTCAAGCCTTTTGATCTCTCTGAGTCAGTTGGGTTCAGTTGTGCCGGAAGGTTAGTTGCATATCCTGGCTGATCTGAAATTCGATCAGCAGAGGGGGCAAAGAAAAAGAAAAGCATTTTAATGGGAATCAATAGAGGATCATAGGGTCCTGGAAGGAAATAGGTGTTGATTAAAAATGCTGTGTGGTGGGGTTTTTTTCGGTGGTTGTTGTGTTTTGTTTGTTTTTTTTTTTTTTTTTAATTTGTCTACCTTTCCTTTTTTTCTATGTGGATGCCTTGTTTAAAAATAAACACCAAAAGCAGCCCGGCAGAAACGAGGGAGGGCAAACTGAAAAACAGCTTTCCCAATCACCATGTGTTTGTGTTCCAGGGAGGCAGTCAGCAGACCAGGAGTTTGTGCAATGCTTCAAGCTACAGCGCGCAAATTTAAAGCAGTAGGCTCCAAAAGATAACACAGATTCTTACTGCACTGCGTTTCTGTGCCTGAACTGTTTACTAGTTCATTATTAAATAAGCCCCAAATAGCCCCTTCCCCCCCCCCGCCTTTCCTGCCTGCTGCTGGGCCACAGGGATTCGTGATATTCTGCATGAAGGGGCAAAACTTGTTTTATTGCAGGAGAGGTTTTTATAGCTAAACTTTCTAAGCACGTTTCACTGTTTAGGAAATACTGAGCTGGAAGGTTCTATATACATTGCCTGGCTTGATGTGAAAAAGAGGGAATTACAGTCGTATTGAACATTTTTTTGCACATAAGGAGGTGAGTCAACTTCCTACACAAAGAGTTGAATCACTTGCCCTGCACATTACAATAAAATCTGGCCTCTTTTCCATTCTTATGCTTGTGTACACACACATGCACGCACACACACAAACGCACTAATGTGGATTGCAGTTGAAGAGCAGGGAGAAGAGCTGCCACCCGGAGGGCTGTCATTCCTGGCAGTAGTATATGCTGGCTGTCATCACAGAAAGAGGGCATTGCTGGTTCATGATTGTTGCATTTTTATCATGACTTTCCTATCAGGTCAAGTTTCTTGTTGAGTTACCATTTTAACTGTTGTCACCTTCCGACATAGCTCTGCCTAGCTGCTGCTAAAGATTTCTCCAGTGAAATTCAGAACTGTTACTGTCAATTGTGTTACAGTAGTGTCTACAAGTCCCATGCAGAGTATGAACCATGGTACCAACTTCATACAAATACTTGTTAACAGGCAGCTTTTCAAAGGGGCAGACAGTGGGAAGAAAGATAGCATGGATGGTATGTTTAAGGCCACAGAGGTCTCCTGACTCCTAGGTAAATATAGGCCATGTTGGCCCACCAGGTGATGTTTGAACATCCCTACCAATAGGTGGATTGCAATAGCAGTGAAGATTTCCATCCTGGATAAGAAATGGGAAACACTTTTTCTATCTTTATAGTTTTTGGTCAATGTTTATTTAAACAGAAATGTTTCAGGCACATCTTTGGATGTTTCAGCAAATGCTCCTCATAATTTCCCTCCATTGTAATTAAGCATTTATTTACTCCACTGTGACATCTGGTCATTGTAAGATCACTTTTTCTCTAGAGGAATGATGGTGAACCGTAGGCACCAGAGCCAGATATGGCACTTATAGATGTGTGGGTGTGACCAATGAGTTTGTATAATGTTGTTTCTTTTGCATTTGGCAGGAGACACCAAAAAGGTCTACCCACCCTGCTTTCATGCCTGGTTTGGTTTTTTGTTTTAATTGGATTTTTATCTAAGTGTTCGGCCATATATTAGTTAATCCTTGTTTCAGTGGTCTTTGGAGAAAACTGGTGGAAGGGCAGTATTAGACAATATGACAACTTGAGGATGACCATTTTGTAACAGTATGAGAATTTCATCTCCTATTAGATGTAATTTATTTTAAAATGATGATGGCAACAATAATAAATTCTATTCTTTCTCCAAGACAAACTGTAATAGAATATGGGGTATAGTGAGCTGCCATTGTCACTTATTATACTGCAAACACATGGAAGACAATGGAAGGTCAAGTATCCAACTGAGCTCATCCATGTTTGTGCTCATGGCCTGTACCAGATTAATAGCCTAGAAGAATGAAGGGCTTCTTTTATTCTCAGAACAGGTACAATCAGGATCTTTCCCACAGCTCACCTTACTCTTCACTGCCTGAAACCATTTTTGGGATAGACCACAATTACACCCAGAACCTGCATAGACTTGTGTGCTTAAATTTATTTGTGGAGCAAAGTCATTACTACTAAGAGGCTGTGAAGTCTTGAGAGGCAGTGGAGGCTGAGCTTTCTTCTGAGAAAGCTAAGAAAGTTGTGAATTATTCAATTTTTATGTGGATACTTGTGAAATACCACTGGAACGTTTCGTATAAGCCAACAGTCAGCAGATTACCTGCTTCTATCCTGGCCTAGATTTATCTATGAATGAATGGCTCTCAAGCCCTTAAAAATGCCCTGGGCTATACTCCTCTATTATCTCCACCATTGTTTTTCCATCCAGATACCACAGGGATGAGCACAATCAGCGGAGAAAATGAAAATCAAATTGCCTACCAAGAACTGACCATATGGGGCAGCTGGTTTCTGCTTCCCAGCCCCCTGCCTGATGTCTCTTCCCTGCCTCAGATGTGATATTGAGTGCTAGTCACTCCCCATCATCCCTTCCAAATCTGTTTTTGTGCTACAGACAAGAAAATTTCCTCAGATTTTGTATTTTCTGAGAATGTATCCACATTTCCCTCTGGTTTCTTTGGGCCTCTGCGAGCTACAGCTCTTTGTTTGATGTGCCCCCCCCCCCTTCTTTTGCTCCCTTGGCTATGAACACTGGGCCTAGAAATAAGGAAAAGAGGCCAAGATGAAAATGTGTCTCGCTGAGGCTTGCCAGATATCCAAGTTGCATGTGGAAAGACAGAGTTTCAGCTCATGTGTCTGGCTTGGATGCAAGAGAGACCGTTAAACATCCTGTTGCCTGTCTCGCACTGGGCAGACAGCACAGCTCTTCACGCGGACACCTGGAGGGACTGGAAGGACTAGAGGAGCAGCAGTTACTGCTGTGTTCAGCCAATGGAGATCTAGTGGGTGACTTTTGCTGTCTGTGCCCAGGGATGCACTTTATGTTACATGTTAAGAATGAGGACGCTGGAAGAAGGAGAGGTGTCTGCCACCAAATACTATCACCTGTCAGGCAGAGGAGTGCAAGTGCAGGTTTCCTCCTGCCAGCTTATCCCCTTGGAGTCCCTGGCCCTTGGTTTCTACAGGGTTCTGCAACAATGATGTGTGGTAAGTCATTGTTGTCATTATTATTATTATTATCATTATTATTATTATTATTTACTCATTGCTTCATGGCAGTTCACATGGCCAGGTAAAAACAGGATCCCATTGTGCTTGGCACTGTGTAAACTGTGATACTGTGTCCTGCTGCCCAAGAAATTTACAGCCTAAATAGACAAGGCAGTCAAGGGCATGAGACAGAAGTGTACAGAAAAGAAACAGCCAACCACTGAATGAAAAACTCCATGCATTAACTCACAGACTCTTTATTCTTTGACAATTCCAGAAAGGAGTACAGTTTTAAATGCTCATGTTGCTAGATAAAAACACCCTCCTCCCCCAGGCAAATTA
Source organism: Galbula dea (assembly GCA_013399015.1). Taxonomy (NCBI): domain Eukaryota; kingdom Metazoa; phylum Chordata; class Aves; order Piciformes; family Galbulidae; genus Galbula; species Galbula dea. The sequence goes on along the minus strand of VWZX01005120.1, from coordinate 1,071,043 downwards.
ACAAAAATTAACAGAAAAAATTCTGAGGTGTGTCTGCCCCAGTAGTACCTTAACACATTTAGCTGTGCTTCATTGTTCTCAGCCCATGGAGCACACAGATTGTGTAAGACTTCTGACTATTCCAGGACACCTAGGTTAGCTCATTACTCACAGTAGGGTGAAGGAGCTCTGCAGTAGGTGTAGCTGAGAGTGCTTTAATTCTTTTGGTTTGTGTCCTGACTTTCAGTAATCTTTGGGAGCCTGAGGACATATATACATTCATCTGTCTGGCAGTTTTGAAAATGCCAATGTTCTAAAGGTTAATGATATATTTTTACATATTTGTTTGGTCTGTAATTTATTTTGTGCAGGAGAACAGTTTTTACAGCACTTTCCATACAAACACCACCTCATTCTACTGACTTTATTGATACGAGGTAGCTAGCAGCATGTGCTTCTATGCAAAACAAAACAAAAAGAAGTAAAATCACTGTTACACTAATAGTTTTTTGTGACACAGTCATAGAGTTAGTGTGACAGCTAGCCACGTCTCTGTCCAAAATGCCAAGGCTCCTGATTTTGCCTGTCCAGATTCCATGCTGCAAGTGCTTTCCTTTCATACTGGCTGGCTACATCCATGCGTGTAAAGCTCTTGATTAGATCTGCTATTTTGCCTATGGCAATCTTCACTGCAAACATCCTTTGTCTATACATCATTTGAGCATCTACAAATGATAAGATTGCCACCTTTTATTAGAATTAAACCAGGAGCTTTCTTCTTAATAAACTTTCCTCCTCCCTCATCTCTCCAACCACATTTAGGGGAAGCGAGAACAGGAAAACTTTGAAAAACCTTTCACCTCTGTTCTCCTTGGAAGAATGTGAAAACAGTTTGTGTAAAGACCAAGGTAGACATTCATAAAAGGGGACTTACCTGGGTGGCATAAAAATGGCAAACTTGGTGAAGTATGTACATGTAAATACACACAGAGAGATCACTGTATTGATGAAGTCACATTTTTCTGTAAAGGGAAAATGATAGCTATGTATTTCTTTACTCACAAACTACTTTCATTCTTTGTTTCCCCTGTAACTTTTAACACCAGGATCTTGGAGCGTTACAATGCACTTCAGCATTAAAAGCTTCCTTTTTCACTATGAATAGACCTCTACTGTAACTATGCAAGTTCCAGTGTATTACTTGAGAATGAATAAATATGTTAAGGTACGGACAATGTGAAAATGAAAAGGCAGTAGGCATAAATAAGCAAATAAATAACTTGAGCACATTTTCATTTGAATATACAAAATAACTTTACACTGAAGGATTATGTTACTAAAAAACCATGTCTGCTGAAAAAGAAGTGTTTTTTGTATGAAAGCAGGTCACACGTCTGCTTGTCTCTGGGTGCTTTAAATAGTGAAACGTGTGCAGTCAGTTAGCTTTTACTTTACATTTAGACTTTGGACTATGACTGAAGCATATTTCCCTTGAAAAATAGCACTGTATGTAGGAACGCACTTATACAGTAGACCCACTGATTGGTCTCAGTATTGGGACAGTCATAGAATCAGGTAGTTCAAACACAGAAATTAACCTCTTAGGCTGGGTAGCTCAATTTCCTCCAGGTGCACAATTGTTCACTACCATTTGCCTCTCAGTGCTTTAACCTCTCGAGTTTCAAATGCTTTGTTTGATGGGACTTTTCCTTCTCCATTTGAAAATAACCTGCTAGTGAATCACAAGTTTTTGGAGAACCTATTTGATACTTCGTCCAAATTTTGTTCTTCCTTAGTTTCATCCCATTACATTTAGATGTACCACTGCACGCTGGCATCCAATAAATTCCTCTCTCTTCTGTTTATCTTTCATACATTTCTAGGCAGTTGTTGTTTTGCCCTCGTCACCTAGATTAATAAATCGATCCCCTTCCTTGGCTAATCAGTTTTGTTGCTCTTCTCTGAGGTTCTTTCTGGCATGCTGGCATCCTTCAGTTATGGAGGTGTCTAGAAGTGGATGCAGTATTCAGCAGAAGTCTTCTCAGATGCATAGACAATAATTTTCCTCTTCTGACATTATTCCGTTGCATATGCAGCCCAAAATTGCATCAGTCTTTTAAACTGATATATCTCCTTGAGAACTTGTATTCAATTTGTTATTCACTGTCACCCATAGATATCTTTCTGTGCAGATGCTTTCCAGGTTTTGCTTTCTCACAGACTATTCATGTTTTGGATTATTTTTCCTCAGTGTATTAGTCTACATTTTTCCTCAGTTGAATCTTGTTTTATTGCCTGCCTACATATCTAACCTTGTTAGTTTCCATTTATATTATTGCTATCCTCTCTGACGTTTGCAAGCCTCCTGGTTTATTGTCATTTGTGAATTTCATTAATGTGCTATTTACCTCCTTTTCCAGATCATTAATTGAGTTATTAAATAAGAACAGACCAAAACCACACTCCTGCAGCAAACCAGCTCAATACATCATGTCCCATCGTTACCTGCTGCTTACAGTCCTTTGATCACCTTTTCCATCCAAGTCGCAGGACTCAGCCTCAAGCCAGTTTCAGTTAGATTTTTGTAAGAGACTCATTTAAGTTTTTAAAGTGTTTTGTAGGATCTAGCTGCATGACCTTTTATCCTTTTCTCCTTTTTCTATGTAGCACAGGTGAGACTGATGCTTCTTCCCTGTGTCTCCATAGAAAGCAATAATGAGCTATTGTTGTAGGCAGAGAAATGGCTGCTTTTGGCTGATGAACCTGAAATGCAAAATATTTATTTTTTTAATGCACTTCAATGTTGTCATAAGCTGCCTTCCCTTGTACCCTGGTGGATGAAGCTTTGTTGCTGCTCTCAGGCTCATGTTTGCAAACACCACTCTAATCTCCCTTATTTACTTTGGTTATCTGTTAAGCACTTTGATAGAATCATAGAATCATTATGGTTGGAAAAGACCTCTGACATCATTGAATCCAATTGTCCACTTAACACTGCCATGATCATGACTAAACCATGTCCTCAAACATCACATCTACATGTTTTTTCAACACTTCCAGGAATGGTGATTCCACTGCCTGCCTGGGTAGCCTGTTCCAATGCCTGATAACCCTCTAAGTGAAGAAATTCTTCCTAATATCTAATCTGAACCTCCCCTGGTGCAACTTGAGGCTTTGTTTTATGACAATGCACTCCTCTTTTCTCTGCAGACTTCATCTATCTTTGAACATCAGAGACTAGCCTGGTCTCCATTATGTAGATAAAGTAAACTCTGTGAATGTGTTCGTTTTTATTTTCTGTATTTTTTGTGATGAAAAATCACACAGTACAGAGTGTTCTTGAAACTGCCTCTAATGTCACTTTCTCTTCACCTCTCCTTCAAGCAGCATGACTGAAAGCCCACTGGAGTGGGAAGAGACTCCTTCACTTCAATGGGCTTTGGGTCAGATCCTTAAGTCCCTCCTCTCCCAGTGCAATGTAACACTCAGGGAGAGACGAGGCCTTCAAGATTACTTCTGAGGTGCTTTCAGTATCTACTGTATCCTGTAGGGGGTCACCTATGGCAGCTATGTTCCCAGGTGCTGCTCTGGCCAAAAGAGATATGTGTTGCCAGCCAGCATTTTGGAGAAGCAGCTTTTCTCTCTTATTTGAGGATTGGTGTCACAACTGTGCTGCAGTAGGAATATTCTAAGGGCTTACTAATGCAATTGTGAATTTGCCTGCAAACAACATTTGATGGTCAGGCAGGTTTTGGCAGCAAGGATTGTGGAAGGGAGGGAAGTGCAAGAGGCAGGAATGAGAAGCACTGTGAAAAATGTTTTTACCTGTTGTTTTTTTCCCTGGCTCTACTTTTTGTCTGATGAGAAGTTAGCTGCAGAAAAAATGCCTCTCATAGAACCAAGTCACCCTATAAACCTCATTATTTCCTGAGATTTCTCCTGATTCCTTCCACTGTCATCCCAGGTGTCTCACTGCTGCTGTTTTTTCTTCCTTTTCTGTTCATAGTCACTCTTTCCCCTTACTTTGCTTTTATTTACATGGTTCTGCAGCATCCTTATACCTGAAGAAACCCCTCTGTGCAACTGGCTTTTGGTGAAGGTAGACTGTGATTTCAGAATTATATCTTAAATCAGTAGAAGAGTAAATATAAGTACACCTTTAGGGCCATGACTGCCTAGAAAAGGGAATTATATTTGGAAAATATGTTCTGGGACTATCTGTGGAGTTAGGCATATCTAAGTATCTTTGAGAAGCTAATTTCTTGGCCTAGGAGAGGGAAGATTCAGTTAGTCCTATTTACTTTGAAGACCCTGAGTTTTCTGAAATCAATCACAGCCTCTTTCATTAAAAGAAGAGGAAAATCTGTGTTTGACCTTTTATCCACTGATATTAAAGGATCCATAATGACACTGGACAGTTACAGTGTTGCGGGAAGGAAGCTATGAAGTCTGGTAACATCTTTGTGCTGATGTCTGCTGATTCTTGCCTGTGTGTAAGATTCTGGTGTGATCTGAAAGAATGTACTTGTCAGAGTTTCCCCATCTGGAAACTAAAATAATCATACTCTCTCCTTGTCTCTCTAGGACTCTAAGAGTCATAGAGCTAGTCAAGTTTCCTGACATGAAGCTATGAAAATAAATAATATTGCCATTATTCTTGTGCAATGCCTTTGAACACTGTCAATCTTTCATAATTTTGTCCATGACACCTGGTTTAACAGCTGCTGAGTGTCCACTGCTTGCGTTGAGTTCAGCTGGAGCTCAGGGGCTCAGCACTGATCTGATTCATGCTGAGGCAGTGGAAAAGGCATCCAAAATGTTTTGGGTTTGGTTTTTTTTGTGCCATGATTCTCCACAGGCATACAGTGTGCAGCCCAGCCACTTTTTTTTACCCCACCCTCATCTTTGCAGAAGCTAATAATTGTCAGAGCTATAAACAAAAATGTGAACTAGTCCTTTAAAATATTTGTTATAAAACATTTTTCTTTTTTTATTAAACTCAAAACCTCTCTTTTGGGTGAGATGTGGAGTAATGCTAGAGGCCAATGGGAGGATAGGGTGAGGCAGGAAGAGGTGAAAGTGATAGCTTGGTCAGTGAGGGCTAAATCTCCACTAATCTTCAAAGCAAGATATAACTCAGGATTTTTCTTGTTTCTTTCCAAACGAAAGCCATTGTGTTTCCATCCTTGGCTGTGTCAGCGGTGATAGCCCTTTTTTCCAGCATTGATTGTTGACTTCCCTTGACACCATATCACAACCCATTAGTGCTGAAAACTGACAAGCCCAGCTGCAATAGCAAAATGGCAAGTTTAAAAGAAAATATACAAGGGACAGGCACAGTATGCTATTAGTATAAAAAAGTAGTTGTTTTTTGTTTTACCTCTGTAAAGGTCAAAAATGCAAACTTCTTTTTTTCTCCTGATAACAACAGCCTGTGTATTTTTTTTACTAACAAAGCCATTTTCTTTTTTTCTTTTAATGTTTTTTTTTCTTTTTAAATCAGACTACAATGTGGGTTTTACAAAAGCAATTAGGTATAGTAAAAAAGGTATAGTAAAAAAGAAACCTTCCTTTAGAAAGCTTGCAGAGAGCGTTTTACTTCTGTATGTACGGAGTGGAGTATGGGTTTTTTTTGTAAGGCAGAGACATTTTAGAGAAATTAATGGCTCAGCAGTTCCCGGGTTCTAAGGTCCCAAATTCAAGGTTTTGTGTTCTGTGTAAAGTGGGATTTTTTTTTTCTTTTCTTTTTTTCTTTCTTTCTCTTTTCCTTCAGAGTACCGTGGTGGGTGTCAGCTCTCTGGAAGGTACTGTAACAGTAATAGCAAATGTTCCTTCTTATTGTACAGGTGATGCCTCAGGGGAAGAAAGTGACAGCCTCCATAGTTCCAGTGCTATGTACTTACAGAGATAACCAGCCTTGAGAAAGTGCAGGTAACTTGTGTCAAAATATTAGTGCCAGAGTCCCCATTTGATACCACTCTGAGGGCTACATGTACATTTTGGTCTGTCAAACTCCAAGAGACACTGCAACCCAACAAATAAAGACCAACAGCTCTCTTGACACTCAAGTTTGTTGTGAATGGTTGGGTAGCAGCAACAGCAATGGGAAACTGGTGATGTATATTAAGGAAAAAAAAAGACTGAAAGTCAAATTAAGTAAAAAAAAGATATAAAATTTATTTGGAATCCTATGGGGCAATGTGGGTACAAAAAAAGGCAGCTGCCTAATCTGATTGTCTGAATACAGAGCTTGCTGCTAGGTTTTCATATACGAAAAGCTTAATTTACACCATTCATTTGGACACACATGAACTGATTTCTGAGATTGTCTATTAGTACTTAGTCATCACTTAACTTTACAAAGCAAGCATGGGTCAAGTGGCAGAAAGGCATTTCTCTGTCTTCTTCACAGCTCAGTACTTTCACTGAATTTCATGTCTCAGTGAGCTAGTCCAACAATAACATTTAGTGAGATTTCATCTGTCTGGTTAACCATTAGCTTAAACTGTGGTAAAGCTACCATAGTTAGCTTTAATAAAAAAAAAAGGGTCGGGCAAAGCCAGACAGAATGCAGAATAAATGTTTGCTTTGGAACCAATGCACCAAAGCTTATAGAAGAATGTATGTCTGTGTTGCAGATGATGGCTGGTTATTGGTTGATCTTGACTATAATTGAGGATGGCACTGGGGCCTGGTTCAGTGGTAGTGGCACAGTTCATGCATTTATGGGCAAACAGGTGGAACTTAACTTGTGTAGTGCTGGCTCCCTCTTCATCTGGGCATCCATATTAAAAGCCTGACATGCTGTTTGCCAGCTGTCCACACTCCTGAGCAGCCTCAGTCAGCCATACTCCCCTTCAACAGGTACCTAAAATCTCAGTTATCTGATCTGCTCTGTTCTGTGCACTCTTTATGTGTCTTCTGAGATAGCATGGGAGAAAGTAACAGTGTAGAATAACTGCTCCATGCTGTTTCAGACCTTTAAAGGAAACTGGATACCATGGAAGTTGTTGCTGGAATGTACCGTTTCTCACTTTAATCAGCACTCTCAGTGCTGAAATAGACACTAAATGAGGAAACAAAATACCTGTGTCTGTGAAAAGCATCTGGAGCTTCCCTGTACTTAGTTTTCCTTAAGACCAGTAACGAGGGCTTCTATATTAAAGGGCATTTTAAAACAGACTCTGTTTATGCCTCAGCAAAAATGTTCAGAATTTTCTTGGGCAGCAGGCCGTTTAGGTCTAAGATAAAGCAATATAATGTGATCATTTATTTAATCCAATCTCAACTCCTCATGCCTCCCTTCCCCCAAATGCAGAGTTGGTGTCTCTGTCACCCACTAAACATGTTCTGGATTTTAATTTTTTTCCCTGCTGTGTGGGCAGATGGTCTGTATGTGACACAGCTTGGTGTATCTTCTACCTTTGTGGATGACAGTACATTTTGGTGAAATAAAAGTCTTCCCATTCTTTTGAGGAATTTCTGTCTATCAGTCATTAAAGTTAAAAGTAGTGGTAGCACAATGGGGAGAAACTCGATTCCTGGAAGATCTTACAAGGCAGTTAAATGCTGATTTCTTTGGTCAATAGGTATTGTCTCCCTGAATTAACTGGACTCTGATTTAGGCCCTGAATGAAATGAGGAATTTTTAAAATCAGGTCAGCATGCTGGCTTTACTGGAAACCTCTCTCGTATTTTCGTGTCTGAGATTTGAGCTCTTTTGAGACTCTGTCTTAGGGTAAACTGAAGACCACTAAGAATTGGTTTCTTCAGTCCTTTCATGGCTTTCAAGAATTTCGTTATGAAAAGTCTCCCTTGGAAATAGCTTCCTTCTTGTCTAGGAGCCAAATTCTTCTTACTGATATCAGTAATGTACAAATGCATGATAGAGGTTATATATGAAGGTATTTTGCCTGTAAAGAAGAAAGGCAGCTTCAGGTGTGATGGGGTGAACAAACTGAGAATATCTCCTCTGGTCTTAAAAAAAGATTAAATGTTGTACTCCCTGAGCAGCACCATCTGATATGGGAGAGGGTATAGTCATCTCCCATATCCCTTTGAAGAAAGTTGCACTTTAGGGGTCCTAGCACTCCCTCACTGAGCATGCCAAGCTGGCAGGCAGCAACAGAACAGATACACCTGAAGTGATTTTCAGTTAGTTCAGGTGCAAGGAGTAGTCTGGCTGTGGCAACACAGAGCTTGATAAAAATGGCTAATTTATTTACCAATCCAGCTCCTGTGTTTTGATAATACCCTCGAACCTACCCATTGCCTTTAGAGATCTAGGTTTCTTGTTTCCCTTCTCCTGTGAAGAACTAGGATTTGGCCACTTTTGTTCAAGACAGTTACTTTTGTAGTAGTTAGCTGTGAGTTAGTTTTCTTGTATCATGTTTGGGCAACTAAATAATTAGCCTACTCAGGAAAATGCTGAGTCTACAACAGCTCCTAGTGAAGTGAAGAGAATTACAGACTACTCAGCAATCTGGAAAATAAGACTTTTTGCTTATTAAATATGGAGCTGGGAACAGAATTTATGATGTTCAATTTTTGAAATGTGAAGCTGCATAGACTACAGCTTGTATTAGGATTCTACACATAGAATGTTACTAGAGGGCTAGTAAATGACTAGTACCAATTTTTATAAATGTCTGATCAGTTGCTGCAATGTCCAACGAGTTTTGGTTTGTTTGTTTTTTTTTTAATACCACTTAAAATTGCCTATAATGCACCCATTCATGTGCTTTTAATGTACCTTTGACCTCTGTAATTTAAAAGTATTGTTTCTTTGTCAGTTTTATGTCTCCAGAATGTCATGTGTGGCCATGAGATATTTGTAGAAGGAGTTCTTTGGTTGGAATGGCTGCTGACTGAAGTCAGCTGGGGCTGACTTCAATCCAGCACAAGAGTCTTGGTTTGCGGAACCAAATAATGGGGCACTGTAGTCTTGTGGACAGCTTAGTCGGGCAGAGAAGGGAAGCAGGTTCTTTGAATAGCCTTCCTTTGTCCACCATCATGAAATCAAAAAGCAAATCTTTTGAAAAACACTAGGCAATAATTCTCATGGGGATTTCCTAGACTCATCTGTCATGGAGAAAATCCAATTTTCCTTCTTTCTTTATTGTACTCCAAGAAGCCTTGTGACCAGTTAGGTCATTTTAAGTTTAAACATCAAGGCATTTTAAAGTATTAGATGTTTTTCAAAACCTAGAGTGTAACTTTCCACTGATGCTTTAAGAATAATAATCCATACTTTCTGTTAAATGTTTAATTATTTTTGAGTGAAAAGTATTCTGTTTATGATGCTGCTGTTGAATAATCATAATTAGCAGTGGTGTTGTAACAGATTTTTTTAAAGGTCTATGAGACATGTGGCTTCCCACCAGAGAGCTGATTGGAGACTCTCTTACTTTGTCAAAGTCCTCTTCTATGGATTTTTTTTATGGTAATAAAGTGTCAGACCTCATGTTTTGGTTAGGCTATATTCCAGTTACAATGAACTATTAAAATGTTCATTCATTAATTTATTCTTTTCCTGACTCCTTCCAGAATGTCCTACAAAGACATTTTGCCAACCTTGTTTACATAAATGCCTCGTTGTGCTTTGCATTTTTATTAAATAAAGGTGGTGTTTGAAATAGCTTGAAAATTGACAGGATACAAATTAGTGGGAAAGCAAACGTTAAAGAGTCAGTGATGTCTCTTGGTGAGCTTTGAAAAACATTCTATTAAGAATCAATTGTGCAGATGTATAATTTATTTTTCTGCTTTCCCCCTTCATTTGTTATAACTAGGGGAATTTGCATGAAAATTGGTTGTGTGTTTTTTCCAATGTTTACCTGCTTTGACTGTTTATTTTATATCTGCAGTTTTAATGCTTCTGTTGTGACATCACTGTTCATTGCTGGGGAGATGACAGTGATGTCACAGAAATTACAGTTTACAAAACTGAATGCTTTTTGAGACTGGGAATGACTATAAAACCTTTCCTTCTCTTGGGCTACCAGCTGTTGCTAACCAATGGCTGTCATTATGTGGAGCCTAAAGCCAACGCGTAATGGTCATTTGTGTATGTGTATGTGTCACGAAATAGCCACTCTCTAAAAAACTTCACTGAAGAAATATAAGTGTTCCTGATCATGGGAAAGCATATTTCCTTGTCATCCTTATTCAGGACACAGACTTTTTTGAAAATAAGGAGCCCTCTGATGGTTGTCTTGTGTCTTCTATATAATATCTGTTCTTTGTCTAAACAACTCTGTCTCTATGACTTCAAATCCAAAACCTTCCAGGAAAATAAGACTCCAGTATTTCAGTTTGGAAGAGGGTGGGAGACTATAGCTCCGGGTCAATGAATAAGCAATAATGAGATTAACCATCCAGGAAAAAAACCAAACATCTTCCTTTGGTATATATTTTTGTATGAATGAGAAGTGACAGAAACAGGACAGCACAGTAAGAAAAGATCTAAGTACAACATATTTTCCAAAATGTTCCTGGAGTTGTCAGAAGCTCCTTAAAAGCACCCTATATCTTTCACAGTAGAAGATGGACCTCAAGAGAGACAGCCTTTGGGAAACCAACTTCGCTTAACATATTCAGACAGTGGATCTGATATATCCAGTCTTTGCTGAGCAGAAGCTGGAAAGATGGTGAGCACTCCTTTCACCTTTTTTTTCCTTTATACTCAAACTCATTTCCGACAATTCAAAAATCTCCTACTGAAAGTGACCTACCAGTCAAGTTGCAGTCCCTCACCTCCAGCAAAGCAGGAGGCAGCCGGATTGCTCCTTTAGCAGCCCATGCTGGTAGCACACCACTGCTTGCCCTGCAGGGCTTCTTACAGAGCGACTTGGGCTGCTCTGGCCTCTCTCCAACGACTCGTTTTGTCATTTCTGTCAGTCTGTGGCACATACACACACATGCACAGCAGCTGCCAGTGGCCTGGGGGTCCTGGAATCCTCATTTTTTTTCTGAGCTTGCTTCTCAGGCATACTGGTTGGTTTCATTGCAGTCTTTTACCTGTGATAGGCTCTGACCTCTTTCCGTGCATCTTAAAACACCCTGCTGTGTAGCTCCAGTGGCATGTAGACATTCACCCTGTTTGCTGGCGTCTTTCCCCTTGCTTTCAAATCATCTTTTCAAAACCTATTTGGTACCACTGTCTTGTGGTTTTGTTCCATTTTGGAAGGTGGTGATTGTCTTTGATAGAAGGATTTTAATTTTTTTTACTATGAAGGAAGTGAAAATGCACTTGTCCATTTTAGGTACATTTGAATAATTGCTAAAAATAAAATGAAAAAAATCAGGGCTCTGCTCTGCAAAGTAGTTTTGAATCCCCTGAAGAGTAACATGGCTCTTTCTGACTCCACAAAGGCAGACAGGCCTAATTCAGCTGTCTGTTGCATGGTATGTTTAAGTGGTTTTATAAAACAGTGTTCCCTAAATGTTGACAGTTTAATGGATTTCATTAGTGCTTGCCTACCAGCTGAGGGCTCAAACCTGCCCCCACCAGGGTTAGCTCAAATGAGGTCAGAAGTGGCTGTGTGGAGGACCACCCTCATTTCTGTCAGAGCTGCTCCAAGAGCTGCATCTGGAGCCGTAAGACAAGAGCAGGCATCTTCTGTGCTCCCACATCCACAGGACAATGTGGGTAGTGGCTGTTGAATGCATGTAGTACTATGTCCACTCATATTTCCTTTCTTCTCATTAGGCTGAAATGGCACCAGGGCATCACGTGCCCAAAGATGCGTGGGTCTTCTCACAGTCTTCTTCTAGATAATGATGCAGGTGAACTGCCTCAGTTTTCTATCCTGGGGGGTGAGGGAGTGTCTCTGCTATGCTAAAACATACTTAGGTTTCGTCTGCTGTGCCTGTGAGACCTGTAGCTGAGTAGTGATCTTCCAAGTCAAATTTCCATTAGGAAATAATGATCATGATTTTGTTCCAGTCACTGCCCAGTAAGTTGAATAAGATATGAAAGATATCCTCACCAAGGTAAATAATAGCTGGACTGAGTCTTTGTCTACAGTCTATTAACTCTAGACTTGCAGGGGTAGGGAGAAAATATCAGGCCTGCCTATGACAAGCTGTGGAATGACACACCATGGTTAGAGGGATGGGGTGCTAGTGAGAGCACTCAGCCTGTTGCTCTGAGACATGCTGGGTACACTGCAGTACACTGGAAGTCTTATGGAGATGAGCTATGGGCTCCTGATGTAGTAAGAGCCAACGGGAAAACACTGGTGAAGTACCTCAAAGGAATTAAGGGAGTTCCTCTAAAAAGGTGACATGGCCAACAGTCCAGCTCAAGTGCCTCTACACCAATGCATGCATAATAGGCCTTGACATGGTTCCTCACAACATCCCTCTCTTTAAATTGGAGACATATGGGTTTGATGACTGGGCTGTTCAGTGGATAGGAAATTGTTTGCATGGTCTCATTCAGAGGGTAGTGGTCAATGGCTAAATGTCCAGATGGAGATTGGTGACAAGTGGTGTCCCTTGGGAGTTGATACCAGGACCAGTGCTGTTCAATATCTTCATCAGTGACACAGTGTGAACAGCTGCACCTTGAGCAAGTTTGTAGGAACCTGAATAAACTTGAGAAGTGGGTCTGTGTGTACCTCATGAAGTTCAACAAGGTCAAGTGAAAGGTCCTGCACCTGGGCCAGGGCAATCCCTGGTATCAATACAGTCTGAGAGGTGGAGGAATTGAGAGCAGTCCCCCTGAGAAGAACTTGAGCATGTTGGTGGACGAAAAGCCTGACATGAGTAGGCAGTGTGTGCTTTCAGTCCAGAAGGCCAACCATACCCTGGGCTGCATCAAACAAAGCATGACCAGCATTTCTGAGGAGATGATTCTGCCATTCAGCTCTGCTCTGGTGAGACCTCACCTTGAGTGCTGTGTCCAGTGCTGGAGTCCTCAGCATAAAGAAGACATGGATCTGTTGGAGTGGGTCATGAAGCGGGCTGCAAAAATAATAATCAGGATAGACACCTTTTCTGGGAAGAAACACTGAGAGACTTGAGGTTCTTCAGCCTGGAAAAGAGAAGGCTCTGGGGGGACCTTAGTGTGGCCTTTCAATGCTTAAAGGGAGTCTGTAAGAAAGCACCGAAAATCTAGAGGATGACAATTAGCTATAATAATTACAAATTGACAGCAAGTGCTGTAGTTAAAAATTAATTCCAGCATCTATTCTATCCAATGATTTTTTTATTTTTTTTTTTACATTCTGAAAATTCCTATATTTAGTCTCTGTCCAAATATGGTTTCTCCTCTACTCTTCTTGAGAAGTATTGTGTGAGATACTTAGGTTTGGATTAGGCATTGGCTAAGCAAGAACGGTGCAGAGTATCCCATGCTTTGGCAGTATGAGCATCAAGAGTGCAATGTAGCCGTGTCACATAGATTACTAGCAAATTGGGTTTGTAGGTCCAGGTCAATTTCCACATCCAAATCAGCTTGATGGTTCTCACACGACTCAGAAGATTTAGGTTAGGTACATTCTTGTGTCTCTGCTCTCATGTGTCTGCTGTGCTCTGGAGTAGGAGAGAGAAGGCACTTAAGGAAGACACATCCTTTTCACATGCAGCATGCTCTTTGCCTGAAGGCTTAATCTTTCATGCAGTCTTCCTGGGCCCATTGTTGGTTCACCTGAGGCAGTCAAAGTGGTGTTCATTCATTCCCTAGCCAAGCTGACTACAAAGCTTTTTTGGACCTGTAATACCTTTCTACTACCACCATATCTAATGCACTATTTTTTTTACTTCTTTTTGTTCTCAGTAGCAGCTTTTTCAGGCATGGTTTTCTTTTGAAGCTAAGCAAGAGCAGTGAGACATATAAGCAGGTCTTTCATACTCCAGTAGAGGTCAGATACCTACCTACAGTAAAGGAGCTAATTCATTACAGCATGATAGATTATAACAGCTTATCTGGAGCTCTATTATATAAATCACTTAAATGTGTATTTACATAACATTCCTATTAATTACCACAAAGACTGTAATGAGTGTGAGCTGCTCTAGTTTATCTTGTAAATATGTATTTAAGCAATTCGGTAACAGCTAATATTTAATCAATAGACCATAACAGATGATTAATCATGCCAAACCTTTGTGTAAAAAGTGAATTTGTACTGGTGGAACATAATGGATCCTTTGGGGTACCATGTAACATATTACACCACTCATATGAAAACTTTACAATACCACTAATGATACATGTTAAAAGACTTTATGTGGTCTCCTGTATGGTAGGTCTGTGTATTAGCACGTGAGCATATTTTTCTTGAGGTAAAGAAACCAAGAAGTTACTCAGCAGTGATTCTTTTGGACACTTGTAAGGAGCTGAAAAGACAAGCACCAAGGGTCTATACCTGCCTTATTCATTCTTGGCTGAAAAGGAACTGGGAACAAAAGTCTAAGTAAAGTGCTTATATGCTTACCCATTTCCTTAGTTGCAGCTGAGCATCACACAATGGTGTTTTCGAGCATCAGTCATGGCTGTGGCTCTGGAAGGTAGAGAAACATTAATTTCATCCTTATCTTAGAAGTGGGCAAAAAAATAGAGACAGACCATGCAGAATATGCAGGACAAAGGCATGCAACAAAGGGGTCAAGATCTATCCTGCCTTTCACTATTGCCCTTAAGCAGATGACCATCCCTAATTTACTTGAGTGAAGTCAAGTAATGCTGCTGTTTTCATGGAAGCTTAAGACATTATCTCAGCAGAAGCATGTGTATGTTCAGGAGCCAGTGTTTAATAGGCAGTATTTTGGTGGTCTTCCCTAAACTAACAGGTACAGGAATTGAGATCATTGGCAGAAACTTCTTTGTTTAAATACTTGATACACAATGCAAATAGAAGAGAAAGTCGAAAACTAAGGTGCTTTAAAGAGCTCCAGTAAAAGTCCTAAGAGGTTTGTTTCCCTCATGCAGTACAGAAGACAAGTTGTGTCATCAGAAAGTAGAGAACTTCAGAAGAAAATCCTGCTTACTTTACCTGTGCCAGCAGCCTGACTTTATTTTAAACAGACTTATTTGGAGAGGGAAGTGGGCAGGATGCTTCTGCAAAACTGAATTGCCAAGTATTGTAGCTGCACCACTGAAAATCCACATGATGTACTGCATGTATGCTTGCCAAACTGTCCTGGGAAGCTGACTTCAAGCTATAGCTGAAGTCAT
Organism: Galbula dea; assembly: GCA_013399015.1. Taxonomy (NCBI): domain Eukaryota; kingdom Metazoa; phylum Chordata; class Aves; order Piciformes; family Galbulidae; genus Galbula; species Galbula dea. The sequence continues at coordinate 1,055,880 of VWZX01005120.1, read as the reverse complement.
ACCTAAAAGTTGAGAGCCAAATTGTGGTCATGTGAGTTGATCTGCTGGCATCACGTGGGGCTACTGCACAGTTAAGGTAAGGAGGGCTGGTTCCCAGACTAGGAATGTAATTCTAGAATCTGTTTGTCTTACGTCACAAGCATGCCATGCAGTTTGTGGTGAACAGCAGTTCCTGCTCAGATGGGATTCATGATTGAAATAGTAAGAAAGTCTTAGTCCAGGACAGTATTGTTTTGGCAAAGCCTTATAGGAAGTCTGTGCATCACCAGCCCTGGCCAACTCCACAGATCTCTTGCTTTCATAAGCACTAAATTCACTTAATTTTTTAAAAAAGCTTTTATCAATGGTTCATTTGGAGCTTCTGCAATCTGTTGTCTAATGCAAGCTTTGGTTAAGTTTTAAAAAAATAAATTCTGCAATAACAGTTCTGTGTAATAACTAATCAATATATGCTAATCATTTGACAAATATATTTCTTACACAGAAATGGTTATGCAGGCAGGTGGCTTCCAAAAAAGAAAAAAAAAATAAAAAAGCTTCTTCAATTCTGTAGCCAGTAGGTGAAAGATTAACCATTTTTTTCATTTTTGCCAATTAGTATAGAGGTTTTATGAGCTGGCATGAATATTCAATTCAAATGATTATTTTACAGCTAAATTATAAACTTGTAGAAAACATGGAAGCTAACTCTACTCTGAATATAGTGGTAAAGCTGAGTGCTTCTGTAATAAAGTAATCTATTAAAAGGTTATCTTTCAAATAAGATTGCTTTCCCTAAGCACCTAAGCATATTAACAACATCTGAAATGCACTTGTAATTATACACACCTTAGAAAAGATTTAAAATTGCCTTCTTTGTCCACACTTACAAAAACATCTCAGTCATTCTGTGATCTTATTTTACCTATGCACCTTAAAGCTTGTAAAAGCAAAATGGAAGAAGCAATCACCCATCAGAGAATTGCTCATAGGTGAACTTTGGCTGTCTCTAGTGGCATTAATTTTGCTCTCTGCGAACTGCACTTGACACTCTTGTAAGGTCTGGAGAATTTTTCTCATCTCTGACTGGCCTACATGACTATTTGCTGCTAATTTGCGCTTTGAAGATAATGCACTGGGAAAAAAAAAGAAAGAAATAGTTCATTTAGCCACTGACAAACAGCTTTCTGGGTAAATCCTGCAACTTTTTGGGAAGGTCAGTGCCAGTGAAATTTGCAGCATGATTACATGACTGGGAATTGCAAGAGTGAGTACAGCAGCAAAACAGGAAGCATGCTGCTTTAACCACAACATCTTAATGTTTGAACTTTAGCCTCCTTTTACCTGCTTGCTGACCATACTAATGAATCTAAATGACCTGCAACACTTGCTGTCATCTTTCCTTATACTGCAGAAATATATTGCGTATAATACACTAAGAAACATCTATAATTTATTTGCTTCTGAAGTACTTAGTTTCTGGACCAGGCACCAAGATCAGCAAAATACAATTTCTGACAATGCAGTCCTATACAATGGAAACAGAATGGCTTGAACAATACTGAGACTTTTAGAAAAAGCTAATAATGATATTTTTAAGGTTTCTGTGCCTCTTTGCCTCTTTAGAGATCTGATTTTGCTGTCCTACTCAGGCAAAAACATCTTTGATTTTAAGTCCTCATAGAAATTCCATTTGAAAATTTTCAGCCAGCTCCATTTGGCAACTAGGTTTAGGAAGGAACATCTTCACTTGTCTCCAGTCTCCTGTGGCTACTGGTTATTTGGTAAAGAGCATTTGAGCTAATGGAGTTCACTTGAATTCCCCTTAGGAATTAAATTCTTACCTGAATAAGGATTGTGGGATCAGTTATCAGCTGTTCTGCTGAATAAACTGAATACCTACGGAGCTTTTTAGCTTTTCCTTTGTGAAACCCATGGCTTTTAGAAAGGTCTGTAGTGGTGCTGGTGATTTTTATTGTGATAACACTCCTAAATGCCCAGACACAACTGGGAGCTGTCCTAATATACACCTCATGCTACCTATAGAAGTATTATGCAGTAGCATGAGGTTCCTTGCCCTGAGCAGGTGTCAAGGTTTCCAAGACAATTTGTTGCAGAGTTCTACTTGCTGAATTTTATTTCTAACTGTTCTTGTTTCCAAATGTTAATTTTCACAATGGAACATCAGTTATAAATGTATATGTTATTAGGGCATTTTATCATATTTAAGAGGACTTTGTACCACCTCCTTTGGCACTTTTATTTCCTGCTTCAGAAGGAAGAAAGCTGTGCAGTTTGGTTCTAGCTATAGAAACTGGTGAAAAACTTATATAGAACTTAATGGAAAAATCCTGCAGATTTAAAAGCAAAATGCCATCTCCACCACACAACCCCTCTGGGATGATTCAAAGCCATACGAGAAGAGACTAGGATAATTTTACTCCTCTGTATTTTAGGAGCAATTTCTTAAAAGCTGAATATTATCCTAACTGTGAAACTTTTATCAGTGTTGAGTCAAAGAAACCTGTTATAATACTTTTGTGTTTAACACTTCCCAGATCAAAGCTGGAGGCAGGTGTGATGGGAAGTGGAAGGAAGGGGGGAATCTGTTGCAATGATATATTCGTCTGTTGTTTCACACAAGAAAGACTATCTTACACGAAGCACTTCCAGGGTAGAAAATGTAGCTGATGACCTCTCTCTACTTGTGCAGGTTGTGTGGAAGAAATGCCTTTTCAATGTTAAGGGAGGGCAGTGGATGTGGTGGATTCCCTGTCATTAAATCTGCTTAGACTGAGACTTGCTCTACTCAAGCCACACCTGTATGGTAAGTGAGACTGGATGAGATGGTCACAGTGGTCCTTTTTGACCTTAATGATACAGGAAAGTCATACAAAGGATTTGCACAGGATGTCAGCAGGATGCTTTCATTTCTTACAACATTGTATAAATTGTATAAAACCATATGCTGATTTACAAATGGTGGAAATATTAGGCCCATCTTCTACTGTGCTGATACAATGGAGGAATTAATTAAAAAAATAATTATAATAAGTAAGCTGAGGACTAGAAAGTGCCTACTCTTTCTGACACTGCAGGGAAGTCACTAATTGCTCTAAACTCACTTCACTGAAGTGCAGAGCAAAGGAACAGATAATGTAGAAATGTATTAGTTGCTTTTGTTGCAATATAAAAGACTGCAGCAAAGGATTAGGTTTTTCTGTTCAGCAAAGGAAGGGACTGAGTTTCTTACACACTCCACATATCCTCTTTTGCTATAGTTTGAGAGTCACAACAGTTTGGCAGTGTCAGCAACGTAGTTTGACAACACATGAAGTGGCACAGCACTGCCCCACAGAATAGTTCCCTGACGGTCTTTCAAGACTGCCGCTTACGAGCATGCTGTATGCTGAGAACATTTTTATGAGAACATTCAGGAAAACAAACACAGATGGCTGCAATTGCCCTGCCCCCTCCCCTTCCCTGAAGGGTAATCGGCATTTGTATTAAATCACATAATTATTGGGGGTAATACTGTATTATCAGGTCAGGCAAGTTTTCTTCATGAAGGTTCACCTGGTAAATACTCATGGTGATAGATGAGTTTTGTGTTACTTCACATTACTTGGGACTGGCGCCAATCAAATCACCTCCTGACTTGTGTACCATGTAATCAGTCACACCCAGGCTATCTTAAGCTGTGCTTGCCTGGGCCAGTCTTCTGTGAAAACAGCTGGGAAGCATGCCATATCAACCATGTTCCTGCAAAACGGCAGATAAAAGCAGCTAGAAAAGTTCAGAAGTGCTTTACATATGTGATGGTTCTTCTGGTGCTTGCAGGGAAAAAAACCTGAAGGGCCAAGAGGAGGCTCGGAGACAGAGCTGGTGAGTGTGAAGAGCAGCCGCGGTCCCAGCACAGTGGTTGGCTTTCAGCTGGGGCACGGGAGGAATGTGGGATGGTTCCCACAGCATCTCCCAGATTTGGGAACCTCTTCCCTTCCAGTGCCGCATGCTCCACGCTGCCTCCGAGGGCATGGTTGGATGTTTGCTTGAGAAACAGCTGTGTGGTTTAACAAGTTACTGCTTGATCAGCTATTTGTTCCTGCTCCCCTCTGCTGAGGTGCAATAGCCAAATCTATGAGCTCTTCCAAGCTGCTGCAGCACAGAGGGAAACAGGTTTTCCTTCAACTGTTTGCAGGTAGACAGTTGCTATGTCTGAGCTGTGGGGACAGTGATAAATAGTTAAGGGGCAGTGACTTTTTAAGCAGAGACAGCTGTCTCCCAAACGAATATCTGACTGTGCCATAAAAGACACTCAACACCATTAAACATTGGTCTGTCAGCAATAATTACAGAATGTGTTCACACTTTAAAAAAGCAGAAAACTACAGAGAGGAAGAGAAGTGACATGAAAATTCAAATGTGAAGAAACCAAATAACTACACTTGGAAAAATAAAGTGCTGCTTATGTGACTAGGAAGTGCTGTTACAAAAAAAACCAATTTAAGAGCAAATTTTGCCTGTGAGCTTTTCACATAGGAAATGGGAATGATGAAGAGAAGAACTGCATGCCTCTTTTGCTGTTTGCCCCTTTCTCTTTCTGGAACTGAAAGGCAGGCAATCTCCACTGCAGTTCTGTAATGCTGATAGTTTAATGTACATGAAGTAACATATTTGGCGTATATAACCTTGCCTGTCTACTTCAGCGTACACATGAGGAATTGCAAGGTACATCTGCACTGTGGAAGCTAAACAGTCTGAAGTCCATCAGTGTATCATAGTCAGTCATAGAACACCTTCAGTAAAAAGGTTATACTCTAGGCAACGTATGACTTCTTACCTATGATTGTTACAAAGAATGTCTCCAAGGGCTCCCAGTCAAAGAAAGGAATGACAAAACGCAGGTTCTCAACTGGTTTATGCTAGGTGTTTGCTTTCATTGCAAAAGCAGCTTTGAGTTTCTTCATCCTTGTCATTATGCCCTGTCTGTGTGACTCCACATTGACAGGAAGACATGGTTGTAAAATCATGGGCTCTTTCAGTTGATGCAAGAGCAAGTGTAGGACTGTGAATGTTTTCTGCTTAAGTGATTAGATTTAAAACTGCTTCTGGCTTTCCAAAGAAAGCATCCTTTTGATGCTTTACACCATTCTATTTCAGATGATAGTAAAAAAAATAAATAAGTTTCCAAACATGTATGTAAAATATTATGGAAGGGCTAATCATATCCCTCTGTTTACTATCTTAAGTAGAACTTTACAAACACTTTTTGAGCCTTGAATTCTTGCATTTCAGCCCTTTGTGGAGCTGTTTGGGACTGCCTGTGACCATACTTCTTGCCCAGCACTCTAGTTTTGGCACATCTGTCATGGGCTCTCATGTTCCAACTGGTTTTTAACACATTCACATGAGCTTCAAGAAGACAGCAGGTATTCACTTTGTCCATACTGTGCCAGGTACAGGCACCAGGAATCCACTCTCTCTGTACCAAACACACCTGGAATAAAGGAGCCATGCACTGGCAGGACTGACAGTGCAAGCTGTTACAAATGTTTCTGGCATTAAACCCTACATGTGTACCCGCCTATGCCTGCCAGTGCCCTGCAGCCTCCCATCATCTCTTGCAAATAGTGTTTAGACTCTCTCAGAAGGACTCTTGGCTTGCACCATGTGCTGTTTGGAGCAGGATGTCTTGACTGAAGGCTTTATGCAATTTGTCTAGAAAGTGGTAAATCAGTCCATTAGCCCATTTACAAAATCAATATATCATACAGTCAGCTGAACAAAACTTGGCAGCTCTGCCTATATCCCCTTTGCACCTGAGAGACTACTGACTGAAAGAATAAGAATCCCTTCACTCTGTCCTTAGCAGCCTACAGTAGCCATGGACCTTACTAGAATCTGCAAGCCTTTCTCAGTAAGTTAGCACTTGTGAATTTTTGTGCATAGGATGTCCAGCTGCAGGAAGGGTTTTCTTTAACGGTACTGGAGCTTCACATAGGAGTAGGTTGATCTCCCTGAGTCCCTAGTGACACAGATCTCAGAGCTCAGGGTTATGTAGGATCAGTCCTTCTTATAGTTCCAGCCACACTAGAGAGGTAAGAGAGTTAAATCTGTCTTTAATTCTCAAGTATTTAATCTGCCTTCTTTTGTATTAACATAGGATTAAAAACATACAACAGAGGAGAACCCATGTTTCACAAACACCTTCAACATTTTCTCCTGCGCAATGGCTGATTGAAACATTGAGCTGGAAAAGCACAACCCCCTGTTTAGGGCTTGGTAGGCTTCTCTTGGTATTAGCACTGACGTTAAAGGATATGGCTTTCCTGCTGACTTCAGCGAGAGGTAAGGCTGTTAAAACAGTTTTCTCTGGCGCTGCTTTAGTCATATGTATTTCCATGTGCAGCAGGGGTAAAAGGCTTGCTGCCCTTCCTGACCCTGTGCTTCACCTCAGCTTTTGAAAGCAGTGGTGGGGGGCAGCAAGGAAAAAAGGAAGACATTAGTACACAAGAAGCTGAAACCAAAAGACTAGCCCATGCTGCATGTTCCCACCTCTCGGCAACTGTGAGTCACAAGCGTAAAACGCATTTGTGTGCCAGTTGTGCGACTTGATCCTAGAACGCTTCAAACTTTTTATAGCTGCTCCCACTTGCTGCAGTGTCACCTGCTGGTGAGATCAAAGTACTCAATAGCGTGCTCCCCCGCGCCACGCTAAACAAAGTCACAGAAGCCCTTGAAAACTCCTACAGATGTTTCCTCTCTGAAGACAAAAGGATATTTTTCTCCCCTCCCTTCCTCCTTCACACCAAAGAACAAATCCTATGCCTCGCTGAGTTTGTACCACCTCAGATTAATTGGCACTAATGCAAATGTTCGTGGCTGTGTGGGGGATGTTGCTGAGAGCATAATGGTTGTCGTATTTACTTGCATGTGGTTACTCCACTTCAGCTGTGTAATTCATTGCTTTATAAAGTGCTTTACAATGCACTACAGCACAGGAAGCTAATCATATGCTGTGACAGACAATACAGCAGAGATTCAGAGAGTTACTACAGGTCTTCTGAGGCCCGTGCCCTGAAGTCTCCAGTCTTTTTTCATCAAAAGTCCCCCTCAAGTGAGTGTCTATTTTGCCACCTGGAACAAACTCTTAGAACCGCCAGAATGTCTGGAGCTTTTCTGCTGTCTCCCTGTGGGATTCCCTTTCATTCCTTTTTGGTCTAATTCCCCTTCCCTTTACTCCCACCCTGAATTTCTCTCTCTCTTTTTAGGCATCTTATTGGCAGAGTACTTCAGGCATAGCAGTATGAAGGATGTATGAGAGTTTCCATTCTAAGGGGGTTATTTTGAGTTGCTTATGTTTCTGGCTGCAATTTTAAGCATTTGATATCAAGCCCAGAAGCAATTTTTTAATTGGAAAGTGTAAGCTGACATAGGTACAAGAACAAAAATTTCTTTAAAAATGGCATTTCCAACTGTGTAATTTTAACAGTTTTCTTGGACTGGTGTTTGGTCCTGAGATATCTCTCGGCTTTTCTGGTACAATTGATTGTTACCGGCTGGTGGTCACTGTCTGTTTTCTGTCTATGCAGACTCTGCTCTCTGGGTACTAAACTATGTTGGTATCACACTCTCATTTCTAGCTTAGGAAATCTCTCTTTCTTTGACCAATGAGGCACTGAAGAAGAAAGGTGTGCTCCTCCATTAGGCAGTAACAATAGAAAAGCTGGTGTGGAAGGGAAGGAAGCAGTGTATTTGCCCAATTGGTTGCACAAATTTTTGCCTTGGTCTAGTGTGCTGGCCTAGCAGAAGCTGAATCCTGTAGAAGTACGTAATTTAATTTTTCTAAAAATGCTCAAGATTCTATTAAAACCCATACATGACAAGACTATCAAATTGCAAGCGCTCAAAGGCTAAGGAAATGACAAAACTGAGCTTGCCTACCCAGCCTTAATTCTGTTTCCTCACTTGTATAGTTACAATAAAGTTTAATTAGATTGTCACATATTATTTTGGGGAGATCTTGGAGCTGGGCTCCCACCTCATTCATTTTGCATGCTAATACAGTCCAAGGTGTTTTTTCATGAAACACTGAGGGCCAGAGTACGTCAGTTACTGCAGGGCTGCATGATGTATCATAAATAAGATTGGTGTTTGTAGCAGGCAGGAGCTGTATGGCACACTGTGAATGTAGAATGATAATGAAGAGATTGCATAGGGACAGAGTAATCTCTTAATCCTTCGCCCTTCCAGCCACTGACTGCTATTGCAGTCCTTCTAGTCCATAGTTGAGGAGTACCAAGCTGATACTTCCATACTGGCTACCTCCCTAGCACACATATGTCCCCATCTCCAATTCCCTGGGAACCATTCAGCAGAAGATGTCAGAATGTTATGTATCCTAACTCAGAGAGCAATCCGGAGGGACATGCTGACCCTCTTAAGTGCCCCATGGTAAATTCCTGCTGTGGAAATGGCAACTGCTCCACATCTCACTGGGTCCTTCACTTTATCACCTTGCTGCATAGTTCTGTTAGAGAAGTTTCTTCATATATAAATATGTTAGGAATATATTATTTTTTCATTCTCAGGCTGTGATAGACATGAAACTCAGTTTAATGCAATAGAGTTAATTCATATTCAGGCAGTCATTGCTGTTCCCAGCAGATGAAAGGTTTATGGCTGTTCATCTGAGGGGTCATCTATCAGTCTTCCCTATTCACAGCTAAGGCTGGCAATTGCTCCTCTGATAAAGATTGTGTATTTCCCCCCAAATATTTTTCTGTTTATTCCTGACTGGTTTTAAGTGCTGTAGTGAGTTTTCCTTTTAGTTACAAATGCTGCTCTTTCAAATTGAAGTGAATGACAGTAGAACTTAAGCATAATAACAGAAGGCATCTCTGTGCCTGTAATTTCACTTGCCTCCTTCCCGTGTTCTTCTGTAACAGTAGAAAAAATCTGAATAGCTTCAGTATTTCATCTTCTGAAAGCTGGAAAATATAGCCAAGGACGCTGAGCCACACTGGAAAGAGAAAGGGCTCCCAGAGCACTGAGAAATGTTTCAGTTCTTTTAGGTTCAGCCAGCCCTTTTCTGTTTGTTGCTTCAACTTATGTAAATTACTAGAGTTCAAGTAGATTTAATATTTATCATCCAAGACAGGAAGGGTCAGCCCTCCTTTCTTCTACATTCCTTCTACTGTAAAAGTGTAGTTTCAGTAAAATGTCAGCATTTGTGATTTAAATACATTTCAGCAAGAACATTTGCAAATTGTTATTTCTGCTGTCCCTCACCCAACGTCTCTTATTTTTTCTTTCTCATATAATAAGATATAATGAGTAAAGCAAGATGACTACAGCTGCTACATAACAAGGCTTAAAGTCTATTTCCTTTTTTAAAGCCCTTAAGATTCTTCGGTGTCTTTGGACAAATTGCTGAATAAAGTAATACAGATTAATAACAGTGATCTGTGAGTATTCGGCAGAATCCCCTCATGAGATCCCCTTTCAAAGATGAGGTCAACAGAGGAAGTAGCAAAATTGTTTGCTTGTCCATATTTATTATTTGGAGACATCACTGCACTGAAGGAATCTGTACACCCCATTGTGCCACATGCTGAGCACCATGATCTCCTATGATGTCCTTACTTCAACAACAAGTAAGAGCATTTAGCAACTTGTAACCTAGATGTAATGTCAATATAAGAGCCTTACTAAAACTATGCCCTCGATTTGCTTCCAAAAGACCGAGTTTTGGGATGGCCTGGGACACGATGGATTGCCATACCAGCATTTTCTGGTAGCATCATCAGCTCCTACAGAATACAGGCTTTTGTTAGAGCATTACTCCATCTAGTACAGAGATGAAATTTTTTACAAAGCAGGTTCAGCACCACTTCACTGATCCAATTTGTGAAGAGCAAGTTCTATGCTATTCAACTCTTCTGGCCTCCTCTCTTCAGGATCACCAGGCACATGACTTTCTTTTGCTCTGTACATCATGTTTCAGAATATGTAGGGGGCTCTGGGCATCCATGCATCCATCCACAGCATTTAAATGGCATCCTTCAGCTGCTCTCACATGGTTTTGTTGTGCAGGCTTTGTCCTGCTATGCATTCCTTGTAGTCCTGGCTTCACAGAGGATTGCAGGACCTGTTTCCTAAGCATCTTTTCTGGTTCTTGCTCTTATGCAGGTTAGTCCCTGACAAACAAGTCCTCCAGGGCTCTGTACTTATGCTCACTCTGGGACAGAGCAGAAGTTCATTAGCGCAGATTGTATTAGCTTCCATTTCCTTCTGTCATGGGTGATGCTCATGTAATCAAAACGTTTTTTATTGCAGAATGCCAGATGTATTTATCCTATGGCTTATATTTTCTAGTCTCGGTGCAGTTTCACTGTTACTGAAAACCTTATGTAGAGAAGACCTAGCTGTTACCATTTCAAATATCACTGTAAAATCTCATGTGTCAGGTATGATACATACCACTGACTTTTTTGTTATGTTCCCTATATCTCACTCCTCTGATATATGACACATAACTTGTAGTCTGACTCCTGATGGTTGGCCATGGTACAGCTACTTGAGGATGAAAGGATCTCCGAGTTAGAACATTTGGGATGGGGTTCACAAAAATGAGAGGCTCTGATAGTAAACAGAGAGTGACAGGGGCTGATCTTGCAGACCAAAAGCCATTGTTACATGTTTTACCAGCTATGGTCTAGCACTTTGATGGGTGAGTTAGGTGACTTGATACATGAGAAGACTTAGGGAATGTTGTGCGTTGGGAGAGGAGAAAGCTTAGGTAGCTGCCCTAGCCAAAAGTTCATCAGATATCATTGTGACTCTTCTGAACAGTTGGCATTGGGAAGGAAAATTTCACATTTCTTCTTCCCATTCGGCTACTTAAAACAACACATTAGGGCCTTAAAGGAAATATTCAACCATCAGCTCCCCCAATAACATTTTTTTTGTTTTCTTAAACTTCCTGTATTTTCATTTTGCTTGAAGACATCAGCTGCTCCCATCCATTTCACTTTCAGTTTGGAGCTCCCTTTGTGGCTCTCCTGCAGTCGGCCCAGAACCATGGTGTTTGCATTTCCAGGGCTGCAGAGGAAATGATTACCTTGAAAAACAAACGAAGCAGATGTTTTCTTTTACAGGTGTCACACTGTAAGAAAATGCAAGAGCTTGCAAAGAAATGAGTATGAGTGTATGTGTGAGTTTGTCCCTCTCTGATCAGTCACAGCTTGTTGAGGGAAGGCTGTGTGTAAGGGAGGACTAACTGAGGTCAGTGCCACAGCTGGGCTAGCAAACTAGTGCCTGCAGGGGCTGCACCAGGGAAAGAATTAAAATCAATTGCAGACAAAATCTTAGACCTCCTTTTTAACCCACTGCAGCTGGGGAAGCTGGGGAAGGGAACCAGTGAGCAGAGTGAGGATGTGCACACACACAATTGCAGGGTGCAGAAGAACAGTGTTGGGGAAGGGGAAGCTTTAATTAGGGGCTGAGGAAAATGGCAAAGGGCTATAGGTTTATTCCTGAGTGGGAGATTGAGGAGACTGTTCTTATAACCAGTGAAGAAAAGCAAAATCTTCTGTCACTTCCTAAGAGCTGTTTGGAGAAAGTGGAGGAGATGCAGAGAGGCAGAGCATGATGGCTAATATGGGGAGGAAGCACTGGTGTAGGAGAGGGGCTGGGAAAGACATGATGCTTTGAGGCAGATGAAGGATAGGTAGTTTGCAAGCCAGCTGCTCTGGTACAGTGAGGTAGAGGGAAGGGTGGTCAATAGTTGTACGTGGTTGATTCAACAGATAGGATGTACTCTCCCTTTTATTATCAGTACAAGTGGTCCAAAGCACTGCATTTTAAGACTACATTCCTTTGCTGTGAGAAAAGGGAGAGTAAAACCAGCGATATAGTGGCTTTGAATTGCAATGAATCCATCCAACACATAAAAAAAAGTGCTGCAAATAAGAGCAAATTTATGAAGAATATACAGTGTATATTTGCAGAATTGCAGTTCTCTTTTCTCCCCTTTCTTCCACATTTTCCCCTTAAAATCTTGCATGTGACCATTATGAATATCTGATAAATAAATGGTAACACTGCTTGTTAATGGCTAAGGTGTACAGTCATTACATCTGAGCAGCCATTAGCTGCCTACTGTTTTTTTGGAAGAAAATTCCAAATGTTAATGTGACTGCAAATTGGGATCATCAAACACTTAACAAGTTTCTGTGTTGGACTTACAGTGTCCTCCACAGTCAGGTGTTTTTTCCTCTGAATTTTGTGTGCAGGGCTGGGGAGACAGTAGAAGTTTGCGCAGCTTATGTAGTGATTAAACCCCCTCTAGCACCCAAAATATGATCTGAGTTTAATTCACTCATTAGAGCTGGTGTGTGTGAGCACAGATACTGAAAATCCTTTATGTTAGTTGTTATTCAATCTGACTTAAGAAGTTAGCCAAAGTTCAGGGTACTGCTGCTCTTCTGTTAGGAGAAGAGAGGGATGAGGCAGTCAGGTGACCATGAAGAAGACTTGTATTATGACAAAGAATGCATGAGGAACTGCTCCCTTGAACCTGTAGGGGTTCAGGCAGGAGATAATCTCTTTACACACAGGGTCAGGTCTCTCTGCTTCAGCCCCTGCTCATCCAGATGTTTATTCTTTCCTGTTTTATCAGAAAAGTCATGAGTCTTTTTTGTCTTGCTCCTCAGCTTTTCTGGTCTTGCTGTTTCTGTCATGCACAATCCCTCACAACATAATTGCCTGTGAAACCTCTCTGTCCACATGTGTCTTTGTTTTGGGAGATGGCATGTAGTTATGTTTGGGGTGGAGATCATTATTGTTTCAAGCATCTGGCTTTATAAGGAACCTTAATGGCTTCTCCGAATTTATTCTGAATGAAAGGGTGAAGTGTTACACCCACCATCTTCCACTAGCTTTAACTGGCTCATAGCAATGAAACAACTGGAAGCTGCATAACCTGTTAGGCTGCTTATGAAAGAAGATGCCAGGAGGGGACTATTAAACCTCTCTGCTCGGATGAGGATGGGTGAGGACTGACCTACGCAGCAAGTTGTTTGGCTGTGTTGGAAAAGCAACGTTTAGGAAACTCCTTGTCTTAAAGAAAGGGGTAAGATGCTTAGATGGAGGAGCAAGGAGACATAACTCTCAAGGCAAGGGCAAGAATTGCCCTGAAAGTGCTGCATTGCTGTGACCTTGATTGCTGTCCTCCCTGGCAGCAGGCTGTGGGCGCAGGGCTTAGAGGAAGCAACCAGCACCATTTGTCTAGGTCCGTGGAGGTTTCAGGCAGGATCATAGCTCATGGCAGTTGACCTCCCCCTGGGCACTATGGAGTTATGTGTAAATCAAATCCCCTTGCCCTGGGAGGTGATGACTTTGTGTGGTGTGAATCACTATGTGTTCTGTAAGAGAGATTTTGAAATACGTATCCCTTTAATGTGTGTACAGGTGGGGAATTATGTTGTGTAAATGCTAATTTACACACATTGGAGACACAAGCAAGGAGTTAGTTCATCCTCTGACACCAGGGGAGAGTTCTAGATAGGAAGCACATGAGATATTGAACAGATATAGCACTTAACCTTAGCTAGTGGTGCATGTAAGAGTGACACACTTACTACTTTGGTGGTGGAGGGAGAACAAGATGCTCAGTGGTGCTTCTGAAGGTTTGCAATACAGTGCTAACAGGATGTTAGTGTCAAGGACCTTGTACCTCAGCCATAGGATCCCTTTTACTGGATGGAAATGAAAGAATAAAAAACATAGGAAAGCTGCTGTGAGGATAGCCAACTAAACTGAGATAAAAGATGATAGTTTCATGTGCGGCCATAACCCTGCTTCTTATTTCCTTGCTGTAAGGCAGCAATATGCTCCCCTGCAGAGCTTTAATTTCTGCTTGTTTGTATGGAGGGTCTTAGTGGTTTCTGGCAAGTTGTTCCTTCCAAAGTGTGACTGAGCCAGTAGAAGAGAGCAGCTCAGCAGCATACTATAGAAATGCATTGCACATGACATGGTACAGCAGGGTTCCTGACGGGAAACAAACAGAAGAAATGGCACTCCATTAATAGGAAAAATGGGTAACAATATAGTTTTATAGGTCCTGTCGGCCCTGGGTCTTACAGGATATTGTAGAGAGAAGTATTAGGTAGAATTAGGTAATATGATGCAAGAATCATGGCCATTTTACAAACAAAAGGTGCACTGAAGAGTTAAGGCAATGTTTTTCAAAAGCCTTTTTCTGTGCTCAGTTTAGTGTGTTCTTTAATCTTACTGGTTCTTTATTTTGTGAGGACCAGAAAATGTCTGTGTACGCATATTTGTGTGTGAAAGTAGAATATTGTCCAGACTATCTACCAGGAACATCACAAGCATGAGGCAGTGTGGGATTTGTCACTGGCATTGTGTGCCCAACCTTCTTGTTCTGAAGAAGTCAAAATTTGCTCCTCTACAGCTACTGTTGAAGGCATGGGAGATTTGAATCAACCAGCATTGAAAAATCAGGCTGAAGTCACAATAAATCTAGTCCCAGATCATGGCAACTGCATTTGAGAAAAAAAAGAAACCACAAAAAACCCCCAAAGCCAACAACAACAACAAAAAACCTCCACAAACATAAATGATACCTTTTTCACCTCAAGGTGAAAGATGAGTACACTGCAATAGAAGATAATACAGCACTTTTAGCTTCTCCACATTGCAGCCCTAAATGTAAATTGTATCATCTCCCAGATAGATACCACTTTTGATTTGCTAAATCACGATATAAACATTGATCTGTCCGTGGCTGAACATCTAATACTCTCCCTTGAATATTTTCCTGTGATGTGGAGTTACTTGCTGTGTTGTAATTCAGAGGTGCACCATTCCTTTATGAATGTGAGTGTTTGTGTTGGTTCCTGTGTTAAAGTTTCTATGCACCAAGTTTATGATTCTAATGATCTCTCAAAAAAATCACCTGATCAGATGGAGAAAATTGAAAAAGCACTCTCAGCTTGGAATATTTTTTATATTGCTGTGGACATCAGTTTTGCTATTTAAATTAATGTTCTGTTGTGTTTTATTTTGTCCATAGTACAACAAAGACAAATTCTGCAATTAAACTGGAATGGTTCATTACAGATGACACTAATAATTGAACAGAGACACTGGAAAATATTTCTTCTCCTTTACAGCAAGTGTGCATGATTGTCAGAAGGTTATAGTGGATATAAAAAGTCACATTACAGTAAAGGGAGAATGTTGCTGGCAGAAACATAGGCCATTTTAGAGTCCCAAAGTCTAATGAGTGGTGAAAAAGAGCAGAAACTAAAAAAGAAGCCTGTAAACCTATGACAGTGCTATAGGTTTGGCTGAGATATTAGGGCAAGAGTTACAGGGACATTTAATCTTATATCTAGGGCCAAAAGAGCTGAGGAATATTTATTGTTAGCACTCTGTCAGGTCTAGCCTTCACATCAGTATTTATTTCCTGGCAATTAAAGTGTAAGAGAGAGAACACATTAATTTTCAGTCCAAAAATACATGGTATCTTTGTTCTATGCATAACTTCAGTGCAGCTGGAAAGATATGAGGGAGAAGATGACTCGCATAGAGAAGGGGGACAGAGTTTTTCTGCAGTCAAGCTTTAAAATACCTTTTCCACTAATCACCATTTAGGCTACATTCACACTAAGAAATAAAATGTACTGTTCTGGAATTTAAAGTTACCATTTCTCTCTCTCTGCCCTGCTATGAACTCAAAGATATTACCCACTGTAGATCCCAACAAGAGGAAGGAAAATTAACCTGTGCTTGAAGTGCCCACATTTAAAAACAAAAAAAGGCACAAAGGGATTACATCAGCAGAAATGCTGTTATGGGTAATGTTCACCAATGCCCAGCTGGGATACCAGAAGCCCACTAACAGCTCCCTTGCTTTTGAAGGTGTAATGTTTTGCATCAGTCTGTCTGTGAGGTACGTACTTGGCTTCCACTGACAGGAGCTGCAGCTGCACAGGGTAAATGAAGGCCTGCGTAATTTGTTTCTTACCTACTCTTAAAAGCTGCAATCCAAAAGCTATCCACAAGGAGTATTTTTGTTTTGATTTTTTTTGTTTTAATTATTTTTTTTTACTTAAGACACAGAGCTTTTACCTTTGTCACTAGGCAAATACTTTCACTGGAAATTTCAGGGATTCGGAAACCGTTTTTGCCTCAGCCACCATTTTGGGGCATATGGCAAGCTACTTCTTTTATGTAGCCACCTTTAATGGGCATTGCAGTTATTTACCTCCCAAGAGGTAATGAGGTGCCACTTATGAAGACCTGGGAAAGTATTTGGAGAGAAAAAGCTTCATATAAATGTAATTTAAGAAATATTATTATATTGGCCTTCAGAACAACTGAAATATGGGGAATTTGTTATACGGTAAAATGAAAAATTAGAGGCTGCTATTGACCACAGTAGGCTTCTCGCTGGTTCCAGGCTGTAGTGGAGACAAGGCTCAGGCATCTTACTATTACACACTTCAGTTTTGAAAAGATTTCAAAAAGAAAGTCTGATCTGCTTTATGTTATACCCTTGTGTATAACTAATTGCCAATTTTGGATTTCTTTTTCCTGACAGAATTTTGCAATGGCAGATCCCAAAGTGCTCCACAAAATTCATGGCTTTTTTGCAGATCAGGCCACATCTTGGCTTTAAATGTGAAGTCACCTGGGGATTCAGGGAGTGATGTCTGGTGGGAGAGCTCCTGCCTCCTGAATCCCAGAGGAGCTCTACCCAGGTGATTGTTTTGCCTCTTAACAAGAATCCGAAAAAGTCCCCAATTAGCAATTGCCTGAGCGCTGCTTCTGGCTCCTTTTCTGCTTTCTTGCAAGTGTTAATTTTTCTAACATTGTTCAATGATATCTTAAAAATATCTTTGCACTAGAGGCATTTTTAACTTCACTGTTTTGTTGTCTTTCTCAAGTACTTGCAATGAGTCTTTCTCTTCTCCAGGTAACAGCCTTGCTGAGGTCTGATAGTTCAATTCCCAAATATTGTGTCCCTTTTAAAAAGACACACCAAAAAGAATACAAAATGCCATGTATAAAACAGTATTTTGGAATATAAAGAAGCTTACTTGGATTAGTATTCCACAATAACATGATTATTTCTCTCAAAACTAGTGCTACTTATGTTGTTTCCTGTTTGAAATATCCTGCTTTGCATTTTTTTTTAAAATTTATGAAATAATTGGTTTTGCACAGCAATCTACAGCAAAAATATTCAGGGAACCCTGTGCAATTCTGCCTGATCTGCTACATTTCCTCTCTCCAAAAGAAAAAGACCTTGGATGTTTTACATAAAGCAGTCAGCATCCTTCAAAAGACAAACTTAAAAATTAGATCCGATGTGATATAACTAAAATGCTGATGGTTCAATTTTTAGCCATTCTGGGTTGATGAAAGCTGAAATAAACCAGTTACACAACTAGAGCTTCTTTCAGGAACATGCTTAAATTTGGGCATACATGTAAGGTCTGAGATTTTTAATGTTTTACTAAATTAGATCTTTAGTCTCCTGCGGGTGTATATATACAAGAGATTTCCCCTGGCGATATGGGCATTTCTCTGAGCACTGCCAGGGCAAAGGGGATGCAAGGCTAAAGTTTATGGGAGGTGCCTCTCACTTCCAATTTCTTGAGGTTTTGCCTTAAGCATAATTTTGCTTCAGAAGGTTGCGTCTTCTTCACTCTGGCTTTCTCTTGTTTGCTTTGGAAGATGTAGTTATGTATTTCCTTAAGTCCCTATTAATGTGGAGAAACATTCTTTTCTTGCTCATAAAAAACAGACACATCCCAGCCAGGCCCAGAACATATGTGGCTGGTTCCATCCTCTCTACAACATGTTGCTGTGTGAAATAAGGAACATGAGACAATCATCACTTTCCAGTCTCTCTGGACTGTGATGCCAGATAGAAGGCACCCGTCCATGTTTTTTCTCTCATCCTCTTTTTAGTTCTCCTTATTCTCTCATACTGGCTACATTCGAATAGCCATTTTATTGCCAATTCTGCTAGCTATGATCCTGCCTTATTATGATACTAAATAAAGTTAACTAAAAGTAGCAGAATCAGGTGCTTTTCTTGCCTGTTGCTGGCCTGGAGGTTCAAATGCTTCATCATTCCCTTTTTTCTCTTGTTGTTAATAAATAGGATATGTAATTCTTTCATTTAATAATTTTAATATTGAGGTTTGATGGTGACAGCATGTTAAGAATGAAGAAGAAATTAGTCATTTTCCAGTGCCAAAGCTCACTGTGCACAGGAGGGTGCTGCAAGTGATGTGAAAAAGAACACCAGAAACCAAACCCACAACAAACCAGGCATCAAAACATTTACTTTTTTTTTTAATGTTTGTTTGTTATTGTTGGTTTTTAGTGTAAGGTGGTATATTGACTCTAAGTGATCATATCACACAGAAGAATGGCTGTACAGAACAATGGACTCAGTTTTTCTCATGTGGAAATATCTCTCTGGAAAGATTCACTCTTTTTCTGTTTGGTTTCACTTTTTATGTTTCTCTTTGTTCAAACAGAGCCACACTTTAAAAACCTTAGGACATTCAGCTGGATATGCATAAAAAACACACCTAACTTGCATCCATAATTTAGCTTCATAAATCATATTGTTATTTGCACGTGCAGTTGCTCAATATGTGTGTGGAGATCTGGTCCTGCACCTTTAAAATAAATAGGAACTTTGCCATTGAATTTGGGGAGTAGCAGATAAAATTCTATCTGTACAGATTAGACATCCAGTTTTTCACATCTTTCATGTCTAGTGATCTTGAAAATACAAGCTCAACTGGGACGCACTGGGCAGCTGGGTGCATTATCCAATATTTGTTCCTGAGTGAATAGTTATTCTCTTATGCCAGGAGAAGATGTCTAGGTCTGGCTCACTGGCAGTAAAGAGCAAAAGACGTTTTTACCTTTCGTCTATTGGTTCAAATAAGGAGTGAGTGAATAAATGTAGTGAGGCACATAAAATACATTGAAGGGTGAGAGAATTAGATTTGTGTTGTAGGAATAGGATACAGCTTTGAAGAGTCTGTTCTTGATTTACCTCCTTTTTTTCCTGATTTATTTACTGACTTCTGGACAAACTTGTTTGCCATCTGATGCAAATTGAATTGAAACTGCTGAATTTCCCTGAATGCTTGGAATACCTACTGTCAGAAAATCTACAGAACTTTTAGAATTAGCAAACACACAAAATGTTTATCTCGCTTGTTGTTTATCTCACTTGGTAAAAGCCCACTGACTTTCTGAAATCACAGCAGCAAACTGTAAATGATGTGTGAAATGAAAAGGCTTTGCTCACCCAGCAAACGTGGAGAAAACATTGAGGAAGCTGTGCCATTGGACTGGGCTTGGTGGAAAGGAGAACAGCTGTGATACAAGAAGAATTAAGCCCAGAATATACCAGCAAATTCAGAAAATAAATCAAGTTTGATGTAATTTTTTACTTGTCCGTGTGGGGTTTTATTCTTTTTTTCCTTTCTGTCTTGTTTTGTTTCTTTTTGTAGAGAACTGCATCAAGGACCATGCAAAGCTGAGTGATTCTGGTTTATGTGACTTGCATCAGGAGCTTTGTTTTGTTTCTGTCCACATCTATGTGTTTTAGTGGGAAATATCTTTTCCAGGGAGTCTGTGATAAAAAGCTGACTTGGAAAATGAGTGCCAGTTCAAGGACAGAATCATTCATCTTTCCTGCCTTCAACCTTCTGATGTTCTGGGAAGGAAGGGGAAACATATGGGGGTTTGAAACTTGAATGAGACTGAAATGAAAGGATGAGCCACAATTTCAGTTTAGACAGGGGCATACACTTTAAAGAGCATACCGTCTCAGAAGAACCAGATGCTGAATCCCTTGTGGCTATCATCACCCTGATAGGAAAAGGAGGAGAAAGGGATAAGGTAAGAACTGTAGGATCTCTTCACCAGCAGGTGCCAGTGGGGTCACAGACCTCTGGCCCTCACAAAGTTTGTTTCCATACCATCTGCCATCCCTAACCCCCCCATACTTGTTGGCCTAACCCCATTGAACATATGTGGCCTTGCAAGTTCTGGAATAAGTACACACAGGCCATTACATGACTGCTCCATTTAAACTCTGATCCAGGGGAATATGAATATAACACTAGAGTAGTAGCTGAGGCTTAATACCATGCAAGGGTGGTAGCACAGCTTCTGGATTGGATCTAGCTTGCACTGCCCAGTTCCAGGACTGAGGAGAACAGGCATATGGTTGTCTGTCCATGTAAATCTACTTTAGCATTTTATTAGGCACTATTAGTTTTCAAACCCTTTGAAGATGTCCAATAGCTATACCTGTCCCAGGATCCAAGCCTTGAATTGAGGTTTTTCATTATAACAACTTCCATTTACAAAAACCCAAGACGCTCTCTTGTGATGGTTCCTAACAGTACAGTTTACAATATTTTTTTTGCTGTGTTTTGGCTTGTTACTGTAAAATACTGTGACAGATGGAGCATCATCTGTCAACAATTCCTATCTGACACAGAGTAGAGATTATTACTATAATGAAATTATTGATCCTGGATCTTTACATTCAGGAGCAAGGAGGATTTTATACCAGACTGAATAAAGTCAAAAGCAGTCTAGTTTAGGATCCAAAAAGGATTTTATTCTAGGAAGACCCTTTATAACTGCAGGAGGTGGAAAAGATTTTAGTCTTGGCAGACACAACTGCATCAAAGCTAATTTCTCTTATCTGTCATTGCTTTCTATGATATGTCAACACTAGGATGGATGGATGTATCCATGAATCTTTTGTTTGTGTTTTTCAGGCAGATGAGAACTAGGAAAGACTAAGGTGTGTGAATTTGGTTTGGTTTTTTTTGTTCGTTTGGTTGGGGTTTTTTTGTTTTGCTTTTGGTTTTTTTTGCTCAATGCATTTTCTTTGCTGTGAGCCAACACACTTCTCTGTATAAGATCTTGAAGCAAGAGGATGAGAGGAGAGGCTGACTAGGCAGGCTTGCAGTCAGGAGAATCATGAGAGACAAAAGCATCATGAAAAACAATTAAAAAAAGATTTAGCTTTCCAAGAGTTGGCTGGCACAGATAGAGATGTGGCACTAATTTGGCCTAATGTGGCAGCGTTAATGCCCTCTTATTAGTGCTTAAAGCCAGGATACCTCCTTGTTTTAATGGCCAGTGGCTTTTATCAGTGATTTGCTACATCATTTGCTAATACTCCTGTTGTAAGTAGTTATGCTGGAGAAATAAGAAAGGGATGAGCTGAAATGATAAGAAGGAAGGAAGTGTGAGGATGTGGCTCCTAATAGTGATGGTCCTTACTGCTTAAATGTACCTCCTTAGATTGACCCTAATACTGGAGAAGAGAGCTTGTCTGAGCATAGGTGAATGCAACCAATGTCAGACAATAGGTGAAATTCCTTCCTGAAACTGTTAGAAAGGTGAGTGGGAAGTCTCAGGCTCCATGAATTTTTGCTCCATTTGTGTGATATTTAAGGGCTATACAGGTTATAGCTTAATGATCCCATTCCTTAAAACTACCCTCCCTAGCACGTCTAAGAAGTAGCCATTCTTATCCTTTCAGCAAATAGTGATGGGATTTGGCACCTCATGTGATTATTCCCAAAGAAAATATGCTGCCTGAACATCTTCAGCTTTGAGGTAAAGCATCTGTAAATCTTGATCTGAAAATCTTGACAGCATGGTTTTCTCATGGCATTTCTTATTATGGATTTTTCCTGGATCAGAAATACAAAGAAATAATTTATCTCAGCCTCCTTTAAACTAAAAAGACACAGAATGCTTACTTTTTACTGAAAAAAAAGTTCAGCCACATTTGTGAACTGGTTCTTATTTGGATTAGTTCTTATTTTTTTTCCTAAACCTGCCTGTCCATTCCCAACAGTGAAAGGGAAACACTCTTCATTAGGTGAGTAAAAAAAATGTTTACAATGGCTTGGAACTGCACAGAGGTGGATTTTCCTACCAGAGAGTCTTTTAGTAAATGCTTTTATGGGACACTTCACTCCTACAGAGTGAATAAGTTGTGCATCCACAGTCTTGCAAAGCAATCATCTGTGAATTGTACATGAAATGCAGGGGAGGCATGTGTTGTGTGTTCCAATGGGACTATTCCCTAGCTAGCGCTTGCTTCGGAAATTGTATTAAAAAGTACAATTGTTGGTCATTAGGGTTAGCCTTGCAAAGCAGGCATGACAGCATTAGCAGGAAATGCTTCCTTGATTTCAATTATAATGCATAAATTATACTCTTCTGTTTCATCCTTGCAACATTCAACAACAGCATTTCCATCTTGGTCTGGGGAATAGGATTTTGCACATGGTATAGCTTCCATTGCCTTAAATACAACCTCCCCAGTTTTATCACTGAGCACTCACAATCTTCATTGTTACAGTTCAGCCAGCAGAAATTAGTTGCATTTAGATCCTGCTAGGCCATAGGACCCATGCAGCTTTGAGATTTGGCTTCCATTTAGCCTTGGGAAGCAGTCTTAGAGCTTGATGATTGAATTACAAGAACTACTCACACCCCTCTGCCAACATTAGAGCAAGAAGTAGAGCTGTCCTGGGGTGTGAGAAGCTGGGAAAGAGAAAGAGGGGACTCATCATCCCTTGTTATAAGACTGAAACATCCACGGGAAAATCCAGTTTCTCTGATTTGCTTTCATCTGGCAAAATCATTACCTGGAAAAGAGGGTTGAGATAATTACATGCTGGAGATGAGTTTCTTATTTACAGAGGTTTATTCATGAAGCACAAGTATGTAGCTTGCTGTTCTTGTTGTCCACACATGTGAAACTTTATCTGCCTGTATCTGAAACATATATAGTATTTCTCTGACTGGTTTGGGTAGGAAGAGCTGTGAAGCCTCCTTGAGCATGGGCCTCAACTATGCAAATATGGATATGAGGACCTTGATGGGCTTGTGTAACTCTCTCCTGCTGTTGGAAAGTCACTTCTAATAGTATCTAGACTGGCTCCTTCTCCCTCTACTATTGTCCTACCTCCGGTTATGGTGCAAAAACAGCTCATGAGTTTTAATGAGCATGAATTGTTCAGCCTATCAACTTTCTGTGTATCTTTTGTATTGGAACGTTTCACTGTGTGTATGTGTTTGCACTAGAAGGTTGTGCTGTCTTGCCTACGTTTAGCACATATCTGGTTGGTGAATAGATCTCAACTGAAATTCCTGTGTGCATGAAAAAGCAGAGTTTCTTCATATTGTCTCTATAGAAGGCTAAAATTATAGCTCCAGAAAAGGAATATGAAGTGTTCAAAATGCCAAGAAAAACTGAAACTGTTGAAAAAATACAAGACTATGAGTTTCCTTCCAAAGAAGAAAAGCACTTGCCACTTACAAATCTGCTATTCACATCTTTTAACTACATCATTAATTGGAATTGTTCCATATTTATGTCTTAATCAGTTCTTTCCTTCTCCTTAGAGGAAGCAGCAGTTTTCCAAATCTGGTCCTGAACTTTTTAAAGCATTTATGTGCATTATAGAAATTGCTAATCCAGAGAAAACTGTTGTCTGCTTTTCTGTTTCCATGTATTCATAATTTCAAAAGTAGAGGAAGTGCACCTAGCACTAGTAAAATATTAACACTGAAAGGAGAACACTGAATTCAAATAATTTTAAGCTCTGGTATGAATAAAAAGTTTTCAAGGATAAATACCTGGGAGTTCATATTATGAATTTACTTTCTTGTTAACTAAGATAATAGAGACAAATAACCCTAGTGAACATGAAGGAATAGGAGACAACGTATTCCTTTCAATTTTTAGAAAGACAGAAAGCTCAGTTGTGCCATGCCATCCAACAGATGCTGATCAATGACCAATAAGTCATGGATTTCCACAACGGAAACTTTTAAATGCTAAATAACTAAAACTTACTTTTCATCCCCATTCTGCATAGGCAGGCAGCCCTGTTTGAATTGGTTTTGTCTGCAAGACTGTTTTTCTGTATGTCCTTTTGCTAGAGGAAAGAAGGAAGTTTTAGCTGTGTTCAAGGAGCATGTTAGCTACTGTATAATGTTCTACACCTTGTGCAAATTGGGGAAAAGAATATATCTTACATTTGTAAAGCACCTTCTGTTTGTCTCAGCTCACTGTGAAACATGAGCTCTGGATTAAGAAGCAGTGTTACCATTATTCCCAGCCTATTGATGGGTAAGCTAGGGCAGTAAATGGTGTGAAATCATGATCTCATCTAGGAAAAACAATCCAGGAACAACAAAAAAATCTTCTGCACTTACAAGACCAGAAACATTTCCCATTGCCCATTACACTGTATCACTTGAATATGTAAGAATTCAACATTTTCCTTCCCTCAACAATTTCTGACGTGGTGAGTAACATGTATCATAAAACTAGATCAGACACTTTTTAAAAAGAATAATGTAGCTGAGTAGTAACCCCTCATGGCAGGATTTGAGGACATGAGTGTGTAGGTCTGGGGATCTATTTTTTATCTTAAGTCTGCAGAAAACTTTCCCCATGTGTGCAAAACAACTAGGGGGTTTATCCTTATCGCTGCTTTCTTGCAGCTGTTCTATCAAGCCTACACTTGATGTCTACAATTGTTGTGACAAAGAATGAAGTTATTCTAGATTATGTGGTACTGTTTACAAGTGGCTTGGGATATTACTTTGCACTTGAATGTTGTGTGTTTGCCTTCAGCTAATAAGCAAGTGTTTGGCTCTGAGAGGTCTTAACATTTTTCACAATCAGTGACCATAAATAATGGTCACTGATGCACAGAATCCAACTGTTTGCTCAGCTGTTTCCTTTTAATATGAACATTGTGTTTTCCATTCTGACTATGCAGAACATCTTTCTGGCTTCCAATGTTAATCTTAGTGCAGAAGCTCTGTAGAGCACACATGCATGTTAGAGAACCCAGGGCAGAGGTATCCTCATACTCCTAGCCCATCTCTTGGAAACAGAGAAAGTCCAGCATGCCATAATTGGATGCTTCTTGGAATTAAGATGACCTGATATTCTGCTCTTTTTTAACTTTTTCTCCTCAAATATTGAGTTAGATCAAGCCTGTAAATAAGGTATAGTATCTTACTAAAATAAAGGCTGTGGCTATTTTGAAAATTATATGGGCAGATGAAATGTTGCTCTGTATCTTTAAGTAATGAGGCTGTGCTGTTTATTCACTTTACCCATCATCCTGAAGCCTTATTCCTAAACCAGCAATACTTCTCTTCCTTATTTCTTAACATTGCAGCATTATTCTAAGTTTTATAATCTCTCCCACCATTCCAGTCATACAGAATTCATGTGCTTTTGCCCACAATACACAGAATGAAAGACCTGGAATGAAAATGTAATTAAATCGTATGCAAATAAAAAATGCTGCAGCTGACTTCATAAGAAGGAGACTGTCATATCAAATATCATATTGTATTTGATTTCAATATTAACTGATAGGATTAGCAGAGATGAAATTTACCTTAGAAAGGTGATCCTGCCTAGAGTCATTGGTGAAAGGGTTTCAGTAGTTTTGCAGCTGTTGCACCCAAGAGCTTTTTTGTTCCATATCTTGGTGCAGAGAGAGCTGTTTGATGGCAGCTGGAGGTTTCTCTGCCCAAGTGGTGCTGTACCCATGCTTCCATTCAGCCTGGCCCAGCAGGTGGCTTGATGTCTGGATGTGGTTAAGGGGACACGTCAGCCTGCTGCCTTTCCCACAGCAGTGCCAGGAAAGGGCTGGGGAGTTTGCTGCTTCTGCTAAGTGGTCTGTATGAGAGAGCATGTGCCCCAAAACCTGACTGCTGCCTGGGACCTGCTTGCTGCAGTTGCTAGGCTGCCTACACTGGTGCAATTTTAGACTGCCCTTTTCTTGTGTTGCACCCTGTTAGATAAGGAGCAGTAGAATCATGAAATGCTTCTCCTCTCTCTGCATGTTGGTCCTTGTGGAGCAGTTAACCAGTTTTTCTGGTGTCAACCTGCTTGAGTTTGTCTTTTACAAGGCCCTGAGAACACGTGGTTGGCTTACAAGCACCTTGCACCTCAAGTACAGGTCTGCACACTGTGGCCCCCTTAGGCCTGGTGTCACTTGTCTTTCCCTTCCCTGGGGGAGTGCTGAGCTTGACCCTGTGGCACAGGTACCTCTCAGCCTCTGCCATCTCCTGGTGGTGCTGTGCTTCTGGCCTTTACACCTTTGCTCAAGGTACGCTCTGCTGACCTGCTGTGTTCATAAACACTTGAGAGGCCTTGCCTTCTTTGTGAAGTGCCTTGGGAGCCTGGTATGAAAGGTGCTATAGAAATGTAGGTTTGATTTAATTTGGTTTGATTTACGGTTTGAAAAATGAAAATCTTTCTGCAAAGCTGAGACCTCTGAGTGGTTATTCCAGCCTGCTTCTGCTGCTTGCAAAGCTACTTGCATTCCCTTTTGGATCACTGGGGATTTCCTTGACACATTTACACTCCTGTTCTCAATAACTCCATACCCAGCCTCATGCTGACACTTTCTCCCTTTCTCTCTTTTTTTTTTTATTTATTAAAGTTACCTGCTCCACAGGTATTAAGCATAATCAAGCCAAGCAGAATAGAGGCCAGTCATAAAACCATAGATGACTACATTTTTCGCCATTATGATCTACCACAGGCCCTTACTCCTTTGAAAAACTGCACACCTTCAGAGTCTGGAGATCTGGAGACCCCAATAGCATCAGAGGCTTAAAAAAATATATTGCAGGAATTTCCTTTCAAAGCCCTATACTTCTTCAATTTTCTGTAGTTTTGTACTACAGTGTCACTCTGTTTGATGCTGAGATCCTATACTGGCAGGCACTCTACAAACCGACAGGAGCTGTACCAGAAACCACACACTTAAGCAGACAAAAATATTGACCATAAACCAGAAGAACAAGAGAGCTGAAGTGATTTGTTCAAGGTTACAGAGCAGCTCACTGGCAGGGCTCACCGTGGAAGACAGGCTTTCTGATGCTGTATCCACTACAGTTACCTGCCTCTAAATCTCTGAATTAATCTTTTTATCCTTTGGCATTCATGAAGATTAAAAAAAAATTACTTTACTGGACTTTACTAGGAAACCAGATGGTCCCTGAAGTGAAAAATATCAAGGCATACAACCAGTACTTGTAAAATTAGGTGGGGTTATTTAATGTATTCCTAGCAGCTCGCTCCTCTGTAAAGAAATACAGTAACCCTGGTTCCCTTGCCAGCGTTTCCTAACGTGTGACAGACTTACGGTGAAGGACAGGAGAAAAATGGGAATGATTTTGCTTCTTACTGCAAAGATTTGTGAGTGCTTGATATATAATAATAAATGGTGCAACTACACTCAAACCTTGGCAGGTTGGGCCCAACTTTAAAGTTAAAACAAGCTCTCTTGTAGCTTTAAACAGTAGAGGAGTGTTTTGGTACAGAATATAACTTCTTGGTGATATAGTAACCAGAACAAAAAGTTCAATAATTAATCTTGCAAGAATGGGGTGCAGTTTTGACACAGGCACTGAAATTCCCAGTGAGTAAACTAACCTGTCCTCTGACAACCGGTATAAACTAATGAGTCAGAGAGATGCAGCACATGGTGGAATAGAGAACTGAGCTGGGTCATCCTTAGATGACACTAAAACAGCTTTAAAAGAGTCGCTTTGGGAGGGATTCATCTTCTCTGGCTTGTAACAGTCATCAAGTCCAGGATCATGGTCTGTGGCCCCTCTACAGTGGCTGGGGGATTCTCTCTGCAGAGAGTGACTCCCTTCAGAGGACAATTCATCTTGTCTGCCTCAGACATCCATCTTAGGAAGGGATGAATCCCTCCCTGGAGGGATTGCTTGTTCTCCCCTGAGTATAAAGGGAGTCTGGATGAATAGTGCTCTTTTCTAGCTGCCTGGGCTTCGAGGGAGTTACAACTAGAGGAGATCAGTCCCACATCTTCATGTTGTCCTTCATGTTGCCATCAGAAATGATAAAATATGCCAAGGACAGGCTGACTGTCTGTGCTTGTGAGAGCTCCACACTCCAAGTTTTAGGAGTGTGTCCTGTGTCCCTCTCACAAATGTTTCTGGAATGCTGTTGGCTTTATTCTTGTTGCATCCATGGGTTTCTTTAAATCCTCAAGGTAGGCTGCTGGAGAGTGAAAATTTTATGTCAAAACATGATTTCTTGGGGAAATATACAGAAGATGCAGCTGCAACAAAACAGAGAGACAGGTGGGGATGTCTATTTATGCTTTTTGAAACTGCAGACTTGTGTATGCATGTATATAGAGCTGCTCAGGTGAGCCAGGATGCATGGATTAATCATAAGTTATACTTTTCAGAATGCAATTTGAGATGTACTTGGTTTAATGTTATATTTGCAACCTACACTATACTGTCTTCTTTTTCTGCTTGGGAAATTTCAAATGTGGTATTTGGATTTGTTTGGAATGACGGTAGATTTTTTGGAACAGGATAATTTCCTTCAAAAGACAATTTTGACTCTCAAAGGCTCCAGAACTCACCTAGATAGTTTTATCCTGCTGTTCTATTCTTGATGCACTATTTATCTTCCTTCTCTGTACACTGCGCACGGCAAGGCCCCATCCTCTTGTCATGCATGTGTCAGGGAAGCCTTGGTTCTGAAAGAAGCTGCAGATATCATCCCATTAAAATTAATAAACAGGAACAGTGGAGATTCCTGGAGAGACTATGATAAACATTTGACCAAACTTATTCTGTTTTAAATTATGTCAGCCTTCAAAAACCAGTGTCTTCACTATCTCATCCCTCATGTCTTTCTATCATGTCTTTGTCATGTGCTGAAGCTACCTATTTGCCTCTCAGCCTACTTTCCTCCCCTTGGCACACTTACAAGGTGGCTGACACCATTTCTTGTCCTTCACTGACTGCCAGCTGCTAAACCAGGCCTGGATTTCTGTGCCTCTCCCTGAGGGGAACCACCAGGTATTCTCAGAATACACATGAGGATACAGGCATCTTCTGCTCTGCAAGTGTCAAGTGGTATCAGGTGGGTGTAGTGAATCAGAAATAGCTTCTTAAAAAATATGCATTGTTCTTATTATTTTATTCAAAAAGGAAAAGATAGATATTTTAAACACAGTTTTTAAAAGCATGTTGTTTGTAAAAGCAATAGAGGTCTGTGAGTATAGTGCTGCTCCTTAACCTTTAATCTTCCCTTGCAGGTTTTTGGAAGTTCTCCTCCACCCCACCTTGGGCTAGTATTATCTCCCTGATTCCATGTATTTCCTCACCTGCTGAGAAGCTGCATGTGACAGTGTATGAGCAATCCTCCTGATGACATCCAGTCTCCCCTGCTGTACTGCAAACTCAGGATCCTGCAGTGATTTGGCATCTTTGTTTCTAAGCTTACTTCAGGAAAGATTAAACTGCATGAAGACAGCCAGGCTCCAGCAAAGGCTTTTTTTTTTTTTTTTTTTCAGTGACTCTCATGTTTTTTACTCTTCAGGCCTTTCCTGGTTGTATCTTTTAACAAGCTGTTGGACTTTGCTGGATGTGTTGAGGCAGAAGAGTGTGTATTTACTGGATGCATGAGACATTTAAAACATATGCAGAAAGTTCCTACCTCCCATCTCCTCTCCTGTGGTTAATGACTGGTAAACCAAGAGATACTTCCATAAGAAGGTGAATTGTGGCAGGTTCATAATTTCAGCTGTTGCCCTGCAACAAACCCTCTTGCTATCTTCCCTCGGAGCTCTCAGTTTTCAGGTTAGTTCCCTATTTTTGTAGGTAGTAGCCATATTGACTGCACTTGTTGGAAATCCCATAAACAGGGGAGGGAGTCTTCTTATGATGTAAACAGTTTCTCATACATTTATCCCTTGTCTCCTCCTTGTCCTCTCCCTTTCATGCCAGTAGTCTCTGCCTCTGAAACCTTCTGGATTGAGAGAGGCCTGAAGGAGGTGAGTTATGACAGGATACCTACACTGGGAAACTGTTAGAGGTTGTATCTGCCACTGTTTTGAGACCAAAACAATAGTGCCTTTCCTGTGGTGGCAGGAGTTAGTAAAAGATAATATTAGCCACGTTTATAGAGGTGCTCTTCCCTGGGAAGACCTTGGACTCAAGCTTTCTTGGTCTTTCAAACTGCCTTAAACAAGTCTGTAGAGACACCAGAGGAAGGTCTGATGTGAGGCAGAAAGAGGAGGGGGTCTAAATAATTCACCTCTGAGTGAGATACCAAACAGACCTGTAGCAGTAGCTGAGGCTTTGGATAAACTGGTCAAATATATTGTTCCTTTTCCTGAGGAAAAAAAAAAAAGGTGAAAAAAATCAAGGGGAGCAAAACATTTCCTTTGCTTTGCATATTACAAAAGGCACCAAATGTAGAAAAGAAAAGGAGCAAGTAGGCTGATAAGAGATTTCATTTCATAGCCCTCAGGGTGCCAACTTACCAGTGGTAACCTCGTGGTCTGCTGATGTCATTCACATAAAGCAGTTCTGAAGAGACAGATTTCCTCAGATTTTACCATCTGAGGAAAAGATTGTTTGAAAGGGAAAAAAATGTTAAAGTGTTTTACCAAAAGCCTTTGCAGGAGGCTATTAACTTCAAAAGAAAGCTAAATTTATTGTAACTTCTCTCCACCCCTCCCCATGTTTCTGAAAAGAGCACTTGCTGTGATTGTCTGAGCCATTAAGGGCTCCTGGAAGGGCGACCAAGTCCTGTGCTCCCATGTATATGCTTACTGATTTATAAACCTCTCTGTAGGTAGAAAGAAGAAGGTGAAATTTCCTCTTTGGTGGCAGATGGGCTCCAAAGGCTAAAATACAATTATTATGCAGACTCTCAACATGTACCAAATGGGAAGAAAAAAAATCTACCTCTAAGATCCATACGAGGGAAACTTTCTTCCCAAGTTCTCAAGGGAGCAGAGATGACTTCACCCCAGACTTTTTCTTCTTTTTGAATAATGATTCCTGGAAAGAAAGACAAGGTTTAGAAGTAGTTTCCAGAGGTAAGCCATGGATGCCATCTGTTAATTTTGAATGTTAGCCTGGTATGTGCACACAGCTGCTGCACTATCCATGTACCTGTGTGACATTTTAAAGAAAATCTTTTTGAAGTGTCTGTGCTGTGGGACTGGTAGAAGGGAGATTCGTGTTTTCTCTTGCATTGCCCTAAAACCTGTAATCTGGAGGAGACAGGAAGGTATCTGTACTGCTCACACAATTGCTGGTGCAAGAGACTTAATCTAGCATGAAGCAGAAGGTGGAAGATTTTATAAAAAGCTCCTGCCATGTGGTAGTGGTTTCTGGAGCCCAAATACACATTTCCTATCAGTGTGACATGTGCTGGCTTTATCTTCAAAAATGCCTCCTCCTCCCAATGCCCTGATCAGGTCTGCTTGCTGCTCTGATCTGTATCAACTTGATCCTTACGTTCCCTGGCAATGCCACAGTTTGGCAAAGCTCACTTCTTCACATCCAAGCCCTTCTCTCCTTGCAGCAGGTAGGCTTGTATTTGGTGGCCAGTGACCTTTTTGGGAGGTACAGGTTTAAGATTACCCAGTCAGTGCTGATTAGCTCTCATGGAAACAGTGCTAGGTTCACTGCTGACAGGGAGGCAGGTTGTCCTGGTCTGTTCAGACAGACTCATATGGATGCTATCAGTGAGGGTGGGTTTGGTGATGTAGAGCTCTGCAGTATAAGGTGAAACTTCAGGCTGCTTCAGGGAGAACACATACTCAGCTGTACCTGAGTATTTTCTCACTACAGCGAACGCAGAGTGAGAAAATTTAGGAAGCCTTTCCTAAGGGCACAAGTGTCTCTCTCAGCTTGCATGAGGGACTGCCAGCCAGTGCTGTGAAAACCACCAGCTACTCTGGAGAGGACGCACAAGGGCAGGAGACCAAACTGACTGGGAAGCATGTTGTGCAGCAAAAAAGGGGGAGAGCAGGGTAGCTGCTGTGGTACTTGCTGTCTGTGGGTACCCTGCAGCAGGCAGGGGAATGGAGAGGGGACTGTGGAGAAAAAAATAAACTATGTGCTGCTTTGTGCTTGCCCTTGCAACAGTGTGTGCCCCAAGTAATTCCAGTGGTGATACTGGATGGGTAGCGGTGCAAGCAACAGCCCAGCCGACCTCTGTTTTCTGTGCTGCTGAAGTAATAGCAGTGCTTAGGAAATGGGTAGTTAAAAAGCCCACATCTCCCTGAAGTGACCTTAGCTGCAAAGTAAGTCAGTTAATTAACATACAGTAGATACTTATTGTTAAGTGAGAATGCCATCCCCTCCTGCAGGGATTTGAGTTAAACATGATGATTGATAAATTGTTATATTCACACAGTGTCACTCAGTGATATAATGATGGCTTTTGTAAATATTTAGTCAAGAGAGCAATCCAGCTGTTCCCAGCCAGGTTTCATCCAGTGTCAGCCAATGCTCAGTGTTGCTGATTTATTTCATTTGTTGCTTAAGCCTTGAGTAAGATCACATTTTTATGAGTCTCGAAATACCTATGGTAATAAATAGTGAGAGTGCTGGAGCTAATGACAGCAGCAGAAATAATTATACGGAAAAATATTGTCCAGGGTCCAGAACGTGGCCAAGTACTTAACTATTTGTAGTTTTTCAGGAAAACTGCTTAGTAGCTTTTGTCTAGATTTACGGCAAGGCAGCCCTCACCAGATACCATTGAAAAGACAAGCCAAGCAGGAACCATTTTTCAGAAGAATGCTAACACCTCCCAAAGCTTGATTCAGCTCTTGTCAGAGGTCTGAGGTTTAAAGCAGTGTTGGCCAAGGAATAAAAATTCTTTTTCCCAAGGATTTCAGTATTTTGAAGTCTTGAGTTCAATTTAGAATGAAAGTCCCAAATTTTGAAATTCCTCTTCATAGAGGAGAGTTCTCAACTGTGCTGGTTTTACTATGCCATACAGTACTAGAATATAAAATATACAAGTACATTTAAAATGAGAAGTCATTTTAAGATGAAAGACTGACACTGTTAGCTCTGAAGGTGTCCAAACCTGACATATTCAGAGTGTTGGAGCCCTCTCATACTTTTCCCCTAAAACACATTTCTGCAAAACTGACAATTTTGTGAACCATTTGGGTTTTAATGAATCTACATTTTCTGTTATCTCTTTCCTGACCATGTTCTTGTTTGAAGAAACACCCATGCAACTTTTCCTCACTCATCTGTCTCACTTTTATTTTGGGAAATCTTCAGGAATAGCTTTTGTTCTCATGTCAGTTCTTTGTTGAGGAACTGTCTGTCGTGATGTCCTACCACCAAGGCTTGGAAGTGATTCATAAAAAAAGAAAGTTTAAAAAAGATGACACCTAGTTTGTGTTGTATTACGTATTTGAGATAGCATGCTTCACCCACAGGGCAAGATGGTAGATGCTGAATTTAACTTATTCCCAGTAAAGAACCTCTTGGTGACCCATATAGACACCTCTTACTGACAGCAAAGGAACAAATTATCTTTACTGCCAAAGTTTCATTTGCAGAATATTCAATTTTTTATTCCCTCTTTGTGATTTACATTCTTTCTTGCTCAGGAGCAGGTCATAATTACAGAACATTTCTAGTTTTCCAGAGAATGTGGACAATTGGAAAAGCAATACAATATTAACAGCAGTAGCGTGAGTACCTGCAAGAAAGTAAGCTTAGATCAATACACACAGTTTTTTGCTAACTTGGACCTTAAAGTGTGTGTGTGTGTGTGTGAATATGACATACTTCAGAAGAGAAGCAAAGTCTAGGAGGTGCCTGAAAGCAGCTGTAGCTCACTAACAGAATGAGGTGAGGTCGTCCTACAGCACCGCAGACAGAATGAAGCGGAGGCTTTTTTATTCGTTGAGTGCATGGAAACATCTAAGGCAAAGGAAAAGCTATTTCAAATGGGCATTAGCATGCCTGTTGGCACTCTCAGGCTGATATCAAGGGCGCCCTTGAGCTCAGAGCCAAGTGGAGGTACACCCCTTGAGAACCTGAGGTGACAAAGTGCAGGTGGAAATACTGTTCAAATGTATATTTAATGGACATGGGGATGAGCTGTGTTCCAGCCAGCAAAGGTAAAAAAAAAGCACACAAAAAATCTCTAACAATATCTCATGGTCGATAGCACTGATGGGAAGTAGAACTTTGAAACCAATAAAATTACTCTACAGCCAACAAATTCAACTGCAGAAATGAGTGGACGACTAGCAATGTTTAAACCCACTGTGCAGTGGGTTGTACGTGTTACCCTTTGTGCCTGAAAAGTGGGGAAGGTAGAGCAATTAGAACCTTCCACTTCTGAGTCCAGCTCAAGTTTTGTGGATTTGTTTGTTTTTTCTCTTTGGGTCTTCATTCTTATTTTTATGATGGGAGTTACTCAAATCAATATGAAAGTAGAAATTACTCTTCTGCCATTTTCTGGTGATAATCGCCATTTTTCAGCAACTGAAAGCTATAAGGAGAATACTCCAGACTTTCATTGTCAGCAAATATATTTAAAATGCTAATGTTAGTTACCTTAGCAATATTTATTTGGTTCTTATTAAGACCACTTCATGCAGTTGCAGAAGTTTATGGGGTTTATAAACCAGTTCTGGCTTCCATGTAGAAGAAGAGAAATTGGGGTTTATGGTTTGCTCATTCATATTCTCATCCAGCCATCATGTGAAGTCTTCCCACTCACTTGGTTTTTGTGGACTAATATTCACCAAGTTTGGCATTCATCTCACCTAACTGTAGTTATTAAAAAATTACACAGTTATCTAAGCAAATAGTCTGGACCGCCTCTGTAGTCAGTGGTGAGACTTGGGCAGGGTGATTCATTCCATCCTCCCAGGTATCACCCTCTGGAGGTGCCCAAGTCTCCACAGGGAGACAGATGGCTAAGGTTAGGTGAGGTGAACCTCAATCCCAGTGCTCAGCAATAACTGCTTGGCGCATGCCCAGGACACCTGGGGTTCCCGGGGGAAATCACCTATTGAAATGCTAGTTAGAACTTGCACCTTTTAGCATACAGAATTACAGAAGTCTGTGTGCTTTCTTTTGGTCCAGTGTACTTGTAGGTTTTGTGTGTACTAGAGAAGACTTTGCCCTATGTTTGACCTACATAAACACAAATGAAGCCTTAAATTACATATTCAATATTTTTATATATATGCTGTCTGTGCAAACATGCACATATTTTCTGCATAATAATATTCAGATATATGGTTGTCTATGATGTTTTATTATTAAAGTGCTGGCAATGTGCTCAAAGCTTTACAAAACACAGATAAAGGCAATTTCTGTCAGAAGGAGGTTGTAACAAAAATGAACATGACATTCATAGGGAGTGAGAGACCAGAAGAGTCAGAAGAAAAATGGCAATTATTTAGAAGACAGTGTGCCCTCACTGAGGAAATGGTACAGTGCAAGCCAGTATTAGGCTTTAGAGGATCTACTCAGGAATACTATGCAGAAATCCGAGTGTGGGAAGAGTCACTGGTGTTCTGCTAATCCCTAGCAAGCTGAGCAAAGAGACCCACAAGAAGCAATGCATTGCTGATTTTCTTGCATAAGAAGTGTGTTTTATGCTAGTAGTGGCCTTTATCATTGAATCTGCCTAAGATGGGAAGACTTTAAGAGTTCTCCCAACCAAGGGGAAGGAACAGTGGAAGACAAAGGTAGGAACTGTGGAAGACAAAGGTAGGAGCAGTGGAAGACAGAAACAAGAAATGAGGCTGAGGGTTGGTAGAATCAATGTGTGAAAACAAAGAGGAATTTAGTATTCCGACAGGCCTCTGCCATTTTCCATGTGCAGAAATATCTATCAGTTCTGTTCAATAATACACTAAAGTTAAAAATAGTTTTTCTTAAGTATTATGTTCTGGGCTACTCTTAGCTGATGGGGGTATCTCTGTTTAGCTGTGCTTTGTGGGTTTCTACCTTGTGCTATATAATAGCTCCCCTTGGCTTTGTAGGAAGAAATAAACCTCCCTCATCTGCTTTGATGTTGTTTTCAAGGCATAGCTTTATCAGCTTATGAGAAGAGCTACTGGTTATGACTGTCAGGAAAAGAAGAGGAAAGAATTCATTGGCCAAATAGGTTTGTTCCTGGCCTGAGCATTTGTATGAATACAGCTTTATAACATGCTTAACCAACAACAGGGAGCTCCCAGGGGCAAACACATTTCCATCCCTGTCTGCTAATGGTAAGAATTAGAAGTATCTTTATCAGATATGGAGCATACCTCTGATGCACATGATGTCCATTTTGATTTTGATACTGATGCAAACTTCTGTACTAACTTTTGGCTTTTCTGAAGAGGAGAAAAGAGGGGCCAGGTTTCTAATTTGAGATTTTCTTACTACATTTCCTTACTCTTTCTCAGCACAAGGACAGATAGGCATGGGCTGTGGAACAGGGTGGGATGAAGTGGATGCTGTGCTTCTACCCCATGTGTAGCCTTAGCTGTTTCTCTGGGCTGAGGTCTTCCTGTGCAATGCAGGTTACTCAGGACTACCTGTGCAAGTTGCTCTGTGGATCACTTTCCAGCCCAGCATGGGATTTTTTAGGCAAGCTATTTACTCAGTTTTGCTACTATTTTGGATATTGATCTTCCCCAAAGACTTTCCAGAGAAAGCTGAGGGAGAAAGAAATACCCTGGAAGATGGCAGTGATGGCAAGTGTTTTCAGTGTACCTGGCCACCTGCTGTGCAGCAACACGCCCCCCCCCGGTAGTAGTGGAAGCTTCCTGATCAGTGGAAAAAATGGTTGGGCTCTATACTGCAGGGAGCAGAAATGTCTGCCAGTCTGCCACTTTCTTCAACATTTTGTCATCCCTCTAGTCATACCTTGGATGATTAACCAACATTGTATCACCCAAGATGTGCTACACTTGCAATTGGTGAGGTGCATTGCTAGTTTTCATCTTTCTCTAAAACATGAGGTATTGGCCACCAGATTTGATTTACAATTAAGTGGCAAATCCTACAGTATATTCCCAGGACATCAGGAGTGATAAGCCATTTGAGTTGTATTTTTAATAGATTGTTATAAATCATTTTTATATTGCCATAATTGAATAAGGAGCTTTAGAGAAACAGAAGATTGTACCTTCTCTGCCCTTAGGAGTTTGCTTGCTAAGTGCATCTTGAGGTTCAAAAGGTACTTTGTGTAATTTTATGCAGTGTGAACCCTTGCTACTAATGACAGTGCTATAAATGTGGCCCATATCCTGAAACAACATAATGTGTGCTTAACATTGAGGATTTAGCATGCCTCTGGATGAGTGTGGTGATTCATGCTGGAGAATACAAAAGACTGCCTTGTTGGCTGCACCACCTGCCCTTCTGCCAGACATGGCTTCCCTGCTGCGGAGTCGACAGATGCAAGGGTGTGCTAGCTTCAGTGCTGCTGTAGCTCACAGCCCAGCATATTAGCTCAGAACTTTTGAACAGCTCTGCCAGGTCAAACCAAAGGTCCATCTAGACTAGCGTCATCAGGTTTCTGACAGTGACCAGGGAAAGAGCAGAAGGAATAGGGCAAACACAAAATGACCCATCCCCTTGTCATATTATCCCAGCTTCTGACAAAGAGCATCTTAGGGACTTTGTGAACCAAAGTTTGTTTAATGGGCTGATGGACCTATCTTCCATGAGTTTCAGCTTAAACTGAAATCGATACAGTTGCAGCGGAGTCGTATTCCAGCCTGGCTAATTCCTTTCTGCATTTTCAACTTCTCTTGATGAATCTTCAGAGAAAACATTTGTGGCCTAAAGCTGTGGTGGAGTGTTTGCTAGTGCAATTTTGTGGCAGCTGCATTCCACCCCAGAAATAGGTGCATTTTGGTGGTAAGTGGTTCTAAGATTTAAATAATCTATAATCCTTCAGTGCACTTTTAGGGCTTGTAAAAGGTGTTATACAAATCAATGAATAATTTTCACTCACCATTGTTTGTAATATATTCTTAGTCCTCAGCTGAAAATAAAATTTCTTTTCCTATTGATTTTCTTCTTTTATGTTTTGCCAAATTGATTTTTCCTTTTCCTAATGGAGCAGAAACTAACATATCTGGATTTCAGTTACTTCACTCTTTTTGCTTCAGCATCATTTAGGATATCAGAAGGAATAAAAACAGCTCTAAGGAATGGAGTTCATTCATTAACTTCAAGGGAGCTGACACTGTTTTAATCCATTTTAAGGGATAGTGTATCTTTTTGGGTTTTAAATTTAACCAGTGGATTTGTACCTGTTCCCTAAGCAAGTATTAAAGAGACAAGTATAAATGACTTGGGAGGGTGAGGTAGGAGAGTTTAAACAGTTTAAGGTTGGTGTGCTTGTTTTGGCTCGGATAGAGTTAATTTTCTTCTTTCATAGCTGCTATGAGGTTATGCTTTGGATTTGTGCTGAAAACAGTGTTGATGATTCAAGGGTGTTCTACTTATTGCTGAACAGTACTTGCGCGGAATCAAGGCCTTTTCTGCTTCTCACACTACCCTGCTAGTGAGTAGTCTGGGGGTGCACAAAAAGATGGGAGGGGACACAGCTGGGAAAGATGAACCCAAGTGACCAAAGAGATAATCCATATCATATGACATCATGGTCTGCATATAAAGCTTGGGGAAGAAGAAGGAAGGGGGAGACAGTGTTCAGAGTGATGACATCTGTCTTCCCAAGTAACCATTACATGTAATGGAGCCCAACTTTCCTGGAGATGGCTGAACACCTGCCTGCTGATGGGAAGTAGTGATTGAATTCTTCATTTTGCTTTGCTTGCATGTGCAGCTTTTGCTTTATCTATTACAGTGGCTTTATCTCAACCCACAAGTTTTTTCACTTTTACTCTTCTGATTCTCTTGCCCTATTCCTCCAGGAGTGAGTGAGCAAGTGGCTATGTGGGGCTTAGCTGCCAGCTATGGTTAAGCCATGACAGTAGGCCATATTGTTGGGCTGCAGAAGAAAGGTTTTGAGCTTTCACAGGAAACGTGGACAGTTGTCTTGAAATACCCTATTTCTATTGAAGTACAAACCTCATCTAGGGGCTTAGTTTTGTAAAGATACCAAATACTCTTTTCCCTTTTGGAGATTAACGGGGCCTTTGAGCATCTGGTAACTGGAAAACAACCTGAGAATTTCTGAAATGTTTAGCCTGAAAAGGTTGTGAAATACTAGATTATGCCCCCCAAATAAATAGTGTGATCTGAAATAAATAGTGCTATCAGCTTCTGAATCAATGCTCATTATGAAGCTCAACTATTATTGGAGGCTTTACTACAGCCAGAGACTACAGCGTAACAGTAGAGAAAAATGAGATTAGAAAATATTGAGATAAAAGAAATATTTTTAATTCATTGGGTCTTATGAAATTCAACCCAAGGTGAAGAGAGGTGGAGAACTGGCTGAAACA
The DNA here is from genome assembly GCA_013399015.1 of Galbula dea. NCBI lineage: Eukaryota > Metazoa > Chordata > Aves > Piciformes > Galbulidae > Galbula > Galbula dea. The sequence goes on along the minus strand of VWZX01005120.1, from coordinate 1,016,497 downwards.
ATCCCAGATAGTTTAGTGTTTACACCCAGAAATCATGGAGAACGGGAAAGGTTCTGGAGGACAGAAAAGGACAAATAGTGTCTGGCCATAGCAAGGAATAAAAACCGAATCCAGGGATTTATAGTCAAATCAGCTACCTGCCATTACATGGAACAAACAATCAAACAATCTTTTGTAAGCACCTTGAAGGCAGCAAGGATATGAGCAGAACAGCTAACCTGGATTTGTCAGGAGCAAATCATCTGAAACCAATCTAATAGACCTTGTGGGTAGGGAAGGACAAGGCCACCCCCAGACCTTTGATCTCCCTCTTGTTCCTTAGGCCATTACAAAGGTGTCACCAACTGGACACTGAGTAAGGCAACATGTAAGTTGTATTGCATGCACCAGTGATCCAGCAGTTCCAGTGTGAGTGGTGGACCCTCTATAATCCAAATAAGTAGTCTTGTGTAAATGTAACATACAGTAATGCTGTCACTGATTTGCAGGTAAAATTGCAAAAGCACTGCTCTGCTTGTTTTGTTAAGATAGAAGTGTGGCTTGAGATATGAATAACTAGCTGTTTTATTTCTGGCTTCACCCCTAGGACCAATGCCCCCTGCTACTGATATTTAAAGAAACAGTTTCTTCAGCATGGCTCCAATCCAGAGTGTGTGGTATGGTGGGTTCTTTTTTTCCTCTGCAGGCTTGAAACAAGCTGTGGGTGTCTGGGTGGGTGGGTTGAGTGACATATTAGTGAGGAAGCTTCCTCCCCTTTCAGAGCTACATGGAGAAGTCAGAAAGGTATCGTTTGAAAAAGTAACAGGCAGATCATGTTGGACTATTGTTAATGAGAAAGGGTTTAAATCCATCAAGAATCTTGAATTTGGAACTGCACTGCTATCGAGTGTGAGGTGAAATGAATTTCACTAACCTCTATAAATATTATCTGTCTTTTAATTTCAGATTTGTTCCTTGAAAAACCTTTCAAACTGCACACTCCCTCCTTTCAGCTTCTGGCATCCAATCAAACTAGCTATCTAACAACAAGGAGCAAAGGAAGTCTGTCCTTCGCCTCCATTTATAAGTGAAAGATTCCCCCTTCCCTCCCATCTACCCCCCAATCCTGGCTCTGAAGGTCTTCCAATTATCTCCTTTACCTGCCACATTAAAAAGTAAAGCATATGAGTTGCCAGAGATACAGAGTCTGAGGACAAGCCACTGTGGCAAAGCCATGACATTAGAACAGATGGAAAACTTCTCGGGAACAAAATGTGCACAAAAAAATGGGTTCTGGCTTTGAAGTGTATATTCATGGTGGGTGCTTTCATGTCTTTTGAAAAGCCCTAGCTCAAATCTGACCTACTTAGGCAACATTCTTATTTATGTCTCCGACTAAGGAGCTGTATATTTAGCAAATGAGAGGAAATCATCCCCCTGTCATGTTTATAGATTGGAGCAAAGTTTGCTGTTTAATTCTTCAACAGATTTGTCTCCATAAAAGTGGATGTAATTTAAACACTGTTAAAAAAATCAATAAATTCCAGAAACTTAGGATAAATGGAATCATAATTTAAAGTATATATGTATAAAATATATGTATAGACATACATACAGAGAAAGAAAGAGAGAACATTTATTCAGTAGACTGCAGCTAAACCATATTTATTTAACTGGTTCGAGAGTAATGGGTAAGGCTGAGCAAAGGTGGAGAGCGAATCATAAGACTTTGCCACGTTAAATGATGTTAAATGCTAATAATATTCCGTGAGATACTGAGAAACAGAGAAAATCTTAACTCTTCATAGACTAGGAAGGCTTATCTGGACTAAAATGAAAATAAACTGAAATGAAAGATTCTTAAGTTCAAGAAATTGAAGCTGAAAGGTACCTCAGGAGGTCATCTAGTCCATCTCCCAAAGGCAAAATTAATTAGACCCACATTATTCTGGAGTGTTCATCACTCAGACTGGAGCTACTGGATCACTGTTGGGTCCTGTATGTCTCGTGTTGCCCTACTCAGTGTCCGGTTAGTGACACCTGTGTAATGGTCTGAGGGACGTCCATGGTCTGGAAGTAGCTCTGCAAGGATCTGGCTTCTGTGCCATAGCTGGATCAGCGCAGAAGATGACACAAAACACAGGGAACAGGTTGTGAAGGAACCGGATGCCAGCAGGAGTGGGTGAAGTAGGAGGACTACAGACCTGAGAGCCACATATACATGCCTGAGTAAGTCCACACTGACGAACAGGAGGGCAGAGCTCTGTTGTGGGCTCTGCAAGTCCCAGGACTGTGCCCAAGAGAAGACTTAAATGAGACATAAAAACCTCTCTGGTGTCTTTGGCATATTAACTAGACTCAGTGTCCAGGGAGCAAAATCTATTTCTAAATGTCTGAAGCAGGTCTTCTGGGGCTATCTGCATCCTCGCACACTGAGGCTGATAACCTCAACCATTACCACCACCCTCACTGAAGACAACCCTGAGACAAATGAGTCTTATGTACATTTAGTACATGACCACTCACATACGTAGCAACTCTTTGGCCAGCACTTGTGTTTGCTAGTCTCTAAGGAAAAGGCAAACTGTCATTCCTCCTGCATCCCAAAGTGACTTCATGACAAAGTCCTTGCAAACCTCCGAACAGAGTCAAGATTCAGAGCGAAATGGACTGCCACCTGATTCACAGCAACATCTGAGACTGGGATATGTGAAAATGTACTACTATATACAAAGAAAAGAATCTTTTACCCCTTACAGAAAGAAAGAACAGTGTAAGTATTTGCTTCAAAAGACTCAGCAATTAAGAGCAGAATGAACATGAGTCATCTGTCCAGCAAAAGCTGTGCCAGATGCAGACACAGTAATTCTGTTTGTATTACTACTTATGCAATGCTGGTCCTATGACAGGGAACATTTTCTGTCAGTTTGTGAGGCAGTACTTGCACATGCATGTATATGCATGAACTTCAGTGTAATTTGAGGTTGTTCGGTTTGCTGATCTTCCAGTTATTCATCTTAGGGCATTTTTAATATGTCTTAAAGTAATTTGGAAGCTTACAGATTTTGTCTTTTGGCCCAGAGATTATCAGTATAGACACTGCGCACAAAGTTGGCTAAAAACTGGGATTTCTTTTTAAAACATGATTTGTATTAAAGCAAGCAAACCAAAGAAAGACTGAAGAAGTTCCCACTAGCTCCGCAGTCTTTGCTACTGCTCAATGGAACAGAAAAGGCAGTGGAATGAAGCCCTGCCAATGAGCCATTGCCAGAGACTTCTGAGACCACTGGCTCCTGGTCAGCTCTGCAGTAAAGGAGACCTTGAGTGCTGAATTGGCATCCCAAGGCTCCCCTCCAAAATCTGGATTGTGGTTCCCAGAGAGCTGAGTTTAGGAAAGCAGAAACTTTTTGGGAAGAAATAAATTGGTGTTTTCAGTCAGAAAATTTCTGTCCAACCTTGCTTCAAAAGCCTTTGGTGTTATTGTGGAATTCACTGCTGAATCCTCTCTTTCTCAAATCACCCTGAAGTCCTTAGACACGCTGGTCTTCATCTGAGCATCAGAGCCTTTGGAGTTAGAATATGACAGGTGGTATTGTTGAGAAATAATGACCAAAATATTATGACAGGTGGTATTGTTGAGAAATAATGATCAAAATACTCTCTGCTCTGCCATTTCAAGACTTGCAGATGACTCCCCAGGTGATGTCTGTAGCCAGTCAGAGAGACCTTATCTTGCTTACAAGGAAGTCCAAAGCAAAAAGCTGTGCACCTTTATATCCCCACCTCACTCTGCCTTGTGGAAGAGCAGCTTGCTCAGCCTTTTGAGGGAGTCTGAGGTCCTAGAAGGCAGTCAGAATGTTTCAGTGAAGGTTAAACAAGAGTTCTGTTGAAAGAGCTGCTAAATATATGAGTGTAGAGGTACTAAATGTATACAGTGCTTCAGGGTGCTTGTAAGAAGGGTGGTAGTAATGGCAGACTTCGTGATGCTGTTATGTGATTTACTCAGCTGTTTCCCATGCTTACCATGACTTCATTTACCTGTGGCTCCTAGTATTGTTCAGGTTGTCCATATCAGGAAATTTGTATACTCGGTAGTGTGTATGGCACTTGAAACATAGGCCCAGGATCACATGGAAAAGGCATGTTGCTGTTTGGAGTTCAATCTGTCATGAAAATGCAAGAGGATGAAAGGTTTTCTTTTTGCTTGCTTTCTAATGGGAGCGTGAATCTCCTTCTTCATGCTATTGCAGTGAAAACACCTGAAAGTGAATTGGGGTTTGAGCATTCAGGGAAGGAAAATGAACTGCCAGTTCTGAAGGCAGCCAAGTTGAGTAGCAGGAGACAGCAATATGCTACCACTTGTAAGGCGCTGCTGGGAGATAGGGAAACAGAGGAGCACAGAGGTCAGTTCTATTAACTACGTGTTGTATGAGTGACTGAGAGCAGGACTGTTTCAAACTGAGCTATTAATTTTTTACCATATTTTGCTGATTTTTCATCTTCATTTCTAATAAAGAAGATATGCTTTTAGTGGGGGCTTGTGAGCTGTCCTTAGAGGAACTGAGGGCATTGCAGGATCTAGTGCTGATACTGCTGAATTCAAGGAATTGGTCCTAGCGACAGACTCAGGGGGACAGGATTAGCCTCTTGGGGGTCTAGATCTGACTGGCTTCTTCGCTTGGCTGCTCAGCTTGCCTGTGAAATGCTTGAATTGTGAGCACGCAGAACACCAAAGCATAAAATAAATTCAAACTCCTAAGATGCCCAGCTCTAAAAACTGCCAGTAGCAAAGCATGGTGCAATGGTAATTAACTTTCACGATGGCAGCTCTGTTATTTCACTACACATTGTGCGCTTTGGGAGCTTTGGAGTGATGGACTGAAAGCACTGCTGAGGGGGGCACGGGCTGGCAGCTGGGTCCCCAGGGCCAGTAAGCACGGCAGGGTGCTGGAGGTGAGCAGCCTTATGGGGAGAAGATAAATAAAAGCATGCTTTAGTGTCTTCTGTGTTCATCCTGCACCTCCAAACATCACAGCTGCTCACAGAGGCTGTGAAGAAAGAAGTTTGCTCCTCCTGAGTGCTTGCTGTAAACAGTGTGTACAGCAGTGTTGATTATACATCAGCTTGCTGGGCTAACTATAGCATAGTAATTAAAGGGGTGAGAACATTTTAGAATACTTTCTGCCACTTGTTGTCTGTGCAATCCCCCTGTGTTTGGCAATAAATAGAACTTTTAAGTTTAATTAATATACACTTGGCTGGCTATCCATTTAAAAGCATGCTTCAGTGGCCTGAGACGTTATTCATAGTGTTGCTGGTAGAGCTGGTGCAATGCCGGCGAGGGAGTGCAGGGCTGGGGTGAGGGATGCTGGTGAGCCCTGGAGCAGGGACGCACAGCTCTGCGTCCCAGGGAATGTAGGTCAGTGGGCAATTCAGAGTACGCTCTGACACAAGCACACAGGCACTGCAAGGGAAGACAAAGTAAATAAACAGCTTTTCTCCTTAATGCAGGGCAGCTTGGGCTATTTTTAAAATTTATTTTAAAATAACTCTGAGTTTCGTGTGTGAGTTCCTTCCAGACTGAGTTGTTAGAGGGTCAAACAAGTCTCGAGAAGGAAATGGGGTCTTGTGTCTCTCTTTCCCCTTCAAATTTATTTTGTGTAGGTCAATTCAAACCATTGATTTTTAGGAAAAAAAATCTTGTTTTTTTCAGTTTAGCAGAAACAACAACAAAAAATTATTTGGATCAGATCAAATATACATTCCTTCCCTCCTCCTCCCCTCCTGGGATGAAACAAACAAACAAATCATGCTGTTTAGCACCATTGTGTCATTTGCCCTGGAACAAGCCATTTCATTTTGTGTACTTTTTGAAAAGCAGAAGCAAGGAACAGTTAGAGTTTCATAAAACTGCCAGAGAACTTGGACTCCAGTCCCAGCTCCAGAGAGTGCCAAGTTATTTATCTGCAATAGGAGAGTGTAAGAGGGAGCTATTTCAGGCCCCCCCTTTGCTCCAGAATGCACCCCAGGTTGATGTTTGAAGGATTTTTCAGTGGATGGTGATAAGTCAGTGAAGGTGAAGGACTGAGCTGAGCTGCAATGGGAGCATGAAGTGAGCCACAGAAGAGCAAAAGTGAGGGCCAGGGAGGATAGGGAAAAGATTTAACTTGCAAGGAAAAGAGAAGAGGTTCGGAATGAACCAGGTATCCAACATTGCACTTTCTGCCTTTTTTCTTTTGTTTTATTTATGATATTTTTCTACTGGTCTCCCTGCCTCTACTGATCTTTTGCCCTATGCTTTCTCACCTCCTATTCCCTGCCCTTTTTTAGTTTCTCAGCCTTTACTTTTGAACCAGGTGCTTTATCTGGAAGTTGTTGGTGTGCTCCGGTGTAAACTGATTACTTATGCTTCCCAGCAATGAGCATATGTATATGACTGTGTGTCTTGAAGACACAGTTGTATGTAATCAGCTCTAATTTTCACAGGGTTTTTAATATTTTATTTTTGAGTATTTGTGTTGAAAAAAATGGTTCTTTTTGGAATTAATCTGCTACAGATGATTCACTGCCCTATTCTGCGTTGTGGAGGTGTGAGAAATGTCCTTTCTCCTTACTTCAGAGTGGAATGAAGGGGGCACTTGTTGGGTGCAAATAGTTTGTTCTGTTTTCCCTCAGTTCCAGGAGCAGAGAAAGTATTTCCCTAAGGAAAACATTTCTCTGCATTATTTGTAAAGGAGCCCAGGGTGGCTGACTCAGCTGCAAGCATTGGCAGTCTGGGTGTCCACCTGTGCCCAGAAGAGCTCCACACTCGGCCTGGCCCGTGGCAGTCGGACAAGCAACAGTGGGTCCAGGATTAAGCAGATTTAATAAAAAAAGCTTCATGGCATGGTGGCTGAGATCGTGCTGTGTGATTAATTAACTTGCTAACCCTGTGGAAGCACTTTCAAAGAGGAACTCCTGTCCTCCACTCCTGTACTTCCCACACTTGTTTTCCTGCGCTGCTTTGCCTTCTGCCCCTTCTCCAGGAGGACAGCACGGCAATGTCACATGCCCTGCTGTGTATACAGGAGGTTTATGTCATATCTTGTGCCTTTCCTGGCCGGTCACTGTGACCTTCTGCAATTGTTGAGAACATCAACTCCCCCTCATTGAAATGGGGCAGCACTGTCTTGTAAGAAGACTTCTCTTTTCTTTGGGTTTCCATGTTACATACAGTAATCATCCACCAGTAATTGTCTGTAAAGACAAGAACATGGGTGCTTGTTTAAGGCATGCTTCCTTTTCTTCATAGCAAGTGGAGCGTTATGTTGCTGCACGTCAATGACCAAAGGCACAGATGTGCTTGTCTTTTACATTGTGAGATTTATTATCTATATATGCAAAAGATAGTTTCCTTTATTTCTAAGTCCTTCTGTTTTCTCCATTGTCAGAAATATATTTATTTTTATACTACACAGTGAAATGCCTGGCTCTGGCTTTTTGTACCTGCTTTGTAACAACCCCACTTGAGAGGTGAAAAAGGAGGCTCTAAAGCCCAATTCCTAGATTACAACCTTCACATTATTTTAATTTAAACTCACCTCCTGTTACAACAGAGGATTGAGGTGTAAGTGTGTAAAGTGCTTTGGGAGTCCTGTGATAAAAAGCCCTATAAAAATATAAATGTAAGCAGATGGTAGTCCCAACCTACCTGGTAGAAGCAATGCACAAACTCACAGAGAAGGGCGCAAACTCAGCCCGTTGCTGGGGTTATCCAGGCAACAATAAATGTTTGCCAGAGCTTTCTTGCTTCTAACGTAGACCCCTTTATTTCTCACTAAGTTGCCTAGGCCTCAGAGACAAGCTATATCGTCTGGGTTGCAGCTCCAAGCACTTTAGGACTTTGTGTGACTGTTTGAAAAGAGGTCCATGACTGTGGCGTGACACCAACGGTACAGCCCTGGCCACGGCTGTTTCTCAACCACTTTGATATATTCAAGCAAGGAAAAGCATAAAATGATGAGTCCTTGGACACAGTTAACAGCAGTTGGTAGTTAAGATCTGTCTGGGCCATGATGCACAGTCGTAGGAAGAAGTGAAATCTAATGTGAGACATGCAATGACATATTTGCTGAGGAAAAGGGAGAGCTGATCTTTTTGTACTCTTGCCTATCCTTCTAACCATCATTTTTTCCAAAGGATGGATTTTCTCTTTATCTAACTTGGCTTTTTTCCCTGCTGTGAAATGTTTTGGGTCAGATGATATTTTGCTGGGCTTTAGAAAACTGCTATGAATTAATTAATCTGTAATTAAATTGATGGGGAAAAGATGTACAGAACTGTTAATAGAATTACATCCTCAAAAGGAACAAAAATAAGACAGTTTCCTTTCATTTCTCTTTTTTACAGTTTTTAGCCTGGCAGATTTCTGACCAAGTTTGAGTTTAGACAAAGTGCATGTGGCGAAAGTTGGAAGTGTTGTAATGCTGCCTACTGTGATTTGTATAAACATTTAGGATCCCCTGGGGAGGAATGTAATCCAGGGTTCCTTGCTTACACAAAAATCCTCAGAACAAAATAATATTTGAAAGAAAAGAAAAAAAATTAATTGGATTTGTGCTGACTATTTTTGAAACACAAAGAATATACTTTATTCAGTAAGCTACAGATTTTGTTTGTAGTCACAGGGTATCAGCAGACCTCAAATTAGCTGCAGGACAGGTCTCGTTGTTGTTCCATGAGCCTAGCAAAATGCAGAGGTTTGAAGGAAGAATGCTAATGATATGAAAAGGCTATAAAATTCAAGCCACATGCTTCTCTAAGTTTACGCAAGTTAGGCTAAACAGATCATGTGATGTCTGCATGCATTCCTGAAATGACAAAAAATTGAAGGAGTAGATTGTCAAATTTGTCTTCCTTTCAGACTAGAGATTTGTTCTAGGATGGGGCAGTTGTTGACGTGTGCTCTGCATTGCTCACATAGGGAGGTGCTGCCAAAGGGTGACCTTGGCTTGTTCCCCAAGAGCTGCCACCTCAGTCTGAACCCCTTCTACCTTTAGGGATGACTTTCTCTGCTCTCAGCACCCATCCTCCTCTAGATAGCAGGAGAGGGGCATCTTGAGGCACTGCTCATGGTTTCATGCCAGGCTGTGTCCCTTTCCTGTTTGTACTGAAGGGCAAGAGAAAAGAGTGCTGTGATTTGATTACTTTCAAGCAGAATGAGCAGCAACAAAGAAAAGCAAATTGCACTCCAGAGAGTATATGCAGATTTACAATATCCCTTGGCTTTTGTAGTAATAGAGGGATGATATTAGAAGTTTTTAGTAAAAGTATAAAGCCTGGCTTTATTTTCCCTTTCCTTCCCATTGTTAGATTTTTTTCCTTCTTTGCATTTATGATTAGTGGGGTTCATCAGTAATGTCAACAGGCCTAGTTTTGTCAGATGTCACACTCTCCTTAACATCAATAGCAGCTGAAGAATCACCAAACTTAGGGTGAGTATAGGCTCACAGAAGATATATTTCCCCAAAGCAACTAAGAATTCTCTGACTCTGTATCTTTTTGTATTTATTACTTCCAAGTATTAAAAAATGTTAAAATGTATTCCTATAAAAGGAAAAGGTAGAAGCTCGGGTTCACCCTGCCTGTCTTTTGGCACTTAATGGATTTCCCCAAATAAATAGTATTGCCACTCAGACCTCCTTTTCTGTAACTAGTGAAAGAAATGAGTATCTTCATGAAGCAATTAAAACTATGCAAGATCTTAGAGCCCCTCTGGAGAGGACTGTTGTTTCACTGACTCAAGTGACTACGCACCTAACCTAGGTGTCTCATCCAAATACTTATGGCTAGGAGGGATATGGTTATTCTGTGGTTAGGAGGGCCTATAGTCACAGCGATAAGTAAAACTCAGGACAGGGCAATTAAAATGTGATAAGATCCTGTATGTGCTCTTTAAGGAAGGTGCAGACTTTGATGTTTCCAGTAACTGTTTGGCAGAAGTGTGAGAACATTAAGTTAGGATTAATGAAGCCAGCTGGGTAGGAATAATTTTTTGGAGAGACTTGAATAAGGAGGGCTCCTAGAGAATGGGATTTAAAGGTGTGATAGAAAGAAACAAAATGGGGAAGAGGACTAAGAGTAAGGTACAAGAAATTTAAACTGAATACAACTAAGTAACAGGTAAATGCTTATGGGATATGATTCTGCAAGACAGCTTTTGAGGGGAAAGCCTTGTCTCATTTAACCCTAGACACCTACAGGTGTAGTGTAATGACTGAACTAGTTGTTTGGAGCTTCCTTTTCAGTCAGAGGAGAGCAATTGCTGGTTTTAGGGTACAGTTCAGCTGAGCTATTTTATATGTCTGCTTATAAGTGCAACGAAACCTACCTTGTGTTTCTTTCTATTGATGAAAATGGAGTTGAGGGAAGTTAACTCAAGATGCGAAGTCTATGGTTTATCAGATAGCATCAAATGACCTCTAAACTGTCATTTACCTCCAAACAGCTAACAAAAATGCCCAATGTTGTTCTTTCTTCACAAATCTTACCGTTGCACAATCCAAGTAGCGCTTTCAGGTAGTGGAGGAGACTTACAAGGCTGATATATTTAAGAAAAAGCTAAATTAGGTATTTTTGGTAAATTGCATTTCTTTATTAGTCATCACTTCCCACTTCACTCTGAGAAACCGCCCTCTTCACCTGTGTTCATTTTATTTGGCAAAAGTGCAGGCAACTCCAGAAGTTGCCTCTTCTTTTACAGCTCATTGCCTTAGGAAACTTCAGTTGCACCTGAAAGGAAATAGAAGACAACCTGGAAAAAAAGGGAAAGAGATATACAATCGTCTTGCTAGAGGAGATGGAAAATTAGATTAATTTATATGCTCTGGATTATCTCTAATTGTTTCCTTAAAGATGAATTAAAAGTCTTTTTATTCAAAAAAAGCTGAGTTCAGGGCCTCGTACATCTCCTATTAGAGTTGAAAACATCACTGATAAAGAGTTATGTTTTCTAGCTTCCCTTAAAGGTCTACTATTGCAATGGAAAACAGCACTAAATGTAGCCATTGGCAGGTTTGTAGAAATAAGGACAAACTTTGATATTGAGGAGCAATATCTTTGGCTGATATAAATAAGTGTCATCTTCTGACTTCATCAAAGCTATGCTTTTTCCACCCCGGCTGAAGCTGTGACTCCTAAATTCTTAGCTATGGACTATTGTAATTTTAAATCTGGAAATACAATGTGTTATGGCTCTCACACTTTTGAAGCTTGGCAGAGAATATTCTTGTGGTTCTAATCTACTAATGATAAAGCCTGAGAAAACACTGAGGATCAAGTTTTTTTCATTCTTTGGGATATGTTCCTTTGCTTACCTTCTCTGTTATGTCAACAGGGGGTGACAAGGTTAATGACATACAGACCTTTTCCCCTCCAGAGTGGCAGTTCATCTCTAGTTCACACTGCTAGCTACTGAAAGCCATTTCAGCTAATTGGAAAAAAAAAAAGAAAAGAAAAAAAAAGATCTCCAGCAGTTCATAGCAGGTAAAAATTCACAAACCTACAACCACTGGTATGGAGACTTCCCCATCACTAAGCAGAGGGAGCAGGCATGGAAGCTGAACAACATGCCAAAGTGCTCCTCTCTGACACCTCTGGAAAGCTCATCAGGCTTCATCCAGGGCTGGAAGACACTGAGATTTCCAGGTTATCATCTTTCTCTGGAATAACATTTAGGCAAAGATAACTTGCAGTTTCCAGTGAAAGTCCTTCCAAAAAGAAAAGCAAAGGAGCAGTATTCTTTGGAAACAAGTCCAGTATCAGTTCTGACAGATAACAGCGATTGTGATGAAGAGTAAACACCTCAGTCACAGGGTGATGTGAAGCACGCTAATGCACACTGGAAGCAAAACCACAGAACTGCAGCTGAAGGCTGAATCACTGCTGTATCTAATTAGGCACATCAGTTAAGATATGCAAGCCTCCAACTGTCTGAGAAGGGCTGATATTGCTAATACCAATCTGTTATTGTCCTCACTGCTCAGAAGAGGTGATGGTTGATAAGATTAAAGAAACAGCATTTTGTGTTGGAGCAGTCAGTAGCTTTCTGGTTGCTTGTTGTAGGAAGGTGGGGTAGGCACTTAAGTGGTGTTACATCATTTTCTGATTTGGCCCTCTGAAGGTGAAGAAATAAATTGCTCATATTTTAAAGTACTAGTGAATAACTGCAGCCCCCTTGGTTTTCTAATGTGGTGTCATTTGAATTGTATATGTTATTGAATCAGACAAAACATGTATTTATGCATTAGGTTTCTTCAAAATTCCTGGTATGTTTTTTAACAAGATACAGGAAAAATAAACTGAAATGTCGACCTTTTATTCTTAGGTTGTTTGTGATAGAGCATCAGCAATGCCCTGTACTGAACATGATTCATGTAAGGTGCAGACAGTGGATACTGAGTTTGAAAGGGACCTAATCAACACTCTTAGGAATAAAGAAATATCTTAACTCAAAAATGTTGATGCACAAATGAAAGCAATTCTCTGTGCACTCAGTTGCTGTTTAGGGGACACTTGTACTGTAGCAACCACACTGACTCAGTTCATTGCCATTTGCAAGCAAATTGGTTTGTAAAACCTCACTGTATGTATATGTGTGTTTAAATATCTGTAGAGAAATTATTTATTTATTTTCTACTTCACTTATATTTTTTCTCTTCCAGTGTACTCAGCTTATCCCTGGAATCACTCTATTGAAGTTAACAGTGGAGTACCAAGGAAGAATGTTTCTCTTCTGCTAGATTTTTAGGATAAAACTTTGTGGGACAAGACCACACACAGCTGACAGGAGAGCTATGTGATCCAGGAGAGGACTGACTGGGGCATGGAGGAAAGTCTGTTCCTCTGGCCTGGGGGACAGCACAAATTGAAAATGGGTAGTGTGTGATAGAGCAAGGCAGCAATGCAGAAATACTAAAGAAGGTTCGTGTCATGGCCCTGTAGGCTTTTAGGGACAACCTGACAGAGGATGGTGGGAGATGCTCAGGGGTGGTATGCCTTGTAAAAGTGATGAAGAGCAGTGGGAAGAGAGGAATGGTGCACGGTCAGAGGACTGTGGCAGCTCGTCTCATGGATGGCTGATTGGACAAGTAGTCTTCGTGTGCTGCACCTTCCCTTTTAGGCATTTTGTATGTGAAGAAGATGGACAAGGGAACACTGAAGAAGGAGGCTGATCAAATTACTCTCACTGTGAAAACAACACTGTCACTCTGTAATCTAGGCAGTGCTGAGTATTGCACGTAGCCTCTGTTGTGTAAATGAACACAAAAATATGTTGTCCTTTTGAGAATTAAGATGCGGCTCTATGTTATGGATCCTTCATCAGTGGATCCAAAATGCCCTCTCCCACCCCTCTCTACCACCATGCAAGGGGCTGCAGCCTCTGCTCTTGTGCCTATTCCACTGCTGGTGTGTTCAGGACAGGTAAAAATGAGATGGCTAAGAAAAAAAAACCAATAACAGGAAGCCCTATCCTAACTGGAAAAAAAATGCTTCTTTAGAACCAGATAATTTTATAACTCTGTGTTAGCTGAGCTGGTACAAAGGAGAGAGAGGGGTAACAAACCTTTTTTGGGAATGGGAGGTGGCAGGGATGAGTGGGGGTGATGAGGGCAGGGATGAAAGCCTAACCAATGCTGCTACCAAAGGATTGGAAACATCATAATCCACTCTTAATTAATAGGGATGGGATGCATCTAATGTTACTTAAAAGCAGGTGTGCATATGGACACTGATCACCTCATCCAAAAAACCAGCTCCCTACTGCTAAGCTGCTCTTTCCATCCTCCATGAGGGAGTCCAGATACCCAGCTGACCCAAGTGCCTAACTGTTAGGTGTCTACAGTGAGCTCAAATGAGTGTTATCCTTTTAATAGTTCATCTATTGTTCAAGTTTACAAGTAAATCCATTAACTAGCTTGTTTATAAACAGTTTCTGTAAGCACCTAATGTTGGATCTATTTTAATGATGGGAAAAACTTCTTGTCTGTAGGTTACATTGTTAAAGAAATATGATCCTCTTCCATTTTGTGTCATTATTTGCCAAATATAGTTTCTTGCCAGCACTGAAAAATCATGTTCTGCTGGAGGAAATTCCTTAAAGACTTGTGATCTCTCTACATCACTTCCCTCCTCTATTGTTTCTAGAAGGAATAAAACTCCAGAGTGCTTTAAGCAAAAACGACCACTGCTTCCCTTTGTCATTTGAACATGGCTTAACCTCTTCCCTAAGGACAGCTTGCCTGCTCTCTCCAGTGAGAAATAAACTGAAGGCATGATACTGGAAAGCTGGAAGACCTTGCCCAAAGAGTCATTTTATCTGATCTGGCACCATAACTCTTAAAGGACTTCTTCATAATTTTATGTTTACTGGATATAACAACCATATACAATGAATGTGTGACATGGCATACTGCATACAGTAAAACCCAGGCAGAATTAAGGTTATTTAGGTAGCCATTTGTATATAATTCCAAACTATTTCTTGGGTTTGGAGAAAATTAAACAACCATGTAAAAGACACTGTAAAAGATAAATATGTATTAAGTCATATGGCTATTTGCTGGAGGTTTTCTCTGGCAATTCTTACAACACTGTAATACTGTAACTCAGCACTATGGTATGTAATATATTATTATTACCTGGCCATTGATCAGATGAACTGCTGGCTGCTTCTCCAAGCCAGCTGAAGCTAGTCTTGGTTTCCAAATTAAATCAATGCAGTGGGTCATCAGCTGACCAGAAGAACTTTGTTTGATATATCATAATCACAGTAAGGCTGTCTGTTCATAGCTAGGGGATTGCTTCTACTTTTCTTTATATCCTCTTTATAAACTAGATTAATTTCATTAGCATTTTCTTACCTGGAACAGCTAGAGAAGCCTTCTTTAAACCTCTAGTTGTTGCCTAACTCTTTTAATAACCCAGCTGCAGAGTTTGTGATCTGCAGGTAGGGAACAGAGGTATGTATTTAAAATAAGTCTATAACATTTGTGTGCCAACATGTGAGACATTTTGGAAGGATTTGATATGCACAGAGTGCATATCACCTGCTTTTTGATGATCAGGCTTGTCAAAGTGTTCCAGGGTGAATGTTTAAAAATCTTGCATGTTACCTTTGAAAAGACAAAGCAATCTGTTAGAGATCACTGACAATTAATTTTGGTGATTCTTTTTCTCCTCCTTACATGGAACAGACTAAAAGGGAGAAACTAGTCAGTTTCCACGTGCCCTTTTTGTAGTTTGAAACTACTGGGGTTTGTTCCTTTCCAGCCCTAGCATCAGCATAAGCTGCTACATGCAGGTTTCCCCCCTCTTTCCCATTAGTCGCTCTATTAAATATGTTAATTGTAGTGTCCCAGATTATTGGGAGCTCCTTAAATCAAAGCCATGAGACTTGGTAGGAAGGCTCTTAGCTATGAGCTTTGCCAATGATAACTGCATCATATGAGTATTCGTACAGAACTGATTGAGTCCCAGAGGCCACATGCTAGAGCTGTTCTGTGGTGCTCTGGTACCATAAAGCAAACTTCAACAGAGTTTACAGGTCTGCTTGTAACCTATTTCTAAGTGAGGAAATCCTGCCATAGTCACTTTGATAATGCCTAAAGACTGGTCTATCTTTTGCAAAACTCAACCCTCACTGGAAGGAGGGAAATCAAGCTGAAAGATGTAGCCCAAATGATCTGGCCAGAAGGGTCAAATCTATTCATTGTGCACTGAGGGAGGGGAACTGGGATGATTTCAGTGGCTGCTATTTTTTTTAAAGTTACAGACTTGGCCTATGGGATGCTGTCATAAACATAACAACAATAATTAAAAATAAATTATTATTACTACAGAGTCAGATTCAACATCTCATGGTGCTTGGTATCATACAAACATTCTGTCTGAAGAAACTTGCACTGGCAGCTTTAAACTTACCCTCACTGTGCATCTCTGATCCTGCTTTTGTCTTTTCCAGAGGTATATTTGCTGAGATGGGCTGGTACACACTGTGTCTGTAAAGCAGGTACAAAAGACCTTTATTTATACTGCCTGTCATTTCAAGCCGGAAGAATTCAGTAGCTATCTCACTGCCTTTGCCATATGCAGTTGGGTTTTCTCCTTCCCTTCTGTAATTCTTCTGGGGACATTGTATAATAAAAGTCTCAATCAAGAAAAATTCAACATGTGGCATGGCAAGAGAGAGCATCAGGTTATAAAACTGAAAAGCAAACAAACAAGCAGACCCTTGTGATGTCAGACTAATAACACATTTGTTGCTGTGCTCTCCAGCTTTCTGGTGTGTGTACTGTTTCCCCTGTACAATGTTGTTCTGGGCTTTGTTTCCTTCGGCTGCTGAGCTCAAGAGGGTTTGCTGCTGCCAGGGGAGCTGCTGGGACACCAGCAGGTGTCTGAATAATTGGAATCAAAATTCTCTTAGAAAGAAGCAGTTCATGGAAAAGAAAATCCTGTTCTTACATTAGAAAAAAAAAGATCATTTTCCAGGGCCATTAACAGTGTCAAATCTTTCTCTCTCTTATTTAGAGAGAGAATTAAGACACACATGAAGGAGAAATTGTTCCAGATTGGAGCAGACTCAGCATATTGCGTGATGTGGAGAGCCACCTCTTGTGATCCTGTGGGAAGTGGAGGCTGTTTGTGGCATAGGGACTAATGTTCAACACCTGAACTGGCACCAAAAAGGGAGGCTGTGATTTGTTACACCTGGCAGAGCTGCCGTGTGGAAAGCCAGCACAATACTGGTGGCCACCCTTGTCCCCATTCCAGGCACAGTCATAGTGTTTTCTAAACCCTCATTTCCCATACCTTTTTCAACAACAAAGACTGATTGCTACTGCAGAAACTGTCTGATTGGGCACAGATGGGTGTGAGTGACTTTTGCTGCTTGGGCACCCAGTAGCATCAAGTAGTCTAAAAGGATGTTGGTGTTGCAGGCCAGCATAGAAACTGGAGCCAGATGCCTTGGCTGGTGTCGATCTGTCCCGGCAGAAGTGAAGAGAGTCTCTGACACCTTCTCCTTCAGTCCAGGCTGCCTTCATCTGCTCCAACTGCTGTGCTTGACTTTGCTGCTGGATGTGCCTGTCCAAGCAGAGGGAGGAGAACTCTTTCCGCTTGGCATAAAATGGATGTGGAGCTGGATGTGGGGTGATGAATGTGGGGAATGTCTGTGCCCCAGGTTATCTCACCTGCTCCCTCTAAGGCTTTGGGAAGGGTGGGAGGAGGCAGCTGATCTCACACCTGTGGATGTGGGCTTGAACAGCTGAGGAGTGACTACTTGTAGGGACTTTTGGTGCTGGGTCCGCAAGAAAGACCTGGGTCATTTTAAGACATCCCTATGAATTATGTGGCAAGTCAGGGAGGGGCATGCAACTGTCTGGTGGAGACCTAGCGTGCTGGAAATGTGTGCTTGTGCATTCATTCTGAGAAAGGACAGCCTGTCCTCTGCAAGAACAAGAAAAGCAGACATGTAGTGAGAGGACCCAGGCCTGGCCTGGAGGTGTCCTGTGACTGGTGATGGGAGTGAGCTTTAAGCATTAGCACCCTAGATACCTCTCACAGGAATGAGGACTGCACACAGTGTCTGTGCAAGGTTCTTTGGCTGCTGGCTCTGTCACCCCCAGGGACAAATCCAGTCTTTCTTGAATATGACTTTTCCTTCAAAGCCAACTCATAGTCCTGCACAGTGTGTAAATAGCAGTCCCACCCCCACAAAAAGAAAAGCAGCAGGATGAGCAATAATTAAAAAAAAAAATCCCTGTGGAAGGGTAGCAAGAGAACTGGGTCCTTGCATTTGCAATGGGACAGGGAGAAAAGAGCTTAGTGGTTCAGTGTGTAAGAGCCCCACAGCTTCTCAGATCATTTTGGCATTCAGCATGTTTATGAATAATGAAATAAACTGGTGTGACATGAGGGAATAAGCTGTAAAGTGTCACAAAGCACCAGAAATAAAATCTGTCCAAAATGCTGCTTTTCTTCTTGAGGAAAACCTAAAACAACTTTTCTGATTACCTGACAGTCCATTTAATCCCCAGGAAACATTCCTTTGTTACAGTTTCAAGGAGAATTACTTGAAATAATCCTTTGTACAATGTGCTTCATTCTATTTTAGTTTTAAATCATGTCCCTTTTCTTTTTTGATTTTTTTTTAAAGGGGAAAAGAAAAAAGACACCTAATCAATGCCTGTGGAAGAGCTGAGGGCAAATCTGAGGCTTTCTGGTACAAGGATTGCCTTTGTGAGGAGACCCTTGCTAAAGAGACCAATACTGCAGGGGCTGAAAAAGAAATAATAATAAAAAAATTCTTGAAGCCCAAATTGTTGTAATTACACAGTGCAGACTGCTGTCACTGTGTCCCTGGGATGGAGAATGGTCCTTGGCAGGTATGCGTCACATGTGGGTGCATTCAGCAGGGCTTTGTGTTGCCAGTGACCCAGATTCAGGAGGAGACCTGGGGGTCTCTAGCACAGAGATCTTCAAGGCTTTCGAGTGACACATGGCCAAGGAGGAGAACTGGGCTTGTCTGCGGTTGTGGCCATCTGCCTACCCTCCAGCAAAGGTCACTTTCCAGGAAAAAGCCACCTCACCCCTTGGAAAAATGTAGTGGCATGGTGAATGAAAGAAAAGAAAAGGTGAAAATCTCATAAATAGCACATTTTTTTCCCCCTTGCATTCTGGATGCCATGAGTTAGTAATTTTAACCACAGGAGAACTGTATTATCTGAAGGATATTGAGGTCTGTGAGTTTGGCATTTGCATGCCCTCAACTTGTCTTCTCTCTCCTACTGACTTCTGGGATTAATTTTCTCTTCTATGATATTGACATAAATCTTATTCACCTTATAGAAGTGTGTCAAAAATTGCTGTATCCATATTCCCAGATATCTGAGGGCATTTTACATATACAGCCTGGAGGATGCTTTTAGGTTAGGTGTCTTGGTGAAGGCCAAGGACTGTTTTGGAGAATGGGGGTCTGACCCTTAAGATGAACTTGGAAGGTGGTGCTATTTTTCCCCTCACTCAATCTCTTCCCTGAGAGGTTACACTGTTGGACAAGGAGAGAAACTCTGTATTACTGTCTGTGGTCAAGGTCCAGTTTTCTTCATATCATTCATGACTCTGCCCTTAGCTGAGCCACGAAACTCCCTGCCATAAGGTAGTGCAGAAACTAAGGGTTTCAGGAAAAGTCAGGCCTGTTTCCTAGATGACAGTTTTCAGAATTATATTGAATAAGACAGGGGGAAAAAAAAGTCTCCCCCAAACTGATCAACGCCTTCATCCTCCAGGAAAGGGGATCATCACCAACCAAGCTGGATCAGGAACCTGAGCTTAGTCTTGAAGTGGTTGTGCAGTGATGTCCTGTGGGTGGTTTCTTGCACCTGGGTCTGCAGCATCAGGTCTCAGGCACATCTGAGAGAAGGTACTGGAGTGTGTGTGAGAGGTTGGGGAAGGCTGATGAAAAATATTCACTCCCACTATGGTTCAGCACAGATCACATTGGAGAGAAGAATTAGTAACTACTGCCTAGACCACAGGTTATTCCCTCTTTTTCTCATTCTCTTTTTTTTTTTCTTCACCTTTGTGTTGAGAAAATTCATTGCTTTTTTTTCCCTCCTGGAGAAAGAAGCTCCTTTTGATCTATAAATAGCTCCACAAGTCAAAGAGATGGGGCGGCCTTAAAAATACATTACGAAGACATCAGTAGTGACTCTGTTGCTAAGGTTATGTTGAGGTTTGAACTTAAAGCAGGACTAATGTTCCTTCTTTCACACTCCAGTGATTAGATCCAGTGGCCAGATTTGGCACAGGAAGCCTTCAGAGGATGATTGCCTTTGCTGTGTGTTATTTTAGGGAAACTTTGGACCTGCATCCTTCTTCTGAGATCTGCTTACATACTAACATGTGAGTGTGGGGTACTATTTGCTCACCTCTGGGCATACAGGGTGGCCTGTGTGAAAGATTCTCTTTCCCCAGAATAGCACTTCTTTGCTACTAAAAGACACTCGGCCATGTTGGCTGCTTCCCCCTACCAGAGCTGTGGGGCATTCCCCATCATCAGCTATGCTGGCTGGGACCAGGACCCAGGACAGGAGAGAGGGAGGGTAGAAGCACGTTGGGGCAGACCAAGGGTATGGTGAGGGCTACAGGGTGGAGTGGGGGATTTGGGGCAACCCTCTGGAGCAAAGCATCCAAAGGAAGAGGGAGAGAGAAGGGAAAGTGGGAAGCTGTGTAGGGAGCTGGTGCCTTCCCTCCCTGTGCAGCAACATGGAGCGGCATGGGGACAGGGTGATGTAGTGGATGCAGGACTTGGCAAAAATCCAAAGTGATCTCATGAATCTCAAACTTTCTGAAACATCTTTTAAAAAAAAGGCTTCTGGGAGAGGGAGCAGCAGTAAGCATAACGTTATTCTTTAAACAAATATCTTTAGAAATAATATCCTATTTGATTCAAACAGAGAAGGAAAAGAACAACTGAAAAGGCAGTTAATGTGGAATGCACCAATGCTTGTGTGAAGTTGCCAACACATTATCCTTGTATCTTTAACCAGGGAGGACTTCACTTGCAGAAATGGCTCTTGACAAAGTTAAGTGGCCCTATATATTGTTTGGGAAATTGCCCTTATTTTGTGCGCTTCTTGTTCCAGTAATGGAACCCATGAGCAGAGGATAATTGCAGCAGTCTCATCTGTCAAATAATATTAGAAGTCAACAGCTATAATCTCAGCCACTTGCTTTACACAGCTTTTCTCTGTATTTTCTGTTCAAATTGTCAGTTGTTACATGTAAGTGTCCCAATTCCCTGTGGCTGATAAAAGTAAAAAGATTTAGGTAAATCAGGAGGAGTGCAGAGACAGGGCTTAGGCAATGGCTCTCAGTGCTAGCACAGTAAATCATATGACAACAGCACACTGGATATGAAAAATTACAGTCTGAGCGTAATGTTACTTGTTACTATTATTGGCAGAGCAGTGCTGCACTGAATGGTTTGGCTTTGCAGGGATTTGGGGAAGCTACTGATTGGTTTTAGCTTGTGTGGGTTTGTGCTTTATTAGCTTGGATTGTAGTTTTGGGAGACAAATGGGTCCCTGAAATACCCAAACAGGATTCAGCTGAAACCATCTTCTCACCTGTGGGTCAAATCAAAACCATTAGAAAATGAGTTTGTGGGGGTAGTCATTGATCAATTCACTGCATTCACGACAACTTAGGGCAACAGTTTCCCCAAAGCTCCCCTGACCTCACCATTCTCCTTTTCTTTCCCCAATGCTAGGAGAAGAAATATACAGTCACGATAATATAGACTCTCTACACTACCACCTCCTGGCGAGGCTCTATCTTTGCTCCTGCCTTGTAGGAAGGAGGAGGAACGCACCTCTTTCTGTGTTTGTGTTGCTCACAAAAGGGTACAATCACCGTGTTTTGTGAGCATTTTACAGCTCTGTTAGGAGCTGGATTGAGACTGCCAATATTTTATGGCTATTGAATAATTATCAATTGGTTGAAGCTGTATTGTAAAAAGCCAAAGCCAAATTCATACTCCTAGCTGGAGAGAAGGGGCTCTGTTTGTCATTACCAGTCCTCTCTGCATGGCAGACAGGGCTATTGCTTCCACAAATAGCCCAAGCCATGTTTGGCAGAATCTCCTGCACTCTGAAGGCAACTCCTCCTGGTTTTACTTAGTGGCATAGGTTACAAGAACTGCTACCGAAATACCATGAGAAATATTTTCAAGGATAGATTTGAGGGCTGTTGTGATATAGATGTTAAACTCTAGCTCGCCATACAGAAACATCTTCCACCTTCAGACTGCCTTGTGCTTTAGTCTGTGTCAGACTATTAACTTCCAAAAGAGCCAGAACCCTTGTACTCTGAATTCATATCCTCCCATGGTTTGCAATTGCTTCCCTGTGTTGACAAGCCCTTCGTGGTCAGAGATTTCTCTTATGTTGTTTTTTTATTGATTGCATCCTGGGGCTATCAGAAATCCTTGATGTAAAGCCATATGACAAGTCCCATGTAGAGCTCCAGATACAAGGCTGAGGTGTATATTTGCCTGAGCTGTGTGACTGAGTTGTTGTTGTTGCTCAGGCACACTGATTTTTATCCCTCAGAGCTAGTGATAGGGTGATCCCATCCACTGCCTCAGACCTTCCTCTGGTGTTTATTTCAATATGTCTGTAACAAGCTTTTTGGCTTCCTTCAGTGCAATATTTGTATGTACATGGCAATACAGGTCATGATTAATGGGCTCCACAGTCTCCTGTTTTTTAATGTCAGAATAATAAAATATCTACCTTGTCTGATTGTTTGCCCTGATTGTTCAGCTAAATGCATTTAGCATCAGAGGCAGATCTAGCATATATGTATAAGAATACCATTCTAGTAATTATTGTCAGAAGCGACAGCTAATTGCAGGTATTGGAATGATGCAACTTGTTCAAACTTAATGTTATCTATTATGAACTCTACTTCATGATGATAATAGCTGGAAGGCATTGATTTTGTTTTCTGTTACTTATCTCAAGCCCATACATTTTGCTTGCATTATTGACTTTTCTGATCATTTCATGCATCATCTCTTCAGAAGATGTGTAAATCAATGTTGACTGTGCAATGTATGTTGTTTATTAAGCTGCTGCATAGGTTTACACCTTGAAGAGAATCATCAAATGCAGTCCATATCACATGTCTTGAATAATTACTGAGCAGGCCTGGCAAGAGGGGGCAGCCTTGGAGCATGCTGGCACTGGTGTGGAAGAGTTCAGTTAATTATTTATCTGGGCCACAGTATTTGCATGCCTATATGAATTTTTTATGAAGTTAATTAGCTTTTCAAGATGTTGAATTGGTTCAGCACTGCAATGATTGCAGACTGACACACTGGGCGAGTGGCTCAGAGAGAGACGCTTGAGTCACAGAGAGGAAACAGGCGGTGGGAAATGCAAATGGATGGGGCTGCCTTTGAACGCTTTCAACAGGTGGCCCTTAACACCACCAAACCTATTGTGTTTCTGGTCAGCAGTTTGAACATGTAATACAGGAAGGAGTTCAGATAGCACCTATGTCCCAGGCAACAGATTTAGACATTTAGGCTGAAATAAAACTCCACCCACATAAAACCCAAGAGAGTGGAATGAAGAGAAACTGGGGAAATTAAAGCACATCCCATGAGATGGACCAGACTGCACATCTGCTGCACAGACTATTCACTCAGAGCTGCTCTTCCAGATCATGGATGGAAAAACTAAGTCTTTGGCTCTCTGCACCAGCTGGGGCCACTGCAAAGCCCTAAAAACAGGATGTGTGAGTCAGGACTCAGGACACAGAACTGGGAATTGAGCTCTACAAATGCACTAGGAAGTCAAGCCCAGTCAAATGTTGTGAGGTAAACCAAGAACCAGCAAGGACTGAGACTGCATTCAGTGTCTATTTTGTTTACTACTCAGAGCAAGGCAGAGTAGGCTGGTGGGAGATAAGAGCTCTCTAGGTTTGTTAGGGCTGTAAGTGTTTTGCTGCTTCTGTTGGGGCCAGAGGCTGCATCAGGGTAGATTATAATCCTCATACTTTGAGTCCTGTTTGCCACCATTTAAAGCCTTTGTGCCAGCCTTTAACAGGAGTACAGGCATCTAAAGCAGCCTATTCCTCCATGCACCTTGCAAATGGTGTCTGGCTGATAAGGAACTTCCTATGGAGAAGATCCTCCAAGCTCCCTTGCAAAGACTTTGATCTGCTCACTGTTATCCACTGTTACCATTACTGAATGTTTGGTGGTGAATGTACAAATGCATTGAAATATTACAGTGTCATCCACAGCAATGAAATGCACACTGTAACAATAATAATAATAATACAACACAAGACTGATAGCATTGTAAACAAACAGTTACTATATAAAGGATGTACCCATGTCTGATCTTTTCACACATATGATGATTTATTCAGAGAACAAGTATTTTAGCATTTGGAAAGAGTCCTAGTGTGGAATAATATCTCAAATCCAACTAAAGAGAAAAGAATGTCAAACAGGCCATATAGATCCTATTGAACTAATGTTTTCATAATCTATATTGAAAAACTCTGGGAATAGAAGAGTTTTTTCTGAAGTGTCTGAGGGTTAGTTATTGAGTTCATTTGGAGAAATGAAATTTTCACAGGTCTAGAAATGACAAAGTATAATTTATATCCATAAAGATTAAATGAGATTTGGAGCCAAGTATTGTTCATATTTAAATGTTAGATAATAATTTGGCCTCCACATCATTAACAAAATGTTTCATCTCCCTATGATTTTATTGTTGGCTACGTAGGTCATTCTCTGTTGAAAAAAATGGGGAAGAAAGTGCCCCACTGGAAACTGGGGAAATAGACCAGAATGATGAATGATAGATCAGGCAGATGAATGAGAGAGACTATGTTGTTTTGAGTGTGTTTGTAAGCATAATTTCTCTCTGAAAGCCTGATGGAAGTGATTTTGGGCCAATAACTCAATCAGGACTATCAAGGACTATCTAGACTGCACAACTCCTTTGTCAAGGGTTAGGGCTGGGCCCCCTACTAAACGAGTGACGATGCTCTCTATTAACCCATCTCCCCCCACGGGAAGGGAAAGGGAATAAGAGAGAAAGACTTGTGAATTGGAAAAGGAAAACTAAAACTACTTTAATGAAAATCATAACTATAAAACTGAATATATACAAAACCAATACAGAGTCCAACCCCCCTGGTGGCAAATATGTCACATCACCATCAGCTCTGATGATGTGGCAGAAGTCCCAGACTGGACTCAGCAGCAGATGGGAGCCGGACTCAGGAGCTGGATCAGGAAGCTGCAATACATGGATCAGGATCAAAGCAGAACGAACAGAGTCCTCCTTGGATGCTGGCTGTTGAAGAAGAGAGCCTAGAATCATAGAATATTATGGCTGGAAAAGACCTCTGAGATCGTTGAGTGCAACTGTCCACCTAACTATGCCCACCACTAAACCATATCCCCAAGCACCGTTTCAACATGTTTTTTGTACTATTTCAGGGGTGGTGACTCCACCACCTTCCTGGGGAGCTTGTTCCAATGCCTGATAAATCTCTCAGTGAAGAAATTCTTCCTAATATCCAATCTGAACCTCTCCTGTGTAACTTGAAGCCACTTCCTCTTGTTCTATCAAGCTTGACCCTCGTGATACCTCAGCTTTATAACAAATAGTATGGAATGAAATGCTTAGCTGGTCAGTTTCAGGTCACCTGTCCTGTCCACTCCTCCCTGAAGGTGCAGCCTTTTACTTTCTGCACCCCCAACATGGTACACAAGATTTAGTACTGACCCTGGTCTGCATACCAATCCTTGGTATTAGCTACAAACATTGAGAGTTATCACTGCTAGAAGCAGACACTGTCTGTGAAAGCATGCTGTTGATTTCAGAAAGTGCAGTTACTTACAAGAGCCTTAGCTGAAAAGTAAAATCGTTGAACAGAATTAGTTCTGTTCTAGCTCAAACCAGGACACCTCTCTACTTGCATTCAGCACTTCATCTGTGCTTTTGAAAACACATGTGCTCTTTGTGTACTCGGTTTTAAGCATTGTTGTTGCTCTTTTTTCCCTTTGAATGAACTCCTTGGAAATCATCTTAATGAAAACTGAACTAAACTCCCTACCAGGTGCCTCAAGGAGTAGCTCTGTTCCTGCTAATTGATGAGGGTCTCCATGCAGTATCTACTTCTAACACATACTTTCCTGCCTCTCACACTGCTGTATCTAGAGATAGAGCTTTATTTAGCCACAGGAATTCTTAGTGAAAAGTCTTTGATGGAAAGTTTTCCTTACTGATTGTCCATTCTTCCTCTAACTGGAAACTTAGGCACATGCTGGATTGTGGTCAGATGCTGGAATTGCTTCAAAGCATCCTGCTCAAAATACTTGCTGGACTAGATATTAATTAAACCAGTATGTGAATATACATATATGCATACACAGAGTAATTGTGCAGTTCTTGGTAGGCAGTGGACACCCAAGACCCTCGGCCTCATGTAACCTCCCTTGCAGTTTCCAGGGAATCAGTGGATGGTAATGGTAGCATTTGATTATTTGACTGTAATTTCTGCCCATAGATGTTTGGGATCCTTGCTGAAGAACTCAGGAAATAGTGTGCAAAAATTCTTTAATTATACTCTTAAAGGGAAAAAAGATGACAGAAATGACTACTAGTCAACTAAATGCTGGAGCTTCTCAACCATGTTAATTGTGTTTATTTAAAACTCTTTTGGTGAAATTCTAACCAGGAGTCAGTGACAGTTGCCACAGAAATCAGTACAACCAGGATTTAACCTCTAAAGTCATCCTTACTTCCCAATTTTGTCGGTTGTATGTCATATTTGTCAGGTCTTAGTGGGTATTTCAGATACTCAAGGCTTTGAGCCTTATGAGTGTCTGCATCCCTTTTCTGCCCTGAAACAATGTAAAAATCTTTAAACAAAAAAATTTATTAAGTACAGCTAATTATAAGAGACAAATGAAAATGTCCTTAATATCCTTTAAATAAGTAGGACAAGTTGAACTAGTTATTTTTCTATAAGTTCATATGTACATATTCTCTCAGTTAGATATATTTTAAGAAATGTTGTCCTGGTTACAAAATCCTATCTCCCAAAAGTTAGAAGACCTCAAGCTCTGTCCTACCTTCTGTGTTTCTTCCAATCCCAAATAGAAAGGAAAGAACTCGGTTTGCTAGTTCTCATAACTGGCTGATATTTTTGCCAAATACACACAACTTAAAGCAATGGGGCTTTCATTCGTCCTTAGTCCTACTGTGGATGTTTTAATACTCCTCTAACCAAATGTACTGAAGGCAGCAAGATAATGCTTCTGGTTTTAAGGCACGGAGACAGGCAGGTGTACTGGGGATTCAGGCTGAGAGGTAAACTATTCTTCCTACAGCCTGGAGTTCAAAAGGACCTCAGATGCTCTGGGTATCTAAGACTTCCACAGAGAACAGTCACCACATCACCTATGGGTGATTTCTCCCCTTGTGGACTCTCAGCTAGAGCCCTCATACTGCAAGGTATTTCCCAAATGACACCAAGTACCTATCCCTAATTAACTCAGTCAAACCCATAACATGCCTGTAGCACTGTTCCTATACACACTGGTGTCATAATCTTGGGGTCTCAGATAAAAACACAACCAGAGAAATACATGCAGATCTCTGTGTGGTTGCAGACAACCATGTTCCTCCCCACACTCATGGTCTGTGACCTAGGTTTCCTGTTATTTTAATTCTTCCCCTGTTTTGTAGGGAGTTAGTGAGCACAGTCCTCAGGTGGTGTGAAATGGATTGGTTCCAATATTTTAAGCCATCATTTAATCTGCAAATCAATATTTAATTGGCTATTGAATGCTCAAAGGAACATAAGAAAGTTTATATGTGTCCTGGTTTGGGTTAGAACAGAACTAATTCTGTTCAGTGATTTTACTTTACAGTTAAAGCTCCTCTGAGAAACTGCATTTTCTGAAATAAAAAACATATTTTTGCAGACACTGTCTGCTTCCAGCAGTGATAAAACATAATGTTTAGATTTACTACCAGGGACTGGCAAGAAGACCACTGCTAAATCTTGTGTCTCACATTGAGGGGTGCTGGGTAAAGGTTTCACCTTCAGGGAGGAGCGGACAGGACAGGTGACCCTGAACTGACCAACTAAGTATTCCATTTCATATATGTCCTATTCGATATATAAACTGGGGGTCAGTTCCTCCTTGCTAGCTCCAGCTTTTTCTCCTTCTTCTTCTCCTGTGCTTCAAACATCAGCATCTGAGGAGAACTCTGTTCTGCCTTTGATCCAGATCCCTAAGTTCCTGCATCCAGTAGCAGGATCCAGCCCCTGAGCCTGGCTCCTGTCTGCTGCTGAGGCCTACTGCTGCAGTATCAGTGGTGACAGAGTTACCATCAAAGGGGGTTTGGATTCGGTATTGGGTTTTGTACATATTTGTATATTATTTATCATTATACTTATTAAAGTAGTTTTAATTTTCTTTTCCAATCCACAAGTCTCTCTGTCTCTCTTGTCCCAAGCATCTGCCATTGGGTTGGTGGTTGGCCCAGCCTCGACCCTCAGCAGCATGAATGGTATGAAGGGCTAACTCCATGAAGGCAAAGGTTAGGGTGGCACTCTGGGACCTGCCTGTTCTGTGAGCTGACCACAGGTTATTTGCCAGTATTAATTTATTTATATTTATGTTTATTTGCATTTTAGAACCTTGTCATTGGTGAGTGAAGTTGAAAAAACTTTGTATTTTACTATCTTGGATGAAGTCTGCTCTCAAAACCGACAAAAATACTGAGCTACCCACAACCATGTCAGAATAAGACTGGGTAGTTGTGAATCACCATGTTTCCATTTCCACATGGGAGAAAATCTTCTGGTCTGGGAGGCAAAGTTGTATTATACATAGATCTTTGCTAAGTGATAGAGATTTCAACATCACTCCCTATCTGGATATGTGCTCCCTACTTATCAGAAAACAGCAGGTATTTGATACTTGACAGGTCAGAAAAATGTGACAATTCACAAGGAAAATAATTTCCCTTGATTATGTCTTTTCTGACTGCTGACTCTGTGAGGTTATTCTATTAATCTATATCAAGATTTGGGGAATTCTGAATTTTCCTATGCATTTTTTTCTGCCATGTGATCTATATTGATATTGCATAGTGTTGCTCTGGCTCATTCATTAGATGACCTGTCATGAATAAGTAATACTTTTATACTTATAAGCAGCGAGACATTTTGACTTTCTGTCATCTTTAATGACATACATCCATACATGACTGACATCGTGGGGATGTGAAGGGCTTCAGGTAAGAACAAACATCAGAGCAATCTCACCTGCTCCAGAGGAGAAGAGCTGCTGGACTCTTCCTGCCCTTGGATGTGGAGACAGACCAAGCCAAAGAAGACAGGACTGAGAAGGGGAGGGGAAAAAAAAACAGGCAAAGAAGCAACAAAAAGAAGAAGAGATTTTGTTTCCTAGTGTTCACTTTCTGACTGTACTAAACCTATTTTGATTTTCTATCAGAACATCTTCTGATTTACAGCTAGATCTTTTTTTGGGGGAAGACGCTGACTTTTCTTCTGGGTGATCACAGTCATTTGAAGCGAAAGTAGGCAGGACATTCGCATTGTTTTACCAGGCAGACCATGTGGGTGGGGGTTGTGGGGAATTATGTTCCAGTCTACTTGCCATCTGCCAAGCACAGCCTTCTTCAATGCAGCTCAACACAGGGATGTTTATTCCATGGGATGCAATAGAGATGAAATCTGATGCACGTGTGCCATCATTTTGGATTCTTTTTAACACATTTAATCCTCAGTCCCATAAACACTTCAGCATGTACATTAGTCTACTCATATAAAAGGCATTACTACAGAAGAAAGCATTTTTTTTTCCAACTCTAAATATGTTTTTGTTTGGAAGATCAGAATTTCTCAAACTATTACTTTTATCAAAAAACAAAATCTAAAGAGATAGTGTTAGATAAATGTCTAGCTGATTTTTTTGTTCAAGCATTCAGGTTTGTATATTTTAATGGCTATTTGTTATTCCAAGATATCTTTTCAAAGTTATTACCACTTAAAAGTGAGATAAGACAGACCCAGATGCAAGATTTTTAAACTATTTCTCTACTAACAGCTGAAGGATGAGTGTAATCATCATATGTCCTTCTCAACACTCTGAGAATGAAGAATAAGCTGGAGAAGCTCCTTTGTGGAGAACATGGCTTGGTCTTTAACATGGCTCCACAGGCATGCAAGTCGCAGTTTGGGGTTATGGGGCAGTGCCCTAGGAGCCATGTGTTTCTCTGCTGATGCCACTCTCCCTCCCTTTGCTACCTTGCCAGTGCTGTATCATCTAATAATAAAGACGTAAGTTATTGCTGATGGGTTTATTTACTTAAATAGCTCACATTTCCATTATGAGCACTTTCTATGAACTTAGATGTCACAAAACTGGCCATGATACATTCATGGTTTGAAGTCTTGAGAGATATTTCTCCTCAAGAATGTCCTAGATTTCAATTTGCAAAGTAGATAATAGTCTTTTCACCTGCCTCATGTTTGCAAATTGTTGTTTTTAACTTGAGACGATTCATCCCTGAAAGCAAAATTACTTTCCAAGGAAGTGAAAAATGCTCTCTACGGTCTTGCAGGAGATTTTGGCCATCTACACATTTCCTAGCAAATTGTTCTGATCAGCGGGAAGAGTTGTCCAGAGAATTTACCCCTTGTTATGAGCTACTGGCCAGAAAAATGACCTTTCTTTTCTTCAATCTATAAATTACCTTTTAATGTCATTTGCAATAACCATTAAAGAACAGAAGCATTTATAGGAGAGATGTATAGGAAGGAAGATAGCTCAGAAGATGAGCTGTCAGTAGACACTGGCCACACTAGATTCTAAATTCCTTTTTTTCAGTGGAAATGAAATCTTTCTTCATAGGAAATAAAAGGAAAGATAAATTATGATTAAA
Organism: Galbula dea; assembly: GCA_013399015.1. Taxonomy (NCBI): domain Eukaryota; kingdom Metazoa; phylum Chordata; class Aves; order Piciformes; family Galbulidae; genus Galbula; species Galbula dea. Next base: position 985,958 of record VWZX01005120.1, on the reverse strand, counting down.
AAATTAAAGATCTGTTTAATTAGCCTTACTCATCTTTAGCGATTGTCAGAAACAGAAAGGTGGTGAGAGCAGGGGAGATGAAAACTGCTAATTCTTCAAATGCAAGTGAGGAACTGTGATAAAACCCAACTTTGTGGTAAGCATTTAAAGGACCCTTTAATTAGCTTTTCTGGAAAGTTCACTGATGATATGCTGGAATAATGATCCCATATGTTCGAAAATGTCTAGTCATTAGCCCGCATGGTGGCTGAACATACTAATGCATTTGCCTTTTAGACATTACAAGAGCGGCTGGTGCTGCTGCCGCTGCTGGGGAGGTCAGCCCTTTGTTTCGCTAAATCACATGGCAGCTTTCAGGACTGAATCATTTTCTTAGTCAGACTGAACATCAGTTCCCAGCAAAGAGAGGAGCATGATGGTGTTTGGAGCAGAAAGGGCAGAGGGTTCAAGAGGGATGGGTTTTGTTTTGTTCTTTCTTGATTTCTGTCCTGGCTCTGGTCCACGGAAATGTGCAAGGATCTGGAGCAAATTAGTGGAAAAAGTGTGAGACTGGCAGCCAACTGTCAATAAATTATTGATAGCATGAAAAATGTTTTTATTAACACTCAGTAATTAAAGCATCTTAGATTTTCAGACAGCTATTCAGGTATGTTCTGAAATTAATGTCCTCACCTCATCTTTTTGTAACAGTGATGAACCAGCATCCAGCTGGGACCCTGAGACTATGACTTGCTGAGAACAAGAAATCTCGTGGATGACATCTCAGCTGTGAGATTACTGACTTTCCATCATTAAGTCTGTGTGCTGAAAGACTTGAATAATCTTCTCTGAAGTTTTTGATGTGAATTTGCATGGTCCAGCTCAAGTCTAAAGGAAGACTTCTAATTGGCTTCCTTAGGAATATTAATTAATTAATTAATATATGAAGCTCAAGTTAAAAATAAGAAGCAGGGGTAGAGCTAAGTTAAGGAGAACAGGAGAGGCATTTCTGCATATGAGATTTCAGAAAGGTGGGTTTGAAGGCAGAGAAACATAAGAAGGCTGTTCCAGTTGATGTGACTAAGAAAAAGTCTGTGTCAGTAATGATGAGACCACATGAAAACACAAATAAGTGAGTTTGGGACCAACAGAAGACATGGAAGGACAAATAGCACAAATAATTCCCACATTTTCAAAACAGCCAGGAGACTTTCAGTAGACTTGATTTTCAGCGGGCAAGAAAAAAAATAATGAAAAGAATATATATTAAAAAGACTCTCAAGTTTAATATCCCAGAAAAAAGCATCTCAAATCAGATTTAAGGTATGACCACTGGAGTGGGTTTTTTCCTTCTTACGACTTCCCTTTTTAAGTCTAGAGGACACAAAAAAAATACAGAATCAATAAAAGGACAATGTTGTTTTTTTATTGGTGTCTGTTGCAGTGTTTGATGGCATTACATGAAGAAAGGAAAGGTGTTTCTTAGGATAAAGTCTAAGACATTCTTATTTTTAACCATATTTCCAAGCTAAAGCAATGTGAATAATTATTCTCCTTGTCCTATGGCTCCCTGGAATGAAAAGTCTGGGCTTCAAGGGAGATTTTCCTCCACTTATTCTAGAGGAACTCACATTAAGTTCATTTTTTATAACTTCCACAGTCATGTGTAGATTGTGACAGTGTGGGAGATGGAGTTAAAATTAACAGAATTGTGGCCTAGAAAATATCGTTGCTTAATAAGCCTCAAGTATACATCAGATCAGAATTTCCATTTCCAGAATTTGGAATGCGTTACTCATCTGTGAAGCTGACAACAGCTTCCATGTTTAAGTGCTAAACAGCTTTTATTGAGCCAACTTTTAGAAGGTGCTAATATCTAGATCTGCATGTCTTCTATGTTTGCAATGGCGGATACTCAAAAAGAAACATAATTTGGCTCAAAGTGAGTTGATATAACAAAAAAGTTTACATTCTTCCAATGTCACTGCTGCCTGAAGCAGATATAGATGAAATTTATTCAGAATAAATTATTGTCAACCTTAGCTAAAATAACTTGCTCTGCGAAGCTTCCTCATGTATGTAACCAAAGGAAGCAGTCTGGTTACATCTGGTTTTGCACATCTCTCAGATATACCACATACAAAATCCAGCATTTGGGGATACTGTGTCATCAGTGACACTCTCTAGGGAACTCTGGGTTCAAAAACCACCAAACAGATTACATCTATCCATATATGTAGTTGTTTCATCTGTGACAGATACAGTGTTGACAATATTTTTCATTGTAATATTTAATGACAATCTGCATTTAATAATTGATGGCAGTACAATTCAATGCAGAATGTTACTTATATATGGGAGATTGGAAAATATTCTTCATCTTGCTTAAGTCTTTAACTTTAACCCAGCAGACTACCTTCAGGTTGGGACACCTTGCAGAGAGCAGTCTGCCAGGATGCGTGAGGAATGAGTTTGTGCCTTCTTTCTTTCTGATAGTCTATTCCATACCTCTGACAGAGGCAGAAGAAGTTGTATCAGTTGTCAAGTCTTTGTTTTTTTTAAAACATCAGGCTTTTCAGATGTGGGTTTCTGCTGAGCCCACATGTACTAGAGCCAGCGAAAGCAGCTGAGGCATTCCTAGTGCATGCTGAGGTAAATACCTAACGAATGGGATCTGGGAATTTTCAAGGCTTATTTGCAAGACAGACCACAGTGGAGTAATTTCCAGCAAGCAAGTTGTAGACTTTCAAAGTCTCAGGTCACAGAGTCCAAAAATGACACCTTATGTTTCTGTACTGTGCTTTACTAAATGAAAGATGATCTGAGATTCATCCTCGGCAGATGTACACTGTGCCAGTGCTGGCTTTTGTAAGGAAACTGTTACTCAATGAATTTTCTACGTTTCATCAGAACAGAGCTGTGGGAAACATCACATGAAAGTAATACAGCATATAAAAGATACTATAAAGGTGAAAAATATACCTGTGGGAATTGTCTTATAATTTTATTATCCAAACCTCAAGAATTTGCCAAACTGTGCTGGAAATCTCAGAAAACTGGCTGGCTCACAACATTTCCACTGTTTTCCTAAGGAGAAAATAGGGCAAGTGCACTTTTTAATTCTGAGCACTTTGTTTCCTCTGTTTCTAGTCTGTGACTGAGCAAAGGAAGTGCAGAGGTATATAAGAATGAAACCAAAGGAGAAAAGGATCTGCCTTTCTAACCATCCTATTGCTCTGCCAGGTCTTTTCAGTGATGTAAATTGGGAAAGCTGTGTGGCAGCTTTACTTCACACTGACAATCTGGTGCATAGCGTTTTACAGGTTTTGGAATTTAGATTTTCAGGAGAGACAGTGTAAGTCTTTTATTTAAGTGCTCAGGTGCAAGTATAACCTGAGATCTTAGTTGTTAGAAAATATCTATCTCTTCAGAAATATGCTTAGAGAACTAAGGCACAAACTAGCCTGAGGCTCTCCTGTATCAACATTATAGCATCACTTTTGCATAGTCACGCCTATTGTAGTTGTTTGATGACTGCCCCCATAGTCCCTTTTTTAAGTTAAATTCAGCTATAACTGACTAATTAAGCAACTTTAAGATCTATTTCAGAACCTATTGACTAAAAAGTTCTATTCTTCCAAAGCTGAAAGAGCTGCCTTAGGGAATTAAGTCAGCCCTTTAAATTTTTTATTAGCATAGCATTCTGCTCAATAGGTTTTGAAATACATCTCAAACTCAATTAATTAATTATAGTGTACTTTAGCCCTAGAAAGTGGTCTGTTTTCTCCAGGCATAGACACTAACTAGTAAGGCTTGCTGTAGGCATGTGACCTGCACACCAGGCTGAATACGCCGGCACTGTCATAGATGCTTGCTGCATCATTGGTAGATGATGGTGGAATGCAAGATACTGGCTGCCATTAATGGGGGCAGGGTGTAGTACATTGAGCTACTGATTGAGGCACCTTTTGCAAAAGTTTACATGTGTGCTAAGTGCCTAAGGAAGGTCCCATCCCTGGCTCTCTTTGATGTCTTGACTAACTTACTATCAGCAACAATGGAAATCAAGGCAGTGCTGATGAGATCACATTGCCACAGCGGGTGTTTAAGGTAATTTTAGGCTTTGTGAGATATTCTGTCTGAGAAATGTGCAGGACATCTGCAAGTCCTGTATTGGCTCTGACAGCCCTGCACAGAGTCATAGAATCATGGAATTGTAGAATAGGTTAGGCTGGGAAGGACCTTTGAAGGTCATCAAGTCAAATATTCCCTGCAATGATCAGGAGCATCTTCAACCAGATGAAGTTGCTCAGAGCCATGTCCAACCTGACCTTGAAAACCCCCAGAGATGGGGCATCTACTAGCTCTCTGGGCAACCTGTTCCAGTGTTTCACCACCCTCACTGTAAAAAATTTCTTCCTTACATCCAGTCTAAATCTCCCCTCTTTTAGCTTAAAACCATTTCTCCTTATCCTATAGCTACAGGCACTTCTAAATTGTTTATTCCCATCTTTCTAATAAGCTCCCTGTAAGTACTGAAAGACTGCAATAAAGTCTCCCTGGAGCTCTTCTCCAGGCTGAACAATCCCAATTCTCCCAGGCTGTCCAATCCCAATTGTCCCAGGCTGTCCTCATAGGAGAGGTGTTCTAGCCCTCTGAATATTCTAGGACAGCTCACACAGCAAGATACTCATGCTTATGCAACTTAATGTTTTGTCTGGCATGCCTGTGCACACCTAAATTCAGGGTTTTTAAAGCCAGTGCTTATTCTTATGTGGCAAGCCTGCACTGTGGTGTGCCTAAGCATGCTGAGCTGCTTGAGCCATCCTAGGCTCAGGAGAGTGCTCTGCCTGTGGCTTGTCTGTACGGCGGGACAGCAGAAAGAGCAATCCTATGGCTTCTAGGCTTGTAAATCTTCCCTCTTTCGAGCAAAACCAGAGGTGTTCTGCTAGAGTCCTTATCTCCTGTCTCTGTGCTTGCTGGCCTGAACCTGCAGTGGCATTCTCCATGTTCACAGAGAAGAACATTTGGACTAGTATTAATGAGCTGTGTGCTTAGCTACTGTAAATGTTACTTGAAACTTACTGTTTTTACATTAGAAATGTGGATTCATACCATTCAGCAGCACCCACTGCCACAAAAAATACTTGGAACAAATGTCCCTAGATATCACATTACCCTGCAAAACCAGATACAGCTCTCTCTGTTTTTATCACAACAGATATTTTAATATATTAGTCAGTTCTGTCGCAGAATTCAGTTAGTTATTAGTCAATAACATACTCATTTTCTAATATTGCAAATGCAAACAACTTATTAGATTTGTGGGTACTGATTTTTTCTGAGTGGTCTACTTTTTTTCTTCAGAGCTGTTTTTTCTCTTCTAAAACCATGCAAAGACATGTTTTGAGAAAGACTTTGACTAACACCTGTTTGACCTGCAGGTTGGAAGTCTTTTCTTCTTTTTTATGCTCTACCAGACTGAAAGAGTACAAAAATACACACAGACTTGGATGATTACTTCTGGGTATTGATGTTAAGGATTTTTGAGTAGGATTTTAAATTCACCTCCTGAACCCAGGGCTAAAGCAGGGGCATAACTGTTCTGAGAACTTGCCAGAAATTATGGTCTTTTCTGTCACTATTTTTGTTCTTTATTTTTTTCCCAAAGTTCCTTATTACAGTTTTGAGTGCTTTTGAAGCAAATGTGTGTTTGAGACTGTCCAGCTCCTGTGCATCTATTGCGATACAAGGAATGATTAAATTAAAACAAAAACAATTCTAAACTTTCCTTCAAATTCAAACAATCACTGTAAATAGTTCCAGATAATCTCAATGCTCAGCAGATTTTGAGCTCTTTAGAATCTGTGTAAAGTCAGAGTGTGAGAGGAAGGCAACTACTCCAACCCTCATTATTAAGGAAAATGACCTTAAAGAAAGATAAATTTCACAAAGTTATTATTTCAGTTACCCAAAACTAAACAAACCAGTCTAACAAGTATAACTGGAACAAAGCCAACATTAACAAAAATGTTATAATACTATAAGAACCTTAGTAAATACTGAAAGCCATAACTGGTCATGAGAATGAAGTCAGGAAAAAAGCCCATTCCTTCTTTTGTGAAGACTTGATAGAGAAGTAGATAAGAAGTTATTGATGAGTAAGGCAGTGACTGTGCTAGACCCATTGAAACAGAGATGACTGATGTACGTATGCTAGGACATATTTAAATCTGAGTGTTCCTGGAGTGTCTAAAGGCATAGGCAGCTTCTGATTGCCGTGAGTGTGTCTTACAGCATTGTTCTCAACAAATCTGACCCCTGAGCAGAGCTGCCTGAATAACATCACAGGACTAGTTTTGTCTGAGGAACTTGATTATTTTTTCGGCATACAGCTTATCTGCAAATGGCTTTGAGATTTGTTTAATTTGCTAGTATTTTTGTGGGTATAAATATGTAGACCATTAAAGAAATAATTAGTTGCTATCATTAGTTGATGGTATAAATTTAAGGCATAGGAATAGTGTCTGAACTGTGGTGGTACTGTCCCTGCTCCATAACTGGGCAGTCTGCAGTTTATATGCAGTGATCTTTGCTCTGTTCAGGACATTCAGGAATGTTTGTTAATCCTTGTGAAGGAAGTAATCATTTACAGTGCTAATAATGTTATGGATGCTTGTTCTAACCAATATTTATGAAATTTTTGCTTTCCATTACTGATCACACAGCTCTTGGATTTAATTTTTAAAAGCTCCTTGTGATTTCTCTGCTTCTTGTGAGATCAGACCAAACTGCTTATGAGAAGATACTAGCCACTAAGAAACACTGACAGTAAAGATAGGGTTGGGTGTTCCTTATATTTGTGGGAAGATGCAGTATTTATGGGTGGAAATTTTTAAAACATGTACAATGTGCACAGGCCTAGTTGTCTTTGTTGTCTTTAGCCAGAGGCTGCCAGTCAGAGAGTATCATGAAAGACTGAATGAACTATTTCAAGTTAAAATATAGTGAATATTGACCTTTTGCTACTTTTTTTCCCCAGAAAGCCTGTTTTCAGCAAGAAATTATGGTTTTCATTTGTTTTGTTTTAGATTTTGTGTGGTTTTTTTTCCTCCCAAAAAATAAGGATTAATAATATTTCATTTTGCCAGTTTCACCCCCCTTTTCTTTCAAGTTTACTTAAGAAAAAATGTTTCCATAAATTTTTAATTCCTTTCATAATTGTCCCTGAGCAAACAATATCCTTTCCTTACTTATGCTAATAAGTGGAACTTAGCTGTAATAAGGAAAAGCAGTATTTGTGTTGCAGCAGAGCAAAATTTTAATCTTTTAAAATGATCTAGAAAGTCCAATAAAATCAAATGGGTTTCTTTCTATTAAGGAATGCTTTCAAATGGCAGATTCATTATCATGTGTGAATAGTTCTATTGGGCTGTTTTGACTTACTATTTCTTCCTCCTGGTCTATGCACCATCTTAATCTTTATTAAGATAGTTTATTTATCTTAATTTCTTTATCTTTTCATTGCTGAAGTAATGTTAAGGAACATGAGCTGGATTTTGTAAACAAGACTGGGAGTATTTTCTAAAATTTTATCAAATACTGTTCTGAGCACAAAAATGTGTTCAGACTGGCTAGGTCTTGCTTCACTTCCTTGGAAGCAGTACAGGGGGAAGCCGGACTATTATTGCAATCTTTCCCTGCTAACCTCTGCAAAATTACAACTATCCCGCCACAAACAAACCACTTGCCCTGAGTCAAGGCATATGTACCCAGTATCTGACTTCAACATAACACAAGAGTACCTCTAGACATTGTTTTTAGCTTGCTGAGATATTTGTGGATTTTTTGGGAGTGGTTTCTAGTAACTAAACCACCATGGCAAAATACAGATGTGGAAAAACTTGAGTACTGGTAGCCTTCAATAAAGTGTCAGCTTGCTGTGGAATCCCCAGTCTGTTCTTCCCAGTTCACCAAATTTTCCTGCATCCTATCCCTTTTGTGCTCATCAAGCAGCCCACCCACTTATCCAGCACTCCTGGAAGGAGCAGCTCCAGGTTGTTGACAACTTCTGTCAGATGGAAGATCACTGTCTTTCATCTGCAACGCTGGACGTGCCCTGCTAAGAATGCAGCTCTGAGGGGAGATGCCTCTGCCACAGGTGGCTCCAGGGGGATTGTCCACCATGGACTACTCCTCATGGTGGCCACGGAGCCACCAGTGCTGGAGTAGGGCTGCCTTCAATCCTGAGACTCTGCCACAGCACCAGTCGCTACCCTGGTCTCAGGGCTTTTTTCCCCACTACATCTCCAGGTCTAGATCACAAACAGTGTGAGTGTTCAACTGCTTATGCTTGACAACATTGTTTTTAACCAACCACAGGTCCTATATAAATAAACCTAATTAGTTGTCTTTTGCCTTTACACATCTGAACGATACATGAAGAATTTCTTTAACTTTTCTTTTCCAGACAAAGGGAAAAAATGTGTACAAATGTTGTGAGTTAGTACTAAATGGCTGAAGTAAAAATAACTGGGAGCTGTGACCTTTATGGACTAATTCTAGGACACAGCATTTCACTTACTTCTAACCTGTTCAAATCCAGCCTGGATCAGTGGTAATAAAGAGCCTGGGATGGTGACCTGCCAATATCATGGTGTGTAAAATTAGTGGGCTGCTCCCAGTCTCTGTTTCTTCTGATGGACAGATGTGCAGATAAACATCTCTCACCATCCTCTCTGGCACCTACTGGCAACCCAGCCAAGGCACTAACAGCCAGGAGGGACGGTGATTTCCTTGATTGCCCCTTCCCTTCCTGGCCTGGTCTCTCCCCTGTAGCCCTGTGACCAAGTCCCGGTTAAGAGAAGCTTTTACCACATGGGCTGCAGCCCCAGAAATGACTTTGTACAGAATCAAAATGTGCCACACTGGCGTGTTAAAAAGTCCCCAGTCATCACAATGCAAAAGGGTACACCTGGTTTTAGATAAAGTTGTCCAGCAGACATGAAATTAAGCTCACTTTTCAGTACTGTGCTGCTTTCAGACTGGAAAGAGCAGTGCTAAGCAGTAAACATCTCAGTTATGTGATTGCAGTTATGCAGGAATGGAGATTTTTTGTTGTTCTTGTGTTTTGATTTTTTTCCCCCTTTTGTAAAAGGAGTAAGTAAATACCTTATTTGTTTGGAAAGAATACTCTGGTTAGGTAATCGGTTGTTTTGAAGGATCTTGCTTTTATTAGGGAAAACAGTATCTGTATCTCTCCAGCGTAGCTGTTTGCAGGACGCTTATCTCTGCAGTGTCTGAGAGCCAAGCATGATCATTAAGACTTGTGTGGAATGCTAACATCTTTAAATCCTAAATGAGGACCACATTAAGAGATAAGCTCAATTTCATGTCATAGCGGGAGAACTAGAGCCTTGTTGTAGATGAGCTGGGTATTGAATCCAAGCTGTATTAACTTTGTGTGCTGGGATTTCCCTCCTCCCTCCCCCTTTTAACTTTCTGTTTATGAGAGACTTTAGACTTTGATAGGTTATAAAGCTTGAGGAGGGGGAAAAATGATATAATAAAACCAAGCAGCATCAATACAGTGGAGAGCAAGAACCACCTGCCACTCCATGAATTGCAACTGAAGAAGGGTACAAAAAGAAATGATTGACACCGGCATACAAACACAAGCTCTGACTAGACACACCAATATAGCTCAATAGCAAAGTTATAGCCTGTGACGAGATGAAAGAATACAGGCTTTAAAAGTAAAACACTTTGTGAACATAAACTCTCCATATATTGGAGTGAGTCCCTGAGGAGCAACAGTGTGGTCCATACCCCTCCTTCTTTCCCGCTCACTACAGATCCCGCTTCACAGGCAGCAGGCAGGTTCAAACAAGGTCAGAGTGTCTGACTTCTTGGCAGGAGTTGTCTTTTCTTCAAACTTAATAAATGGAGTCCAGGTGCAGAATATCTTCTTTGCAAATATGTCCTCCATTGTGCTTGTATTGTTTTCCATTGCCTGGGCTGTAGCTCCCAGGTTGTATTAGACCCCTGCTGATCAGAAAAGGGTCTAACAGTGACCAGTTGCCAAGAGAGTAACTTAATCAAATTAGAATGCATAAAAATAAACACATTTCCAAAAAATATACCAAGAATTCAGAGCTGCACACAGCTGCTGTGAACAGAGGTCTTTAATGCCCTACCCAAAGGCTGGGGTTTTACTTCTTTGTGGGCCATATGGCACATGAAGCTTGAAAACATGCTTACTTTAGATATAATATGCTGCTCACCCACCTGGCTACAAAGCCAACCTTTAAAAGCAAGATAAGCATAAGAGATAAAGACTTCTCTTCCTTATGTGAAATGAGACCTCTGGGAAAAATAAATCCCTTCTCACATTTTCCTCCTTTACACCGCATTGCATTGAGATGTTCATTTTGAAGCCTAATAATGATACAAATTTCTGTCAGAATGACCAGGTTTTGTCCAATGAACTAGAGAACAAGGAAGAAATATAAGTCTGGAAAAGTCCTCCTAAATCAACAAACACTTCTTAACTGTCACTAATAAAAACCTTACTATAATATGACTGGTAAAGCCTAGTTTTATAATGAGTTGAGAAAGAAAAGAAGATACTGAAGGAAAAAGCGGGACTTGCTTGTGGCAAGCAAATTTAGAAGCAAGAAAGATATGACTAGAAGAAAGAAACAAACAAGGAAAAGTAAAACGGGAAGGAAAAAAAGTACAAAATTAAACATAGCAGAAAGTAAGAGGATATCAAAAAAGGGGCACAAATGGCCAAAATACTTGAGGCATACTTTCTTGTTGATGGTAATCAGCATGAGTTAAAAGACTGCTAATGACAGCTATGAGCCTTGCTGTTGCATATGAGACTTGCCAATTCTGATTGTAGTATACTTCTTGATACAAGTGGTGGATGAGCCCACTAGGAGGGGAGCGCTGCTAGACCTGATACTCACTAAGAAGGAGAGTCTGGTTGAATAGGTAGAGGTTGAGGGCAACCTTGGCTGCAGTGACCATGAGATGGTAGAATTCAGGATCTTGTGTAGTAGGAACAGGATACCTACTAGGATCACAACCCTAGACTTCAGTAGGGCCAACTTTGATCTTTTCAAGAAATTGCTAGGGGAAATCTCATGGGACAGGGTACTAGAAGATAAAGGGGCCCAAGAGAGTTGGTTAACATTCAAGGACCACTTCTTCCAAGCTCAAGATCAGAGCATCCCAACACGTAGAAAATTGAGGAGGGGAGCCAGGAGACCTGCTTGGTTAAGTAAGGAACTGCTGGGCAAGCTGAAGTGGAAGAAGAGATCCTACAGGTCATGGAAGGTGGGGCTGACTACATGGGAAGAGTACAAGACTGTTGTCAGAGGTTGTAGGGAGGCAACTAGGAAAGCTAAGGCCTCTCTGGAATTAAACCTTGCAAGGGAGGTCAAGGACAATAGGAAGGGCTTCTTCAAATACATTGCCCAAAAAACGAATACTAGAGGCAATGTAGGCCCCCTGCTGAATGAGATGGGTGCCTTGGTGACAGAAGATACAAAGAAGGTGGAGTTACTGAATGCCTTCCTTTCTCTGTCTATACTCTTAGAGACTGTGCTCAGGAGCCTCTGACCCCTGAACTCCCACACGATGTTAGGATACTGGAGGAGTTCTCCTTAGTTGAGGAGGACTGGGCTAGGGAACAGCTAAGCCATCTGGACATCCAGAAGTCCATGGGTCCTGATGAGATGCACCCACGAGTGCTGTGGGAGCTGGAAGAAGTCATTGCCAGGCCCCTATCCATCATCTTTAATAAGTCCTGGGGAACAGGAGAGGTGCCTGGGGATTGGAGGAAGGCAAATGTCACTCCAGTCTTCAAAAAGGGCAAGAAGGAGGAGCTGGGTAACTCTAGAGCAGTCAGCCTCACCTCCATCCCTGGAAAGGTGATGGAACACTTTATCCTTGACTCTGTCTCTAGGCATATCAAGGATAAAGGGGTCATTGGGAGCAGTCAGCATGGGTTTGCCAAGGGGAAGTCATGTTTGACCAACCTGATAGCCTTTTATGAGGACATAACCAGGTGGATAGATGAGGGTAGAGCACTGGATGTGGTTTATCTTGATTTCAGTAAAGCATTTGACACTGCCTCCCACAGCAACTTTGCACCTAAACTGAGCTAGTGTGGTCTGGATGATTAGGTAGTGAGGTGGATGGTGAACTGGTTGAAGAACAGAAAACAGAGAGTTGTGGTCAATGGGATGGAGTCTAGTTGGAGGCCTGTGTCTAGTGGAGTCCCTCAGGGGTCAGTACTGGGACCAGTACTTTTCAATCTATTCATTAAC
>VWZX01005120.1:937856-973340 GCA_013399015.1 Galbula dea | reverse complement strand
GTCCTGGTGGATGGAAGGATGACCATGAGCCAGCAGTGTGCTCTTGTGGCCAGGAGGGCCAATGGGATTCTGGGGTGGATTAGAAGATGTGTGGTTAGTAGGTCAAGAGAGGTTCTTCTCCCCCTTTACTCTGCCCTGGTGAGGCAGCATCTGGAATATTGTGTCCAGTTCTAAGCCCCTCAGTTTAAGAAGGATAGGGAACTGCTGGAAAGAGTCCAGTGCAGGGCCACAAAGATGATGAAGGGGCTGGAACATCTCCTTATGAGGAAAGGCTGAGGCAGCTGGGTTTCTATAGGTTGGAGAAGAGGAGGCTAAGGGGTGACCTCATCTATGCTTTTAAATATGTGAAGGGTGTGTGTTGGGAGGATGGGGTCAGGCTCTTCTCAGTGAAGCCCAGTGACAGGACAAGAAGCAGTGGCTGTAAGCTGAAGCATAGGAGATACCATGTGAATACTTGTAGAAATTTTTTCACAGTTCAGGTGCCAGAGCACTGGAACAGACTGCCCAGAGAGGTTGTGGAGTCTCCTTCTCTGGAGATATTCAAAACCCGTCTGGACGTGCTTCTGTATGACCTGGTCTAGGGAATCCTGCTGCGGCGGGGGTGTTGGACTAGATGATCTTTCGGGTTCCCTTCCAACTCCTAATATTCTGTGATTCTGTGATTCTGTGACTGCTATTGTAAAATAGATAACACTGCTATTATATATTTCATGTAGCATAGGGTCATAAATTTCTGCTTCAGAGTTAAATTCATCTCCCTATTAATATAAGTATTTGTAGTCATATTGCATATGAATTTTCATTTGATGGTGATTTCTTCCTGGAATACATGAGTTTTACTTATGGAATTACAAAAAAAGTAGTGTTTTATCTTGAGTTTTACTGAAAGCAATTTTTAACTGTACATTTGGAGACACAAATAGTGTATTTGCACAATAAGTCACATGCAGTTTGTGTCTAGTTATGGATTACGAGTCCATAAGTGGCATTATTTCTCTTCCTGACTGGATGAATCCTGCAGCTAGTCAGTATGGGTCAAATTCCTAATTGTAACATTCTGTGTTACTTTGTATTTGTGTTGTCCAGTCAAAACCAACAAAACCCATCATGGGATTTAGATGGCTAGACCACTCTGCATTTAATTGAGACGTTAGCAAGATACAATTTAACTGGATGCTTACACCTATAGCTTAAAATCAAACTTTGTTATTGGGTCATTCAAATGTCAAATAAATGGGACGTTGTGAGTGACTTTGGACAAGATAAATTAACCTAATTATTTTGTCATCCATCTGTATTATGGAAACAGTTTTCCTGGAATGTTTGCTTTCAATTTGTCTAGCAATGCTACTACTTTCTATGGTTTTGGGGCAGTTTTGAGCAGAGCCTAGCAACAATACCTAACTCACTAATAGCTGTGTCCTAAGCAGAGTGGCTGGTCCCAGCAAGCTGACCTTTCTTTGCAAATTGTTCAGGACTTGAAACTGTTTTGTGTCACTGCCCCTCATTTCACTTTAGCCTTAACTGATGCCCAGAAAAACCTAACTGCAGGGCACTGAAAACAAATGTACCAGAAATCTATCCTTCCACCTTCTTACCACCAGGCATTAGATATATCAGAGAACATTCTATTTAATTTATGAGGTGTGAGAATCAAATAACCTATATAAAAATTTATGTTGTGTCTCAAGATGTCCAATCGAGATTGAAATATGTCTGGTTAACTTCCAAATAAATTGACTCCTCCAGAGTTTTCTCTGAATTTTGCTCCCAGGCTAGAGTATGATTGAGTTTTATAGGTTTAACATTGTAAAGTGGCACCTTAGAGAGAGTAGAGTTGAGACATTTGCCCACATCATAGGCGTATGCTATTGTTTCAGCACCAGTGAGGGGGATTTGCTTTAGAGGAGGTTTATGACTCTGCTTTGTGTGCAATTACTGATTAAATTGGTACCATAGCAATATTTAAGGAGAATCACGCCTGACCTACTGAGGCATAGAGCCAGTGTTGCAGGAAGCATTTTTGGATTAACCCATGATCTTCAACCAGCAGAAATTCAGTTATTATCTTCAGGTTAACTGGGATGAGAGAAGGGGAGATGTAATTACACTTTTGACTCACATTTTCCCAGAGAAGTGAACACGGGATGCTGACACTTGTGAATCCAGCCAGCCAGAGACCCTTCTGGCAAAAAATAAGCAAAACATCAGCAAAACATCTATGAAGGTAAATTGAAGCACTGAGGGCCCTCCTCCTGTCCTCACAGGGAGCCTTGCAAGCTGTCAGACCACATGCATAGCGGCATCTGGGGATCTTTCCTCTTGGCTGGGGTTGGTGCATTAGGCTGAGACAGGGTTTAATTTGTCTCACATGCAGCACTAGAGGCAGAGCTGAACATGGGAAAGCTTTGTCCAGCCTGGAAAGGCGGGTGTGCAAAGTGGAAACCTACAGTCGTTAGAATGGCTGCGGTTGGAAGGGACCTTAAAGATCATCTAGTTCCATCCTTCTGGATGTAGGTGTATGTACCCTCTTTGGTGCCTCTCTTTTTTTATGCCTGATATATCACCATGCCTTGAAAAGCATATGGTAGCTCTATTTGTGTTTGAAAAGATGGATTTTTGCCTTGATGTGTGTGTAATGTAGTCGAAGTAAGGACAATATGAAGGAGAGCAAATCCAACAAAAGCAATGTTTTGGTATTGATGTGGAGAAGGGCTGTGTTTGTAAGGGAACAGCTTCAGCAGAGGAATTGTTTGTGTGTACCCTGATCAGGGGAGATTAAGCAGAGATTAAGCCAAAGTCTGTTGCAAATTCTTCAGTATTACTGGGACTAAAGTCCACATTTTTAGTACTCTTCATCCATTTGTAGTGAACACTTGGTGTAATGTTAATTATACCTTACTAGGTGGAGAAGGACTCTGTGCAATGACTGCTCCATCTTCTTGATTGTTTTTTTACTCTGGAAATGGGAAAAGCAAGATTTGAACTGGCAGAACCTGGTCTTACAGTCTGTTGTTTTTAACCCTGAAAAATTTCCTTTACTCTTGGGTAAATCTATGGCAGAAGTTGTGTTTTACACTGCTGGGAAGGGGAGCAGAAAAGCAACTTTGGCTTACTTTTCATCTTTTGCACCATTTCAGGCTTTGATTTGATGATTTTAATGAATTTTCATGAAAAATGAAATGAATTTTTTTTTAATGAATTTTGTGAAAAACAGCAAAACAGTAACATTTAAATCTCTGTTCTTTTTGTGAAAATTTACAACTGTCATAGTGATTACCCTTCCTCAGGGCTGCTAAATCCTGCAGGTGCTCTTGAAAATTATAACAGATTTCATTGACTGTGTGTAGTAGATTTGACTTGTGATTCCAGATATGTTTTCCCTTAGTTTGTTTTAATTCCTGCCCCTCCACTTTGCTCCTTTCATCAGCTCTTGCTTAACTTTGTACTGCCCTTGATTTTTCACTGGAATAATCTAGCTCTCTTGGGCTCGGTCTTTATTAGAAATGAAAAAAAATATTATCTAACATATCTTACGTAACAGTCCTTTTTTTTTCCAGTGAAGGTGAGAAAGGTGGTTTTCTTTTTGGGCCTGCCAATTCTTGTCCTTTCCTCTGAGATTGCTCACTAGCATGGAGATGTTTTTTTGTTGAAATTCCTCTTTCACAGCTCCTCTTAGAAGGAGGTTACCACCGCCTTGTTGTACCCAGGTCTTGGTGCAGCTATCTATTCAGAAAGATTTCCAGTGATGACCTGCAATGTCTTTTTGCGTTGAAGTGTGATAAAGGGTATTGTTGGGATCTTCCTGTCCTGGGTGCATTTACATAAATGATTGTGTATGTGTGTGAGACAGCAAAGGGGAAGAAAACAGATGGAAGAGTAGTACTGCTGGGTGAGTAAGTCAACAGCGCATGGGTAAGGGAAATGCTGGGAGAAATAATTAGTGCTGTAATCTGATTTGCTAATAATCCACTTATAAAACAGTTATGATATATACTTGTAGGAATGTGACTGATCATAATGACAAATGATATTATTTCCTCCCCTCCCACTCTGTATTAAGGAACCTTAATTACTTGATGGCTGAAGACTTTGTGGGTGACTCATGCTACAAAAAGTCAGAGGCTCACAGCACATAATGGAGCTTTTCAAAAGCTTTCATAACTATGGAGGGTTTGCACTACCTCCTTTCCATACATCGTTCTTTGCCAAAGAGTTATTAGGTAATTTAAAATAATTAAAAAGGAAATAATTAAAAGATTTTACACACACAGAAATAGCACTTGCAGCTAATTATGCAAGTCTATCACTTCTAACGCTGGAACACTATTACCATTATCAGAGAATAGCGTTTGAATTGTGATGGATAATCCTCTAGTCCCATGTTACTCTTGCAAGAGGGAGCTGGTTGTCTAGGTTTTTACAGAAGAAACGAGGTGTGTGGAGCCCAAGCTCTAGCCACAGCTTTGTTCTAAGAGGTTTTTGGTCAGCTTTGCTTCCTGCAGATTTTTACCTAATTAGAACATAACTGTGGAATGAAAACTCCATCTAATCTTAATAAATTTACACAGGGTGTTTTGCTAAATGTACAGGAGTTCTTGCATGTTTGCAGCTCCTTGTGGGCTTAGGATGTTAGAGTATCTTCCTGACAGGGACACTTTAGGCATAGGTCATGTTAAATGAAGTAAATGACAAAATTATCCTATGGTCTTTCTATCAGTAGTGTGGACATTGCCTCCATAAATATGGTGATGTGAGAATGAGGTAATAATTTATTTCATCAATCAGCAACATAGAGATACCTTTCATGTAGATAATGGCAGCTGTTTAACAGTGCAAAAAAAATTACATTGTGGTTTTACGGCAAGAAGCTAATATCTTACCCAAATAGAGCTTTTGACATTTCTGGCATTCAGAATCTAACTATTCAGAGTGAAATCTAGCAAAAAAAAAGTGAAGCAAACCTCCTTCCACCTTTGAAAAATACCTGTAATATATCACTGCTGCTAATCAGAATGCACTTACCACCGGACAGTCAATAATAGGTTAATGCTAATCCAATGAATATGACCAAACTGTGAAACAGCAGCAGCAAAGTAACTGGTCATTGGAGTTTTGCATCTTTTTTTTCCCTTTTTCTTCTTTATGAAGACTACAAACAGGCATTGACCACAAGAGCATACTTCTGATTTTAACAAATGCATTTTTCCATGTGTTTTTTTCCTGTCTGAGACTCTAACCTATGAGTGAAGCAGTGCTGAGGATAAAAATTTTAGGTTGTGACTTTCAAAAAGGAATTTCTTGGTTTTGGCTAGATTCAGCTATAGTTGATTGGCCCTCTTAACACTTTTGGAAGCAGCCAGCCTAGCTGAATTTCAGTGGGAGATTTGGGCACATAGTACGTCTAAAAATGTTGAGCACTCAGACCAAAAGGTTGTTTGAAGTGGCAAAATTAGTTCACTGGTTAGCAAACCACCTTCATCTTGAGGGGCAGAGGCAAAACTGGACTACTCAGCTATTTGTGTGCCCCAGCCAGTCATGAAGCCTCAGGGAGAGCAACAGCCAGCTGTGCCCCTGTGCCTGGCAAGGGTAGCAGTGAGGGATGGAAAAGCACTTGGTCACAAGGCAATGGCAGATGTGTCTTTCTATGTTTCCAGATAGACTGAATAGCTGCTCTGGGGCTTCAGCTAATATTTACATTGTTGCTGCCAGGCAGCTCCATAACGCTTCAGGATCTTCCAGATTTGAGAGAGGATTAAGAAGGTCTGGTGGCAGTAACTTGTAAATTTCTTAGGACAGAGTAAAGGTACTTGCTGCTTATTTCCTGGGCAATAAAAGAGATTTTCAGGTAAGAAGCTAAAGGGTATGTGGGAGAGAAACCTAGTAAGTGTGATCTTGACATATTCATTTTGATATGCTTTTGACCTCTCCTCCGCAGTTTCCAGTGGCAGGGACTGGAGTCAAAGCTGGCTTTTTGTGTCTGCAAAGTCCTGGTCCTGATGGGTGTGCTGAAACACTCACCTGGGAAGGCTGGGTAGCACTGATTTTGGTGCCTTTTTCCTCCTATCTGCCTATTGTTCATCCACATTGTGTTTATATATAAACCCACTTTGCTGTGGGATAGATATAGTCTGAGAGACTGGTTCATCGCAGAGGCTTAACAAGAAGTTGTGTGAAAGAAGGAGACTGGAAGGGCTAAGCAGTTTGAAATGCCTCTGGACTAGATGACAGGAGACTTTGGACCAGTAGGTGTGGATGGGGTTTCTTTTACCCTCCCCAAACTGTGTAGATAACAAAAACTATCAGCTTTTACCAGTACTTTCCAATGGGCCACTGGTGGACCAGGAAGCCATAGGTTGTGCTCTATGAAGACATATTGAACCGGGTCTTTCACGTCATCATTATATATCTTTTTATTGGAAACTGGGAATTAAAAATTTCTGGATTTCATCTAGGAAAAATACTTAGAGTGTACTCAAAACTTAACTGGAGAATTAATTCCTTCTTTTTGATATGTAAGTCCCAACACAGAAAATTGCCCATGTGCTGAGCAGGGACAGAGACTTGCAATATGATCCACTTGGGTGGACTGAGCTTGGTTTGAGACCCAGCTCTCCTTTGTCAATGCCACTTCCCCAGGGGTATTTGCCAGAATATTCCTGACTCCCTGTGGAGGAGCTGGGGTCCCCTAAATGGCTGTTTGAAGTAGAAAGCTCATTTAGCCACTCCAAAATGGACTCTAGAGAAGTTTCTGTCTCTTGTCCCTTGACTGTAGATGGAGCACAGTGAAAGGAAACTAGCTTTTGTGAGTGCCTCCACTATTTGCATCTTTGGTTGTAATATGGGGTAACAGTATTTTCCTGACACACAAAATTCTCTTTGAGTTATGGATAAATTGTGCTTTCCAAAAGCTAAGCATTATTATGGTCATGCAGTACTTTAGGAGTGGCGTAAGGAGAGGTTGTATTAAATACCATTATTAATGATCTTAAAGCAAAAAGTGAGAAGAGTATGATTACAAAATTCAGAGGATATTGAATTAGGAGGACTAGAGAGAAAATGAGATAATAAAAAGGGACCTAAAGAGATTATATAGGTAGGCAGGGGTTTTTATAGAAACTGAGATTCATCCCAGAAAACTGCAAGATAATAAATCTGAGAGAAAATAATCTGAAACACATATCTCCAAGAGGAAGAAGAAACCTGGGAAGCAGTAATTTGGAAAGAAGTAAGATGATAATGGATAGCCAACAAAGCCTGAATTTGTAATATCATAAAGCTGCAAAATGTCCAATGTAGTTTTAAGTTGCAAATGCCAAACTATCACGTCACAAGACCGATAATCTTTTTTGCAAACAGTTTATTAAGAGTGAATACAAGAACAGCCCAAGCAGTTTTCCACTCTGAGCAGCAAGTTTTGATCTATTTAGTTCTGCACATGGTCCTCAATGTAACCAATATCCACTTTGTATATTTTAAGATACTTGCCCAAAACCGGTGAGATTCTACTGTGCACGTCACACAGACTCACCATGGTCTTCAGTTGCTGTCCACTCTGTTGCGTGAAGCAATGTTGGTAGCAACCACCACACACTTTCTTTTTTGCTTTTCATCTTGAGGGAATGGTTTGTGTGCATGGATGGCGGCTGAAATGGAAAAGGGGGAACATCCTTGCATAGCATTTTACTGAAATGTGCAAACACCTGTTTGTGGTAATGGTCCCTCACTTGGAATGGGCAGTGGGGAACCAGTGGTGTGATTCATGGTGGCTTAAATTAAAAAGTTTCAGTCTGCAATTGAGATGGGCTCAGAGAATACAGGCAGACTATTATTACACCTTGTCTGAGAGTGAAAACTCATAAATTTGCAGCAGTTGATGACTTTTCATTGCCCTCATCATCTCCTCAGTTCCTCAACCCTGGACCAGCAAGCTTTCTGTGATGTTTCCATGGAGTCCAAGTGGAGCAGAAGACATCAAAACTTGTTCCTGAAGTGTAAAGTGATCCCTCGCATATGCTGGGCTGAGACTACAGGGCATTTTGCAGATGAATAATCACATAATGAACCTGCTGCAATAGGCAGTGAAAATGCAGCACTGTAAGCAGAGGACAATTTTGATATGTTTCCAGTTATGAATACTGTTAAGAAGGAACTCAGTGGATCAGCTGAGGAACTGGGTTGCTGAAATTGGTTCTTGTTGGATTTTTTTAACCACTGCAGTTTTCAGACCCAGGTAGATTATGTTCAATACCTCCCTATTAAATCATCATAAACTTTTAATGATTGGAATATGACCTGTTCACAAAACCAAATGTAAATACCGCTGGTTTGGAGTGGTTATTGAAATTGCTGTCAGTGTGAATCATAGTATCCTACCCAAGAAATAAGCTTCTGGATTTAAAAAGGCAGAAGTTGTGAAAACTAATATCTCCTCCAAATAAAGCAAAACTAACATTTTCCCATCTTCTGATGCTTGAAATTTATGGTGGCAGCTAAGATATGAACGAAAGTTAAATAGTCCTATTAATTTGATTACTTGTTTCCAGAGCCATCAGACATGTGGAAAGTAATATCATGTGGGAAGTGGTGTAAGATTTACGCTTGCCTGAGAGAAATCACTGCTCCGTCTATCAGATTTGATAGGTGTCAGAGGGCCTTTTGAAAATGAATAATAAGAGGACTGAATAATAAGAAAGAGGCTTAGCTGTTTAAAAGTTTTAAACATTTGGATGAATTTTTAAACTAATTAAAACAAAAGTCGAAGTGGAAGTTTTGACATGTATCTGGAATATGGTAGAACTGATCAGCAGAATATGCAAATTCTCTCACACTCACTGGCATTTGTGAGGGGGATTTTTAAGGTGCAAAAGATTTTAGGGTCATTCAAATCAGAGGAAATTTGATTTGAATTTGTACCTGTACCCTTTAGTGCTTCCACGGTACAAGAAAACTCAACCACATTAGGACCCCACTGCCAAAGCCTTTGTATGGACTCAAGCCATTTTACATATGCAACAACCCTCATAAATGATGCCCCTTCAATATATTTTATGTTCATATTTGCTAAGCAATTAAATGTGATAAAGTCCTCTAGGCCAGGACAGTGCAACGGGCCCTAACTGCTGTAGCTGTGGTCACAAAACTATGCTGATGAAAAGCCTGTTTCTTTCCTCACTAATGCTGATAGCAGAACTCCTCATTGACTTCAGTGGGAGGGGTGTTTCAAATTGTGTGTAAAGGAGCTTAAAAAGAAATAACTGTCCCAATCTGGTGAATGGTCATTTGTTGTGTTTCATCTTTGCGCCACTTTCTGTTGGGCAGAATCCTTTCTCTGACCAGCCTGTGGAAGTCACATCTCACAACGAGGAGTGCCTGTGAAGCATAGTGATGTAAAACAAAGCCTTGTTCAGTGCCCACTTCCCATGAAAAAGCAGCAGTTGCTGTTCAGCCTGGCACAGAACAGGGCTGACTTAATCTCATATTCTTCTTTTGAAAGGCTCTGCATTAAAGACTAAGGTTTAGGATTTTACATCCATTTAACACCTGGCTAAGAACTGGGGGTATGTATTCAGATATTAATGTGACTAAAAAGATATATGCTCAGGTTAAGGTTATTTCAAAAAAAGAAGCTCTGTCATTAATAATTTTTGGTCAGGAGCTCTGCCCATCATAAGGAGATAAATCAGCTTGCAGCAGCTGTGACAGCTCTTTAAGTCTGAGGCCTGAACAGCTTAATTGGGGAAATGATCAATTCTAAGATGCACAGTCAAGATGACATCCTTGGTGCAGTAAATTCTTTCAGGAATGAACATGAATAAAATGAATATATTTATGGAACAGTGATGTAATTCAGAATCTTGGCTGTTAGGGAGCCTATGCATCTTTATTCCTTCTGTGCCCTGTAGCAATTTTCCAAGGCTCCAACACCAGATAAATGTGAATGGTTTGAAAACTGCCCTAGGTGAATGCGGATTTTATAAGAATGAAGTCTTTCAAAAAACTGTGAATGAATAAAAAGTTAGCATTTCCCATTGGGTATTATGAGTTGACTCTACTTATTTTTTCTACATATAGGGTAAACATAAGCCCTCAAAAAATTCCATGGCTTAGTCTTTTCACCTTTCTTGAACTAATGATTTATTCAGCTGAGGTCACTTAGTAAAGAAATACTGATTCAATTTTTGGTGAAAATGTACTTGCTTCAAGGCCCTACCAGCTGCCTCTCCCTTTCTGCTCATCTTCCACCAAGGAGAGCACCTTATGGTAAGTACTCCTGCTACCTGTAAGGACCTTGCATAGCAAGGTAAATTTGCAGGACCAGCTGTGTCTAGGCAGAACTGCATGACTAACAAAAACAATTTCATCACATGACCTATTTAAAGGGTGCATGGAATTCCTCATGGGAAAATTTAGATGAACATCTTAGGGCTCCTCAGAGATGAGGCCTTGGGACTGCTTTGTGATTATAAACCTCATTCCAGTGATTGAGGGACTGGGGAGAGGAGTGGGGGCAATGGAAAAGGCATGTATCTGGCAGCAGAGCACGCAAGTTCTGAGGTAGGCAATGAGTACAGGAGAAGGTCTGGTGAGTTTTCCTCTGAACATTATCATTGTTTTATTCAGACATGAGTAGCACTGGCTGTTGGCTGGAATTTACCTTGCAAGGGAGGATGGCTCCCATCTGCTTATGTATATTGGTGTAATTTCAAATCTTGCCTCACCAAGTGCTTTTTTCCCTTGACATGAATTATCATGTATGAGACACACCAGCAGCTCTGGAGGGGTGCTGTGGCTGTGCCTGATCTCAGAGGCAGGACACATGCAAGAAGGGAACAAGAGCAAAGACAGAACAGAGGGGAAACTTCTGCTGCCCAGAGATTTCATGTGGGGGCTGGAGGTGGCTGTCCTGTGCTTTTGCAAGATCTTGGTGTTGCTTTTCAAGGAGGAGAGTGCTGGGCACCCACAGCAGAAACAGGCTCTGAAGCCTGCTAGGTGTGTATCAAGCAATTTCAGTTTTAACTTAGGTTATTTTCATTAACAGAGTGCCATATGCTTGCACATATTCCCAAGGATGACAAAACCCTACAGTAGCCATCTCTAAGTTATCATTGGTGACTTTATGGAGAAGTGGCTTCAGCTTACGTGAAAAGCCTCCATTCATACACAGGTTCTCGATTAACCCTGCAGGTTCCCACTGAGTTGTTACAGTGAATAAAGCAAGAGGCCATGTGAAAAGCACTTTCACATTGACATAAAGTAGAGCACACCAAGTGCTCTCACCATGCATTTTGTCAAAATAATTTCCACACTGAAATTTAAGCCACATAGCATAAATATTTCCCAGTTAGCAGGCAGTGATCATGAAGCACATACTGGAGGATGTGACTCAGTCCATCAAAGAAAAGCTTTAACCATGAACTGTGTGAACTCTAAGGAAAAACCTCCGGTTGAGCTAATATAATGTATTGGAAGTCACTTGGATACCTTCCCATCGGTGGTGCACTTTAATGAAATCTGTCCTCTCCCACCCTGAATGTATGTGTGTGTGAGTGTGTACTTAATAGATATAGTGCAGCAAACTCCCCAGGATTAGCTAATGAAAATAGCACAGTAAAATGAATTAAGCAAATCGATACAGCTGGAATTTTGAGCACTCTGACAAATGCATCAACCCAAAACTCCCCTCCTCCATCGCAGCCACTACTTGATGTGCAAGTATGTGTTACAAACTTCTAAAATTAGACTGCTGTTTGCAAATTAAAATTGACTCTGTCCAGATGCATGTGTTTATAGAAGCAAAGGAGACAGAGGAGCTCTTCAAGTAGTGGAAGATGGGAGCTCTGGGTCATGCTTGGCATTAGAAGGAAGCCCAAATTGATCGTCCTTAGTGATGCTGGTGTGAGGAACCATGTTCAAATGTGTGAAAAAAACACAGGGGCTTAAGGAGCTGTGGAGCTTTCTGGGGCCTCTCATTGCCTTTTTGACCCCTCTGAGGCTTCCAGTCCAGTTGTGAGAGCACTAGGGTAGGAGTGAAAGTTACCTGCAAAAAGAAGAGGTTGTGGATGGGCCAACCCCAACCCCTCCCCCCAAAAAAACCAAACCAAAACAAAACCCCAACCAAAATAACCCCACATCTTGGGATCTTGGGTGCTTTATGCAGGTGCACCTTCTGGGGCTTCATAAACATATCCTCTAGTTCCCTCCAAAATTGCAGGAACCCTCCCTTTGGGAAATGCAGAGAAAGTTCAAACTTGCTTCACTTCAGAAGGAATTTTTAGTCTTTCAAGCAGGATAACTGAAACATCATTTGAAATGTGAATGTCATAATTAAGTCTAATTATTTTACCATACTTTTGCCTTCATTAGACATTGTGTTTGTAATAATTGCTGTAATCAACCATATGGTTAGCATTAACTCCTTAACTACATGAGGGCAGATGATCCCTGCAGGGGGAATAGATGACTTCCAGGTCTGGAGGTGTCATGCTGAGTCCTGCCACCCCAGAGAGCAACGAAAGTTTGGCTCTCCTCCACCTCTCACAAATGAGTGGGAAAACAAGATTTCAGACACTTTGCATAGCTGAGTGGGTTGAGAGGACATGTAAGCACCATATGCTATGGGCATACCTGGCTATTACCTCTGCAGTGCCACAAAATGCATACGTGTGGGTGCTCCTTGTTCCCAGGGTAGCCTCACTGGGCAGCTCCATCTGGCCCAAAGCTGTGCACTTTTGGTAGGCAGACTGTCAGGGTTTAACAGAAGTTAAAGAAGTGAGTCTGTAGAAAAACAACTTCTCTGTTTATTAGCCCTTATGTTTATGCACAGCACCAGCTTCAACCTTGTGCCATAGCTGTTTCAAGGAGCCACTACTAGCATCTGAGTTTGTAATGACGGTATTTACCAAACAATTCTTTTTTCCCTGGCTTGTTAATAATTCTGTTATCTCGCTAATGATTCCACTCTCAAATTATTTTTTGCAGTTATACTATAAAAAAAGAAATCCAGATTAAGTACACTGTAATTGCTCAGGATTGTAGGTTACATGTTAATTTTTCTTTTATAGTGTGCCTGGCTGCCAGAATCAGTTAATCAATTGTTTTATCTTTCTGTGTACCATTTGCAATGTACAGTACTTCTTGAGTAACATCTCACCTGACCCACTATTAGATGCCTTGTATTTTCATTGATGTCACCATAAGTGGACTCTGGTTGGCTATAGGGCAAGCCATAGGGCAAAATCTATTCTTACAGCTGTTTTTCACCCAAATGTTTAACCAACGTGTTGGCTTCTTCATTCAATTTCCTTTCTTCTGTTCCCAGGAAAGCAAACAAAGAGATGTGTTCACTCACAGAGCCAACAGTGATGACAATCAGAGCTTATCCTTGACCTCTTTAAAAACATCTTTAGTGGAGATGCAAGAGATTTGATCAAAAGCTTTCTCAGCTCCATGGTGGAATTGGTGGTCAAAGCCAGAAAGAGAGAGGGTGCAAATGATCACAGTTCCAACTGACATCAGTGGAAGTTTGCTCAGGTCCAGTCAGAGAGCTCTTACCCTGAAAAGACAGTGACTCCTGGTATTCCTCTCATCAGTGTTGAGGGGACAAGGACGATATCCTGAAGAACACCTGACTGTCATATGCATTTGACTGGCACTAACAAGGAATGATTTTAAGCTTTGCATGTCAAACATGGATTTCACTTGTATATGAGGGGAGTACCTGGGGTGATGGGCTCTTTTTTACAAGAGAAGGATCTTTGTCTCCCTTGTGATTTATTTCCTTCCTTTATACAACAACATCCTTCTAATGTAGGCAGGGGAAGATTTCAAAATCTAAGGTAGTGAAAACTGCCTCCTGCTTGCCCCTTTTCCCTGTGGCACAATCTGAGACTGCCCTGAGCTGCAGGAGTTGACAAGGCATGATCTGGTCAGATGATTCTCTTTTCCTGCCAATGGAAAGAGTTTTAGGGGAGATTCGTCTTACCACGAAGATGAGTCAGGATGTTAACTTGACAACAGGTTAGCAAGTTGCTCCCTAGTTGGGCTTGTTCCTTTCCAAGCTTGAAAAGGCAAGGGGGTCAGCACAGAGAGGGATATCTCTCTGAAAGGTGTCTATATGCGTCCTTTCTTACAGTTAGTCACAGTAACACCAGTATTTGAGGCAAAGGAATTAATTATCTAAATAAACTTTGACAGATCTTCTGCAGAATTAAAATAAGTGCTTCCCAAAACCTTTTTGCCCCAGACATATGCTAGTTTTTCCTTCAGTGTAATTCCTTGAGAAACTGAAAGATGAAAAATCTTTTTGGTGTCTTCTATAAACAGTCCACTTCCCAAATTCCTTCTTTGTGATTTATTTGGATTTGTAAGGAGAGTAAGTGGGACCTGTATCCACTGTGGGAAGAAAAATGGAAGAATTTGTTTTGTAGTGAATATAATATAGAGGATGAATTACTAATTCTAATTGCAAAAGTAGTGAATGGAATGGAAACACCTTTTCATGGGGATACAAATGAGAAAGGCACTTTCAAAGATGTATTGAGGTAAAAATTCAAAGATATGCAGTACGAAAGGCAGCAGAAAATCTGTAGCTGAATGCTCACAGGGATTGTGTAGCCTTTGGAAGCAGGACTGTGTCTTGCAAAACATACAAAGCCCTACCAAGCATTGAATAACCACTTAATCATTTTAAATGAGGGCTATAAAAAATTACAGTCAGCCCATAATAGGTGTTTTGCACCCATGCTAAGTACTGCCAAGAAAATAGTTACCTAAGTAAATCGATAAAGTATCATTCCCTCCCAAGGTCTTCCTGCACCAGTCCCTGAACCTCTCATTTTGGAGGAGTTCTGAAATCTGGTCAAGATTTATTTTGATGAGTTTAAGTATCTCTGTGTCATCAGGCAGTAAATAAGTTGTTTACTACTACTCCAGGAGTGTTGAAAAAGCCCTCTGAATACATACTTGTATTGTAGCTATCATAAAACTGTCTACCAGCTATTGAAGCCCCCAAATTGATTTTTTTTTCTTTCCAGAAAACAAAGAGTTCAGCCTGAGACCTAGAAATTGCATCATAAGAAAACCATCTGTGTTGAGAGAGATGGACTGAGGTATCCTGTCACATACACTGTTCAAGTTTGGTATAAAACATTCCTATTCGTATTCTGTTAGCATATAAGCCTGGGCTGAGGTAGAAGCACCTGTTCTGGGTTTTTTTCCTATAAATCAGTCTAGATGTTTAATATGTTCCTCATTACTGGAGCATTTGAAAACCAGAAATACACCTGAAAACCAATTTGCTGGTATAAATGTTCCAACAAAGTGGTGAATTTTCAGTTCACACTGTCAGTTATTGGCAGGAAGCAAATTTTGACTTGGCCCTTGTCAAGATTAATACAAATTACAGTCGTACTGCTGTAATCAAGCTATAAAAATGCCATGTGGAGATTTCATCATTGCAAGAGCTGGAATTCCAAACTTTTAACACATGCAACAAAACCTTTGCAAAGGCACTGCATATGTAAAATGATGTTGTGAAAAATTTCAAATAGTAAAGACATTGAAGAATATCTTCGTCTGTTTGCAGAATGTGTGAACAGGAGTAAAGCTGACTCAGCTCTTGGCTGTGAAAGACTTGCCCTGCTCTCAGTAATATTATGCCAAGTAGTTGGCAGAGCAGTGCTGCAAAGGAGAAAACACCTCACACTCTGGTTATTTAGCCCAGAGACAAAGTAGAGTGATACCCCCTGCTCTGCTCTTGAACTCAAAGCATTTTGGGGGAGTAGGAAGGCAAACAGGCTGAGTGTTGAACTGTTTGTCATGGGAGAGTAACAAACAAGTTTCTCATCCCTGTTCTCACCTCCTGGCAGCCATGAGCTCCTGTAAGAGATACCAAGTGACCAAGCTTCATGGACTTCCCAGCATCTTAATAGATCTTCAGGGGCTGCAGCAGTTTCCCCTTTTAAAATGAGATTCAGTTTTCTTTTAGTCATCTAAAAGTTACTTGTGTATTTGAAGTTACTTTTTAAGGCTTTCTGCAGACAGCAACTTCTTAAGCCTTGACTTGAAGCCTCAACTTTATCTGGATGTATTTTCTCAAGATCCTAATCAAGAAATATTATTTTATGGGGATGTGGAGATGACCGGACTTCCGCAAGTCTGAAATCTGTAATATTTTAGCCTGTATGGACACCCTTGGGCAAGGAGGCAAATTTGCAGCTCTTACTGGAGCTATGATGAATGAAGGAGTGGAAAAGTTGCACTCATCACTGTTAGAGGACAAGCCTTACACCTGTGAGTCAGGTTTTAACAAGAGATCCTGTGAGCAGCAGCTAATGGGGACAGTTCGAAAGATCCAGGGTACTTCTTGTGTCTATGGCTGGAAGGTTCCAACCTTAGAGACAGAAGGATAAAGAGGAAGTGAAAGAGCCAGGAAGGAGCAGATTTGCTGAAGGAATTGAGAGTAGTTGATACATGGTATTTCACTCACACAGGTGGTGATTCTCTTCAGACCTGGCACGCTAGCTCTTCACCATTGTCCTCCTTCTCTCAGATGGAAAACATATTTATCAGTACTCCTCCATTGCCTGAGCATGGTCTCTGTTTCTAGTAAAATCAAATACTTGGTTCAGAGCAAATGTTAGTTGGGATTTTTATGTTCTATGTCCCTTATTTAAGTCCAAATTCCTCCTTTTTTTGCTAAACTTACAAATAAACCCAGTATTTTTGGTTAAGTTCTTCATTTTTTCATAAAATCATAGAATTGTCAGAGTTGTAAGGGACCTTAAAGATCATCTAGTTCCAACCCCCCTGCCATGGGTAGGGACATCTCCCAATAGATCAGGTTGCCCAAGAGCCCCATCCAGCCTTGTCTTAAAAACTTCCAGGGATGGGGCTTCCACCATCTCTCTGGGCAACCTGTTCCAGTGTCTCACCACCACGTCTTGCATAAGAGTCTCTTATTGTTGTCTGCCTTCATATTTCTATGTACAAATCTATCAAGACCATCAAGAAACTGTTTCCTAAACAGAATTTATTGCAAAGCTGATTATGTATTAATATATACAAATGACAAATCTAAACCACAATGTCAAAAAGCAGGAAAATGCAATCAAGAATTTATTATTCTCCTATTACTATTCAGCTGGGAAAATAGCTCTACTTTACTAGAATAACTTCCCCTTCTCAAACATCACACTCAGCCAGGGTTTTCTAAGTAAATGCCACAGAATTATTTGTAATAAAATACTTTAATATATAATAATATCAGAAGTTCACTGTAATTTATCCACGTATTTTTCCCATTTCTATATTCCAAGAAGGCTTGTTATAAAAATTTATTGTCACATATATGCATTGTGGATGTGTATCTGTAAACCTGCTTGTCCATTTTACAGGTGGAATAAGCATCTTCTGTTCATAACCTTGCATCTTGTTCATTTTTGTACCTTTTATTCCAACATTGTAGATAAGATTTCTTCTAGAAAATAGTCACACAAGTGCTTTTCCCCAGGAAATGCCTTATCTGAAGGCCCAATTTACCACTTTTTCTGTTAATTAAAAATCAGTAATTTGAATAAAATGAATTTGAGAAAAAAATGCAATGCTTTATTTTTCCCCTTGGAAGGTGACATTGTGACAATACCTTATCTTCCATATAGTCCCATTTCATACCTCAGGGAATAATTGTTCATCAGGCCTTTTTCAAATGAAGGGCTTATCATGCTGACCATTTTGTTACCCCTCATGTTGTGAGCTATTAGGAGATGTGGGAAAAGATTTCTGTCTTGCAATGTCTTTGGTTAAGAACATCATCACACGTTATATTGATTACTTGCCATGTATTGCTTATTGTGGATATATTCTGGATCCTTCAACTCCTACATTTCCACAGAGCAACTCATGAAATGTCTCTCATTTGCAGTGGAAAAATCTTTACTTTTGAGAAGTCCATAGAAGCTATAGGCTCCCTTTATTTTTGTAGCCAGAAGCTGGTTCACTGCTATATTGACTGAGGGAGTATAGTGGTTCTGGACAAGAGGAACAATGGGAGCAAAACGATTGCTACACACATGTGCACACACATGCACACATACATGACACGTATATAGATCATATAGCATGCATCATATACTATACATAAACGTACATTTGTGCACATGCACACATACCCTTACTACTGAACTCTGCGAAGCATCCTGGGCATAGTGCAAGAATGATCTGGTGTTTCACATAGAGACAATCACTCTACAAGCACATACAAGAAGTCATTATAATAGTTATGGAGAAATGTAGGAAAATTATTGTTCTTCATATTCTCACTTTTTTATTGAAGAAACAAATCACACAGTAAATTACATCTGATTTGCATGAAATGTTGCATGCACCTAGAGCTCAGCGTGAAGTTGGGAAAGACATGGTTTTAATTCCATAACTTGTATAGTGGTTTATTTATGTCCTTTTTTAAATTTTAAATATAAATTTCTAATCTATAATTCTTATTTGGCTTCTCTTGTATTTGGTAAACCCTTCTGGGTATAATTTAACATATGTAAATTGCCATGGTGGGTGTGGGAAAAGTAATGCCCACTGCCCAAGAGGATATGGAGGAGAAGCAAGAGGTAGTACATGCCTCATGGCAATGATGGATGCTGCCCATGCTATGAGATGCCACCACTTACTGTGGAGACACTCAGGGGGAAGGGAAGCTTCTAAGGGCTTGAAAGAACTTGGTTGAAATAGCTGTTCAACCCAACATGCTGAAGGTTTTTGCCTCTGTTTTTCCTCCAGTTTTTCCCCTCTTCATTTCACTGGACATCGTCAGCGAGCTGAAGAGAACTTATTTCCCCATCACAGGTTGTGGGGTGTCTGAAAGCTGGAGAGCAGCCCCTACATTCACATTGACAGGAGAACACACCTTGGCCAGGTCCAAAGAAAGATGATGTGGTTGTTGTGGTGATGCACTGACACTCTTTGACTCCTCAAGGTGAACAGAGTCCTTGCACATGGAACCTGAAGGAATTTGTTAAAAGATCAGTCTGAGAGCCATCAACAAGATCTGAATGAGAATTTGCCATCCAGTGGAAAAACAGATTTTTTATAAAGTACCCTTTTCTTTTTTGCAATGAGTGTGCACTTCCCATAGAAACCCCATTGTTTCCTCTAAGAAGTGTATGCTTGAATATAGAAACATTTTTGGCCAAGACACAAATTCTTTTGCAGAGCTGTTGCATTGTGCTCGACTACTCTTTAGAGCCAGAGGAGCCAATGAGGGGCTGCAACAGTCTCCCATCATGTGATGTAGAATCTGATGAGGGAGCTCAAGCTATAGAAGGGGAGTGTGTTGTATTAGGCCTGTTCTCCAAATTAAAGTATTTTGGGCTTGAGTGACAGTTCTCCCATAATTAAATGGTGCTAAAAGATCTTGGTTTTCTAGACAGTGGTTTCTTCAGAAAAAAATGTTTGAATAAGTGCATCAAAAAACTAAAAGTAGACAAAAGTATTTCAACTAAGCTGGTTAAATCAGCAGTGATATGAAGGGCAAACTGAGTGGATGTAAACAGAAGTGAAGGAAGATTGAGTTTTCTGATCCAGAGAAGTACGTGAAGTCTCAAATCGTATCTTGGTCAAGAGTCTTGTAACATATATAAGGCATACAGTTGTAGGATAAAACTGAATAAATAAGTAGCTTCTCAAAGAGTTTTCCTCTTGGGGTTTTCAAAAAAGGACTGTTTATATGATAAACCTTACAAAAACAACTTGTACAAGTTAATAATTATGCTCCAGGTCTGCTTTTTTTCTGGCTGTAGTCCATGGAGATTGCAAGCTGCCCTGGCTTAGCAAGTGAGCACATGTTTTCTGATCTGAACGCTGGCTGGCAGCAGGCTCTGGCCCTTTTGCAGCTGTCAGCAAACTTTGAGTGCTCCAGCTCTCTGATGGTGATGGGTCACCACAACCCCCATGCCCTGCCTGTTTCTCTGTGTACCACTGTGTCAGGAGGCCAAATATGTCCCATGTCCAGTCTTGGTGATGAAGTGGAAGTACAGTGGGCAATGCCTCACAGTCTGCAATATTTTATACAAATAACATCTTTTTTCTTTCATATGGATTTTATCAAAGGGAACTTATGTATTTAGTTTGCTTGTGAAAGTGTAAGGCTCATTTTCATGTGCGTGTGTGCAGGTGTGTAAGAAAGAATACCTCCTCATCTAACCTTAAAAGTTTTTAACCAGGTATTCCATATTTCCTTCTTTTATGTTGCTGAAAACATACTCTGTTTTGCTAGAACTGTTTAGTATGCTTAGGAACTAGAAAACTAATCTCACAATCTAGCCTTCAAGGATGTGATCTAGTGCAATTAGAAATGTATTGCTTTGCAATTACTATTACTACTTGCTTTTACCTGCAGGCATAGAAATAAATACGTGTTGCCTATGGATATTTATACCCTCTAAACTCCTGCAAAGAAGGCATTCCTAATTTCAACAGCTCTGCTGGGGTGAAGCTTGATGCCTCTAACTATCCCTTGTGTCTGCTGAAAAATACCACAAGCAACCACATCTGGTTGTAACTATGATCATGCAATTATTGTCACCTGTCTGTAGCGAAAAGGTAGAAAATAAGCTTATTTAGGACACCAATCTGATCTGGACAGTCTAGGGATTTCTGGAATAACCTAGTTTTGGACATATTGTGTGATTTCTTTACCTGGAGAATATTAATGCTCACACATCTTTTTCATTATTCACTCTTTAGTCTAATTTCTGGAGAATTATACGAGTTACTATGTATGTATCATCTCTTGCTCTTGCATATAATTATCTGTCATCAGTACTGTATTTGTGGATATATCAGAAACTAATAAATATATTTGCCACTTAGAGTGAGTTAAGGGGGATGGTGTCTCCTGACTATTGCTTGCTCACCAGAAACCACAAGGAAATAAAATTGAGCAATAAGGGACTGCTATGTGCACCATATACTTGTCAGGTAGGTGTGCAATGCTGGATTGGGGAGTGACTGGATGAAACTTTTTGCCACAGAAACATTTTGAAGGATATTTTGAACAACAACGTTTTGAATCAAATTTCAGAGCCTCATCTGATCATTCTCTCTTGTAGTTATAAACTCTCAAACAAAAGCTTTGAACTACAGCTAAGACTGACAACATAGTTTTTATTAAAAAGAAATTAAAAGGATTTTAAAAGTAAAACTTAATATAGTATCCTTTGCAAACTTATTCCTTGAGTGAGCTGTAGGCATTACTGGGTAGAAACAGGTGTTTTCTCCAATTGTACATTATAAATCCCACAGATGTAAGAACATCTCTCTCTTCCTATCAGACTTCACAGATACACATATGCCTTCATCATGGTATTGCTTGGATCCTCCACAGCAGTATAGTTTAGGAGAGTTTATGTCATTGTTTGAGGGAGGATCGTACGGCTGCAAGCCATACACACCACAAAGCAAACTGAAATGTCTTTTGTGGAGTAGCAAGAGATTTCCTGCTGATAGCTGATAGAGATGTGAATGTGGGAGATACAAATACAAGAGCAAGGTTAATGCTGGTGATGCACACTTTCATCCTTCTTGCTCGGTTGATCAAATTCTTCTGGCTTTTCCAAGGGGCCTGGAGCTTTCCACAGGCTATCCCTTGAAGTGGCCTGCTGTACTGTGGATTCCCAGGGCCTTCCATAAATGCGGACAGAGTGAAAATCCCAGCTTGACTTAAGAGGAAGGTGAAGTCCATCTCCTTCTTGCTTTGCCTTTCACTCTCTCCTATTTTTCTTTTCTCCTCTGAATGACACAAAATTACCTCCTGTCCTGTGTAAGGGCAGGATTGCTATACATTGCTGCAATCACCCATCAGTCCCAGCAGTACCATTTACTTGACACATACATATGCAATATAGCTGTAGGAATTGCAGCTTTGCTTGGCTTGCAGCATTACTCACCAGCAAAGAGAAAAACCTGCCTAAAATGCTGAAATCTGCTCCTTGGTTTTGTATAAACAATTCTCACATTATTTTATCCTCTCATACATGATTGTCTGAAGCACTTAAATAATATAAAATTATCATCAATATAGCTGTCATAGGTGAAAAAAGCTTATGGCATGTTTATGATGCTCTTCAAGGTAGTCATTGATTTCTAGGTCTCCTGTAGCCCTTCAGGGCATATCTCAAAGCCAAGCAATGTCCTTGAGAGCTCGCTTTTGTATTTGAATTTCTGAATGAGGGGTAAGAAGTGCTTTAAAACCTTTGCATGACCTGACTCACAAGTCAGACTTCTCCCATTGAGAGTAATGTGTACTTCCCCTGCAAAAAAAGTGATTCTGATATACCAAGATTTTGGGTATCTGAAGACCATACATAGACTGGGTATCAGGGACTGTCTTAGATATTGGGAAGTGATAAATTGGGGCATGCTGTACCTTCCCTCAGTTTGATAGAGCACTTGCTTCTCTGAAGTTAGTTCCCTCTAGGCAGAGGAGCTCAGTAGAGTTGCAGAGCTACACATTTTGGAAAAATTGTAAAGTATGGGCATCACTGCTTGTCCTTGGACTTGCAGGCACATAAAGTTAGTCTGCTAGGCGGTCCTAGTAATACCTGTCTCTTCTGCTGGGCTCAGTCTGGGGAAATCACAAAGTATTTCTCACTAACAGGAGAATTATTATTGTCCACAGGTTTTTGATGTGCAGCTGGGGCCACAATATGTGAATTGGTATGCCAAAGTCACCCAACCCCACCCTGGAAAACAATTTTGGATCACTCTAGCTCTTGGGCAAAGCTGTGCATCTTCTTATGTGGGGATCTGACCACAGCACTGAGGTCTTGGAAGATGATGGTGAAATAGTCTTGGGTCTTGTCATGTACTCCAACAAAATGTTACCCAAGACTGGAACAAAGTCTATTTGTTGACTATTCTTGTTCTGGCTGAAAATCCCAATCATATTTCTGTCCCTTCCAAGTTGGAAAGTCTTCTTCAGGTGGAAGCAGTTTCCAGGAGACATAACTGCTTTTCATACCTAGCCTAGTAGGAAAAGTGCCGAAGGATACTTCTTTCACTCTCTCCTGAACACCCTGTCTGAGGATGAGGACAGCAGATAATGGCAGGAATGAAGAAACATGGATGGTATTACCTGCTCTGTCACTAACTCCAGAGCACAGATTGTCTTCCCTGTGCTTCAACAGCTTCATTCATAGAAGGGGAACAAATTTTTCTAATCAACTTCTGTAAAGTATATTCAGATCCTTAGCTGCAATTTATGTGTTTTATTATTTTTCTGCTCTTCCTAATCTTCTGACACTAAATTATGAAAGGGAAATGAAGCAAGCAATTAACATATGGATTTATTTTCCTTG
Organism: Galbula dea; assembly: GCA_013399015.1. NCBI lineage: Eukaryota > Metazoa > Chordata > Aves > Piciformes > Galbulidae > Galbula > Galbula dea. Next base: position 949,974 of record VWZX01005120.1, on the reverse strand, counting down.
ACTACATGAAGATTAGTACATTTTCAGTGGACATATGGACTCCATCTTTTTGTTCAGGATGAAGAAAATAATTCTTTCAATGGAATTGCTAGAAACATAAGGTTCACGCTCTGTCCTTGGTTACAGGCTTTGTAGTGAAACTCTATTTTAATGCCTTTCTAATCTGGACAACTCATACTAATGTAAAAAAAAAAAGCTGTCAAAAAGGTAATGTAAACTCATACTATTGTAAAAAAAAAGAGCATAAATATTGTTTTTAAGTCAGCTTCTAAAAATTATATACAAAGAAAACTAAAGATGGTTTCTTTTAGATTTTTTTGGCCTTCATAAGTCTTTTCCTCACCATTTTAAAAGCACTTTTAAATGTTAGTTCTATGTGTCTGTTTTCCTTGTTCCTATAGATTAAAAGTGAAGAGGAAAAAGGAATAGAGAAGCCCTAAACTAGGAAAAGTGAAAAATTGTTTCACTCGACAAACTAAAAAAAAAATTATTAAATGAAAAATGTACATGAAATAATTTATTTCTGGAGTGAGAGTAATTTTTCATGTTAAGATGTTTCATATAAAACTTTGACAGGCTCTAAAGATGTCTAAAGCACTGAAACCCATCCCCCAAGTCACATCTGGGGTGTACACAGACCCCTGTAGTATCATTTCTGCAGGATAATTAGCATTCTGCTAACAGGAGCTGGAGTGGTGAGGTCAGGTTTCAAAGTAGGAAGCAAAGGTAGGCCCCTGAACTTGTGGAAATTGTGTCTATGGCGTAGCTGTAACCAACTTAGCAAGTTATATATTTCTGTTCTTCCTTCAACCCTTTACTGATTAATGTATTTAATTTGTTGTAGAGGTAAAGTGACCATTTTTGAACAGAATGTAACATTCACCTACCTTTCCACTGGTTTCAAAACAGATGCTGTGTTGGCTCTGCCACTAGTTGTCAAATAGGTGTAAATGAACAGTACTCTACTTTATGTATGTATAAGTATCTGTAGATTTCTGCATTTATTTTAAGATGTTGTGGGTGTTCCCTCTCTTTTATCTTTTAAAAAATACCTATCTTTTTAGATGGGCTGCTTTTACTGTGAAGCAAGGATTTGTTCCCAGTGTCTCTCTGCTGCTACAACATTCTCATGCCTCTCCCCGGGAGAAAGTTTGTGGTAACTAGTACCACCATTAGGAAAGAAGGATGCTTTAATGTTAACCCATTAACTTGCATTTCTGGCAAGACATACTCCATTTCTCATTCCACTACAGATTTCATGTGTGACCCTGAGTAAGCACTTTGGTACAGACTCACACAAGTGTACTGAAGCTGCTAATACCTGTAAAGCTCTGTCTTCATCTCAGTTCCTCTCAGGCTTTAAAGTATGTAAGCACAGAAAGGATTTTTATTAAAATGCATGTATTAGGGGCAGCAAGGCTCTCAGATAATGCTGTATTGAGGAGTCAGAGAAGCTGAAATTTGTCCTCCTGAGCTCTGATGTCAGGGTGCAGGTTTCCATGAATGTTTTCATCTTTTTCAGTGACACCAGATGGTGAAATGGCGTGGGGTGCAGTTGGGAAAAGGGGTTACTTTCCTGATGTCACATTTGTTATGCATTCTCCTGGAGACTTCCTAATCAGTCAGCAGTTTTGGTTTGGACTGCAAAAGCTTGTAGTTAGTAGAAAAATTCCACTGATCATCATGCTTTCAAGAGAGATATTCCTAGAAGAAGTAATGATGGGGAAGTGGGTGTGGGGCAAGTTACAAATGAATGTCAGTGGTTCCATTAGAGTTGCACAAAATTAACAGAAATTAGATCTCTGGTTCCTGAAGAGAATCTTCTATACTGAGATAGCTATTAAAATAAAACAATCAGAGATTATGGTACATGAGAGCCTTTTTAATTGTTAATTTGCCCACTTCAAAATGACCATACAGTGAAATCTCTGTCTTTTTAAATAACATTGTTTTCCTTAAAATTGGTTTCCCTTTTCAGCGTTATCTTTCTGAGAGCACTATGGTGATATTGTTGGGAATTATCTATCCCACACTGAGGGGAGCCTATCTGAAGCTAACACAGTCCTTGCAAAGTGCAAGGTAATTAACCATTCTCCTCCCCCTATTTATCTTGATTTTTGCTTCCATCTAGTTGTTTTTCACGCTTGCAAAGTATAATTTGCATAGAGTTTTAGCACTTTCTTCCTACACAACCCTTCACTCTCCTTTCTCTCCCTCCATAACACTGCAGTGATCTGAGTGCAAATTATCTCAGAGTAAGGGTGGGTGAACTGTTCTGCCTGAGCAGAGCAACACTGAAGACAATGGAGCACAGCATCAGCGATTGACACAATTCTTTCTTATAGAGACATTCTGTATGCTAATGAACCTCTGATGGCAAGACCAGACTTTTTTGCTGCTAATTCTGGCAATATCCATCTCTGATGGGACCCTAATTTCCACCCACAAGGATCTTCAGAGTAAAGGAGTGAGCAAAGAATGATGCTGAGTATTGATGTGACTCTCGTCTTGGATTCACTTCTATATTTTGCCCACAGCCAGCAACATAGAGCCTCTAGACCAAAGCACTTGCCACCTGGTATTTCCTTTCAAGGGCTTGTATGAGCCAGACTCCTTTCAACACTGGATTCCTCAGAGGAACCTCTCTTTAAAGCAGCCACCGTTTCTTTCTAATTAACTCACAAGGCACATCAACATAGCCAAGAAACCTTGACCTAATAGGTCCAAGTGGTGATGGTTGAGACCAAAAATTTACCATGAAATTGTAATGTTAAAGACAAGAAAGAAGAGGATTTGTTGCATTTTTATGTGTTATGCAATGTAAAATGAAGGAAACAGAGGTACAGTGAGATTCAGATAACTGTATTTATACACTCAGTATCACATGCAAGGCATGACTTTGCTGAGTGGCTTTGCAGAAGGTTGAACACTCAGAACAACTGTTCTCAGCCCACTCTTAGCTTGAAATCTGTGGCTTTCATTTCAGACCCAAAGAAAGGGTTATGAGAGCCATAGTTGGTCTGTTTTTCCCAACTAGGTCAGCTGGTTTAATCAGAGGCTCTGTGTCTCCTTCCACAGCTTCCTTCCCTAGGCTCCTCAACTGTTTGAATAGATAATCCCAATTCCTAGTAATTACAGCTGCAATATTATATATTTTTCCAGACAGAACTTTTTCAACTGAAAATTTAGAGCTGCCAGCTACATCCTCTTGAATTAGTTGTGTGTCACTAGGCACAGTCTAGCTTTTCTTTTGTTCCCTTCCTATATGCCATGCACGGGTTTTTCTAGCACCGCTGATGTCTACAGAAATGGGATTCTACACCAAACCAGCCAGGCTAGTGTAACTACAGTGGGGATTTCTGTATTTTTGTTTAAAAACAGGTTATGGCAGTTTGACTTGTGGCCCTGCAATTGCAGGTGCAAGTTAATCTGATATTATCCAGGTTTCAACTGATTTAAAAATGTTCACACCCAAAGCTGGTTTAATTAACTTGGATTTAGACCAGGGTCTAAGAGGGGGCATGTCGATTTGGTTATTAATCAAAGGAGAAGGAGCCAGCAGATCTCTCTCTCCTCCATTTCAAGCTCTCCAATAGATTAGTGATGTGACCTTGGGCAGATCTCCTGGATGCTTTTGCCTTGCTCTTCTTGGCCTGTATATAATGTTTCTCAGAATAGACGCAATACTGAACTCACAGGCATCTGTGAAACTTAATTCCCTGCATGCGGAAAGGGTTTTGGCAACTATTGGGAAGTGCAGCTCCATGAGGAAATGGAGGGCTTGCCTGCTGCCTGATTCAGCTCCTCACAGAGTAGATGTTGCTAGGAGTCACAGGTGCTGCCATCCATCACAGCAATGGAACCTTGCTCTAATCCTAAACTGGAAAGTGCATGGAAGTGCATTTGAGATTGGTAACAGGGTCCTAACCAGCAGTTTGCTCTCCGTTTGCCAATATGGATGGGAAGTTCATCCAATGGATTTTTCTATTTTTTTTCTAAATGGAGGCAAAAAGCCTTTTTGGGGAAGCAACTTTTTTTCTGTTTTGCCTCTGTGTGTGGGACATCTGTAACCATATGTCTGGCACTTACAGGGAGCTAATGGCAGAGAAATCACTACTCTGCTAAATTAGAACAAGTGCTGCTCTCAGGCAAACACAGGTATGGCTGCTCCTATGCTCCTGCTGTGGGCATGACTATGCACAGCTATCTGCCTCCCTGGTGCCAATGCCTCCACTGGGAGAGTACCTCCTGCTAAAGGCCTGCTCCCCACACACCACTCTATGTGTTGACCAACATGACTGAGCCATCTGCTGCTGTTGTTGACTGATCTAGCCTTGATGCCTTCCCTTTTCCCAGCCAACCCATCATGGAAAATGTAAAAGTCCTCAGTAGCTATGTTCAGATCTGTGTCCTGATGCGGCTTTGCTGGATGCTTCTGCTTCACAGAATCACAGAATCATTACAGTTGGAAAGGACCCTCAAGATCATCTAGTCCAACCGATAGCCCTACACTACTCTTAGCCCTAAATCATCCCCTGAAGAAACACATCAATCCTCTTCTTAAAAACCTCTAGGGATGGTGACTCCACCACCTCCCTGGGCAGCCTATTCCAATATCTCACCACTCTTTCAGTAAAGAAATTCTTCCTAATATCTAATCCAAACCTACCCTGGCTCAGCATAAGCCCATTCCCTCTAGTCCTGTTACTAGTCACAAGGGAGAATAGGCCACCACCCGCCTCCCTAGAATGGCCTATCAAGTAGCTGAAGAGAGAAATGAGGTCTCCCCTCAGCCTCCTCTTCTCCACACTAAACAACCCCAGCTCCCTAAGCCTCTCCTCATAAGGCCTGTTTTCCAGACCCTTGATTAGCTTAGTTGCCCTTCTCTGCACCCTCTCTAGTAGCTCAATGTCCTTCCTAAACTGCGGTGCCCAAAACTGCACACAGTACTCGAGTACACATTTCCATTTCTGCTTATTGTCATTTTGGTTTATGCTCTTTGGTTTGTTTCTCTCAGTCAAACTGTGGCTTTAAAAGTAAGGGAAGGGACTTACAAGCTCATGGTAATTACCATGGTTTTGTTAGGGTCATATTTTGGTGCCTGGAGGTATTGTGTCATCAGTCTTGCTTTGAAACTTCAGAAGGAATATGGGGAGAAGAACTGCAGTATCTTTCATTTTTTCCCCTCAGAAATGATAGCAAGAAGAGATTTGTATTTCTTAATTGTCCGCACTGGTCCAGCATGAGCTTCTTGATGAGAACCTCTTGATAAATCAGATACTCAAGCCTCATGCAGGGGCAGTCCAAAAGAAGTGGGAAGTGAGAAAACTGAGATAAAACTCTCTGCTCAGAGCTCACTTCTGGGTTTATTTAATAGATGGGAGTTTGCACACCCTTAACTAATTACGAGCAAAAGTCAGTGCTTGGGGTGAAGAGCAGGCCTTCAAAAATAAGGACTCAGCCTCATTTGAAGGGCAAACACTTGACACTCAACGTGAACTTAATCAGGAACTGACTTTCAAAGGGAAAAATATCTGTCACATTTAAGTCTACACACTATTCTCTTCAATGTTTGGGATTCTAAGCTCTTTGAAGATAGTCTCTTCACTTCCCTACAAAGCACTTTTTTGTTCACCTTTGCAGTAATTTTCTTTCTTCCCTCTCCCCCCTTGTCCCCAAACCCCTTAATATTACAAAAGAATTTGCTTCTGGGATAAGATTTTTCTTGCTGAGTTCCAGCCCCAAATTATATTTTACAGATGACTTTGAAATTCCCTGTAAGTGTGCTCTCATTATTGGATATCTTTGATACAACTTTAAATACAGCTGTGCAGACATCGCTGCTATTAGTGCTAGGAAAATATAAAACCTACACAGAAAAAGCAATAGTTAGAGCTAAAACCCCCTGTGATAGATTAAAGTAGGGGTATGTTTCAGATATGGGATCTGGCCTTGTAAACATTGAGAAACTCTCTGAATTAGTCACTTCACACAGTATTCTTCAGGAGAGTTTCAATCAGACTGTCTTGTGCAGGGGCTTGTCCTGAATTTATTTAGCCTGTGGAAATCACCTTATGTGCCTTTTGCTTTTCTTTTTTTTTTTCACATTCCTCTTTCTTGGAGATAAACACAGCAAAAGAAGAGAAGACACCAAGCAAGAGCAGGTCAATGAAAGCAGTATTGTGCTCAATAAGAGGCAGGCTTAAAGCATATTGACTATAACCTACTGCAAAACACATACCTTTTCAACAGACTGGAGGACCATTTTGCAGCTGGAGTGAGATATTGGGCATGTGAAGAGAGTGTGGACGTTGCAATTGAGAGTAGAAACTCCCCATCACTAATGCTTCTTCTTGCAAGTCAAGGCCTTTTTGTATTTTTCAGATGGCTCAAACACCTTGTTCCAGGGTTCAAAATGGAGAAGACTCACTCAGAGTTGGAATCTACTACCTCAACAATTACATCAGGGCGGACAACAGTTCATCATTCTTCACCTTTATGGATAGCAGTCCTATGTATTTGGAGGTGTGCATAGCTTTCCTATGCAGACAGGGCAGCCAGGTGCAGCAGAAATCACCCGTGCCTCCATGCACCCTGCCACAACATGTGGCAAACCCTGCTCTGCCTGGGACTGTGGGGACTCTCCTGGGAAAGGCTGCTGACGTGGTGGAGGAGCAGTCTCACAAGACAAGAAGCACACTACCAGAGCTTTTGTTTGTCATTCCAGTTTTGCTCTAGAAAGGAAATAGGAGGTTAATGATTTTGCCCTTTTTCGTGTGCTATAAAACTTTCTTTGTACTGTATGGATTGTGTATCTTATGCCTCATTCCTTCAGAGTGTCCTCAAATAAGAAGTGATTTGACATCATGCTCCCAGCATGGAGAATAAGAAATCTGGAAAACTTTGAAAGGAATTTATTGCAGGGTTTTATGAACAGAGATTTGTAAGTGACAAGTACTTCCAGGAGGTTGGAAATTTTTGTGGTGCGCATGTGCAAAATGATCTGCCAAAAATTCAGAGTTCCTTTACATGAAGTTCTTGGCTGATTTGCTCTGTCAACAGGGTATGTTGTACTGTTCCTCAAGGAGCAGGAGGAGCTAAGTGTTTCAGAAATCCTCCCACTGTGCTATTCTTGGTATTCATGTAATGTGTCTCTGATTGTCAAACCATTGTTCTACATATTTCTGAAATCCTCATGTTTTGCTGTTTTGAGAAAAGGTATTAACTTAGCACAGACCACTTAGTGTTGAGCCATTGCTTTGCCATGTCAGAGATGACAAAAAGAAGCAGATGACAATATGGCTAGCACTGGTGGAGAATATGTTATTAAAATTCATTAGAAGTAGGACCAAGGAGCCCTTACTGAGATGTTATTTGGTCAGTTGGGATACATATGAATTAACATGGACATGATCCTATCTTAATAAGCTGATAATATTTTTATTTTATAACAAGAGTCTGGATAACTGGCAAAAGAAAGCTGGAGATATAATTTATGCCAGTTTCATGATACTTTTGCAGCAGTAAAAAACACAAAAATGTTTGTGTGTGGTGTCAACAGTATGGTACAGGGGGTGATGTGTTTGAATGGATTAAAGGATGGTCTTGATATAGATTGCAGAGCTCACGCTGCTTTGGTGTGACCTGAAAGTAGGACCAGAGAGTACCTGGATGAGAACTGGACTAGATTTGTTCCTTTTATTCATATGTTTGTTGGGGGCCTAAGGAAGACGAAAATACTATAAAGCAAAAATATTTGCAGATAATGCAGAAATAGGGAACACTGCCAGTACAAAGAAGCTACATGTGTGTAGGAGAAGATAAATGACCTAGATAAAAATAAACTAACAAGGAGCTGGACTAAACGCAGGACCAGATTCTGAATGATCATACTCCGCAGAAATGCAGTTTAGGAAAATGTAGTTCATGGGTAGCAGAAGATATTTGAAGAAAAAGGACCAAAACAGGTGCCTATGTGTGCAAAAAATTGCAGAGATCTTTGCAAATTTTATTGAGTGGACTCAGGTATTAGGAAATTACCTCCCTTCAGTAGTACTGCAGAGACCATCCTAGTACTACCACCCTTGTTTCTGATCACCTGATTTTAAAGAATTATTCTAGAGATAGACAAATATATGGCAAGAGCAAGCAGAATAATGCAGCCATTAGGAGACATCTAGTTGTCCCAGATAAACCAAAGAAATTAGGGCTACAGTCTGTGAAAGAGGAGAGTGAGAGGTGAGATCATTTTGCTCCATGAAGTTCTTGAGGGAATAAAAAGAATGGTTGACGCAAGACAGTTAGAATTTGTGTCAAATACAATAAGCAGAGGGCACAAATTAAAGTTTTGCATTATATGAAGGAAGTTCCCACAAGTAATTTAGTTTAGAATTCCTTTATGCAGGCAGCAGATAATATACAAGACGCTGAAAAGTGCAGTCTGCTATACAAAAAGCCCAATGGGAACATCAGTTTTTCACTGCTGTGTTCCCCAAAGCCACATCTTTATCTGAAGGCTGCTTTAAAGACAGCACCATTGTTCCAGAGAATACAGGAGAGGGCTTTAAAAAAAACCAACCCAACAACCTATCTCATCCTTGTGAGAATACTCCAAGTTTTTCTGCTAGATTATTGGTAGTGTTTTCAGAGAGGCTGGATGTCTGAAGCCTTTCAAAAATTTCACCTGTGAAGGAACTGTTTCCTGGAAAATCAGTAGCTCTGAAATTACACAGGACTGGAGCAGAAATTATGAGACCCCTTTGGGAGGTAGGACTGAAAAGACCGAATTTCTAGTTTGACATAGTTTTTACAAGTTTTAAAGGATTAACAATACTGCACCAGTGAAGGTAAAAGACACATGCAAGACAGAAATGAAATGTGGTATTATTTGAATGAGCCTAAAGAAGTTTTTCAGATGATACATAAGAAGGAAAATATTTACTGGGGATAGACCTGATTGTGCAATGGATGAATTTATCTGTCTGTCTGGCACTGAGGTGATGTGTGGATAAAAATCTGAAGTTTAACAAGAGGAAAGTCCTGAGTCCCCCCAGCTGCCCTTTTTATTCTTTCTCTGTCCTATTATTTAAGTGAAATAAATTGACACAAGTATTGGCATATTGAAAATAAAAAGATTCTTAACTTTCTTCTCCACTAAATTGTGTCAAGAATTTTGTATGTGAAGCAAACACTTGTAAAAGTCTCTGACTCAAAGAAATGTGTTTGGCTTCTCTTCTGCCCCTTTTCATTAGGGGTTTTCTGGACTTTCAGCATCTTAAGGACTCCTTGACCTGTCAGTGACATCTGCTAGCATATTACATCTTAGCCTTGCACACAAGCTGCTTGCAAGAGAGTCTGAATCCAAACCTCTGGAACAGAGCAGCAGTTGTAAATGAGTCTTTTCATACAAACTAGAAAGTAACTAACCCTATAAGTAGCCTAAAAATGGAGCCTGTAACCCTTTGATGTCTGCACCTTGATTTTCCCTTTCTTCCCTCAGTGAATGCAACATTAAGCATCCCTTGCTGACACCAAGAGATTAAAGTACACAAACAGAAAGGTACCTAATCCAGTCATTTACAGCATAGAGTATATACAATTGTACAGTGGATTATTTTTACGTAGGTAATTAATAATAGAGAAATGATGTAGTGACAGTGTGAGTCCCAGGAGAGAAAATAGTCAACCTATTTATTCATTTATTCTTTTCTAACTAAATTGATGGGATAGTCTAATGCCTTCTGGATTCCACACGGACGATGAAAGTGCAAACAAGTTTCATTTAAATAACAGGCAATTTTTCCAGTTAGTCAAAGTCTAATTCTTATGCCTTGAAATGCAAGCACTGTGGCCTCTGTCAGTCTAAAGGGAAAAATGCTGCCCATCAAAACCATTTGTGTAAGTTAAGGATCACCTCTACTTCAATGTTTTTGCATTTTTTAAATGCAATCAGTGGGTAGCATACATGTGGAACAAGAATCCCCAGAGCACAGTGAGTAACGAATGGGTTTTGCAGTAACTAGCTACAGCTGAATCATGATAAATCATACTATTTCATTGAATTTATCTTCTGAATATTAAATTTAAGAGTCTGTGTCATGTTGAGATATTGAAATATCTCCAATGTAATCCAATGTAATCCATTGTGGGGAGTTTTGAGGGGGAAAGGGCAGTGAAAGAAAAGGTTGGCTGGCATTAGATAACCAATAGTCTGCAAAAGCTCTCGGAGCTGGCAGCAGAGCTGCAGTCTCAACACTAGTTTCATCCTGGCAGCAATTGACACTCCCTGTATCAGTTATTTGGCTGGAACTTAAATATGTACTTGGCACCAGGAGTTGATAAAAGCCCTGTTATTTTCCAGGCTGAAAGCTAAACAAGGCTGCAGCCTTCATAAACCATTATACAGTGCTTATAAGGAATTGTTAGTTTATGTGAAGTAATATAATCAACGTGATCATTAGATCAATCTGCTACTTCCACCCTTTATTCTAACTGTGTTTGTTTATATGCATGTTACACTTTTGCCCAGTTATTTAGTTCTAATTAATAAATTGGAAACAAGCATGCTATGAATATCTACTTCCCAAAGAGCACCTTTCTGAAATGGAGAAGCCTGCAGGGAAAACGAACAGAATGGAGAGACCAGAGGGTATTCTCCAGAGCCATCCTTACAGACTGCTGAAATCTGGGGCCCAAGCTGGAAAATCCACCATCAATTGAAGGCCTGGCATCTAAGGCTAATGCATTTCCTCTCATAAGTCTGTGTACACCTTTGCATTATTTATAGGGAGATTTTTAACATTTGGGACAGATGCACTGTTGAGAACAGTAGAACACTTACTGTTAATCTAAAGGAGTATGTCAAGGAGACCTAATGTACCCCTTCACTGCACTTGTTCTCAGAGTCTTTTCCTTTCCTTGTTCCCCTGTTGCAGGACTCTTTGTGGCTGCACTATTCATCATGTCCTGCTTCATTTACAAGCTGGTGGATAAAGCAAGCCCCCCTGCAGAGCAGCACCAAGGCATATTGTGCAAAGGTTTCACTGCAAGAGCTGCAAACTCAAGGATTTTTTGAGGAAAAAGGGGGTTTTCTATACTAGGTCTTTTCAGGATGAAATAAATTATCTCATTTTTGTTCTATTAATATGCCTTTTATATGCATACATCTTTTGTCATCTTCCTGAGTATGGAGATGTACCCTGTAACTGAGAGACAAACTGAGTGTTTTCATGTCTCTCTATTGCCAAGCCAGTAACATTTTATATGCCATGTGTTGAAGTAAAACAACTTCTTGGCACAGCTTCTCAGTACAGTGGTCTTCTTTAGCTGCTGTCAGTAGGAAGGAGTTGACCTTGAAGGAAGCCAGACTGGGGCTTAAATGTGCAAAAGGAGGAGCTTCACAGTGCAGGGATACATTGCTAAATATGACCAAAAATAGATTTCTTCCAAGTTTTCAAGAGTATCTACTTCCCTCCACCTTCTTTTGTAGAGGGATGAAGTAAAAATCTTTTGACAAAAAAGTCTGAGGTGCTGCACATAGGCACTGTCTTTGAAAATAACATCTGGTCCTTGAGAGGCTCTTCCAATAAACACCTAAGGGAGGTGTACCTGGGAAGCCCTTCCTATTTAGGGTGACCCACCATGCAGCGTGTAAAGATAAGCATGACTAATCAGAATAAAGACCTAAGCCTCACCCTCGAGGTGTTTAAAAAATGTATAGATGTGGTACTCAGGAACATGGTTTAGTGGTTGTGGTAGTGACAAGTTGACGGTTGGACTTAAAGGCCTCTTTAAATCTTATTGATTCTGTGATACCTTGACTTTAACAAGGCATTTGACACAGTTTCCCACAGCATTCTCCTAGAGAAGCTGGCTGCTCATGGCTTGGATAAGCACACACTTGGCTGGATAAAAAATTGGTTGGGTGGCCGAGTCCAGAGAGTTGTGCTCAATGGAGTCAAGTAAGGTTGGCGGCCGGTCACGAGCGGTGTCCCTCAGGGGTCAGTGATGGGGCCTCTCCTGTTCAACATCTTTATTGATGACTTGGATGAGGGGTAGAGTGCACCCTTAGTAAGTTTGCAGATGACACTAAGCTGGGTGGGAGTGTTGATCTGCTTGA